>CM017555.1:25582997-25695497 GCA_007844125.1 Sinonovacula constricta | reverse complement strand
TAACATTGCGATCATTTTTATCATCGTGTATACAATTTTAAGCATGTATCTTAAAAGCCCATTCCTTATTATGTATAATATAAAATGTGTCTGTATTCAAAATGTCACAACACACAAGCGGACATGTTAGTGAGGTGATACTCACAGAGTAAATGAGTAAAATCTCTAAGTGTTAGACTCTATGTCTGGCTATTAGATATAGGATCATTGTTTTGTAAGCTGGATACATGTCGCATTCCACTGACAAGTTATAATAAAATACATAACTGGAAATCTATATAAAATGATTCACTATAATAAGACTTTGACAAAATCCACAATGAAAGATCCACAAATTTCAACAAACTGAAGATACTTGATTAGACTAGAGAACTTCAAGAAGGCTCTGCGTATGTCCTGATTATCAGTTTCGCCGTATTGGGAATTCCACGTTATACAACGTTATTGTGCAGGTCTGATAGTGATAGCTTCTTATGGATGGTAAGCGCATAGATTGAAAAAGAAAACGCTAGCTTAGAGGGTTAACATCAGATTGGTTAATGATCAACAGGTGATGATTTTGAATGTTGATAAGGCATCATGAAGAACGAACTGGCTTACCTCTTTTCGCTGATTAATGTTTTGAGCGTATTCGAGGGTATCTAGTATTGGAAGCTGTTAATGATATAACCAGTAATTACGCGCATATTTACAATGTTATACTCGGCTGATGAGCCAAACTAAAAATTCGCCCGATGAATTCATCAAAAGCAAAACTACCTTTGGCACCTAACAACATGTGAAAAAGTCACTACATTTAAACAAAAAAATTTTTTTTTTCTTGCAAGAAGGTGTTATTAAGTGGCTAATAAGCTAAAATATTGACGGGATTAATCGACACATGACAGCATTCTAAGAGCATGGGTCTTAAAACTACCAGTAAACGAAACCATTTGGGTGATCGATATCTTGTGAGGTGGCCATTTTTAGAAATAGGAAAATGAGAATAAAACCCTATGATATTTACCAAAACTATAAACAATCGAACAACCGATAAACAATGTCAAACTCAGATATCAAACACACACACATACACACCCACGCGCGCGGGCACACACACACACACACACACACACACACACACAGAGAGAGAGTTACTGCCGTGGAACTGTCATTTGGCAAAAAGACATACAGTTGTGCTTTAACCTGTTTACAAACATCGAAAATGCCATAACTGATAGAAATACCCTTCATCAAATCAAACAGGATAGAAAATACTAGTATTGTTTTAATAATAAATCAACATAGGTACAATATATAAAGGAGACAAAAGGAGATAAAACCTTGGTGCCTAAACAGTTTATAAGAAGATAATACTTTGAAATAAAACATCTAGGCAAGTTGATGATGTCATAGGATAAAACTGCAGAGCACATTTCAAATTAAAATATATCATTTTAAAAAAAAAAGCAAGAACGATAAAATCGAAATTAAGAAAACAATCCTAAACAAACAAACCAGGCAAATCATTTACCAATTGCAGAACAATGAACATTTTTACGCTCGACTCTTGTTTAAGACTTTTAAAGGCTCGTCTATTGACCAAGACGTAAATAGTTTAGAAATGTTAGTGATTGTGCTACATCTGGCTTCAGCTATGAATCGCAACTTTACTGTGATTTGTCAATTCAACGAATGACGTTTTTCTTCTTTTGGTTAATCTTTTTAATTACAAGTAAAGACTATTTTTTGAGAAAATATACAGTTTTTCGGATCTAGTTTAATGAACGGATCGATGGATAGATTGAAAACAGATTAGGAAGCTAGGAATTTTAAGCTTTTACCTGTTGTGCTTGATAGATATAACACTTGGCATTATTTGTGCATAAATGTCATTTTCCTTCAATTCAGTATGTTATTAAATCCCTAATATTAAATTATGTTTTCTACTTTTTCTTCCAGCCACTACTCCTCCTCCTACTACTACAAGTAAGAACACATATTTTATGTTCAACATTTTTGTATCTTAATATTTTCTGTAACATTTTAGATAATCAAATATAAGTCATTTACGTCGATTTAACCAAATATAATCTACAAAATATGATTCTTGGGGATTTGTTTCAACAACTTTGTAAATTAACCGCCTTACTATAAACGTCCATAAGCGTCCTTGTTTAAAGAATACTTAAATCATTTCGTGTTGTTTTTCTAACATAAAGATCCTTTTGAATCTCAAGGACTAAATTTAAGGTGTGTGTACATAATGCCTGCGATTCACTTTGCGAGTAAGATGTTTAAGTTACTTGATGCACGTTATATAACTCGTATTGCACGGTTCATGATTAACAAAAATCTTAACAACATTGTGTTTTAGAAACTAAAAAATTGAAAATACTGTGTATGGCGTGGTTTAAAACATTTAATACGTACAAAGGTGGTAACGGTGTACATTATAATAAAGCCATATGATATTTACCAGAACTATAAACAATCTAACTACAACTAAACAATGACATTCATACATTCATAGAAATTGTAAATGTGTCAAAATTAGATAACACACACACACACACACACAGCGACCAGAGAGAGAGAGAGAGAGAGAGAGAAAGAGAGAGAGAGAGAGAGAGAGAGAGAGAGAGAGAGAGTTACTGCCATGGAAAGGACATTCGGCAAAAAGACATACTGTTGAGCTTTAAACTGCTTTACAAACATCGAAATACGATAACGTATAGAAAAACCCTTTATCGGAAAAAAATGATGGATAATTCTATTAGTGCTTTTTATAATGAACTATCAACATACGACAATACACATGAGACAAAAGGAGATAAAACCTCGGTGACTAAACAGTTTATAAGAAGAAAATACTTTGAAATAAAACATCTAGGCAAGCTGATGGTGTCATAGGAAAAAGCTGCAGTGACATCATTTCAAATTAAAATATGTCATTTAAAAAAAAGAATGTTATTATCGAATTTTAGAAAACAAATTATGTTTTCCAACTTTCTTTCAGCCATTCCTCCTACTACAAGTAAGTACAAATATTTTATGTTCAACATTTTGAATTTAATGTTTTCTGTCAAAATTTCGATAATCAAATATAAGTCATATACGTCGATTTAACAAGATATAATCTACAAAATATTAATATTTATGGAGTTGTTTCAAACACTCTGTATAATCATTTCATGCCGTATTTTTAACATTAAGATAATTTTGGAATTGCAATGACTAAGTTTTAAGATATATTTACATAATGCATGTGATAGGAAGTTGGCCAAATTGTCAAAGTTTTATTTACAAATTCGTTTAATCTATTTTGTCATTTAATTCATCCTATAAGGATTCTTACGTGTATTTTCTTTAATGGACATTGAACTTTGCTTCCTCAATTCCATCTTCACATGAACAGGATGCTACAACCATTTATTCTTCTCTGGTCATATTTGTTCTTGATTCAAAAAGTTAAATTCAATTACAATCAACCATTTTTGTGTGGACAGTAGTTTTCAATGATGTCACTACTTTCGTCATAACTTATCAGCATCAGCGCTAGGACATTTTGTATTCAAATAGATCGGTTTTCTTTTCATTGCTTGCATTTGAGAAACCCATCAGGAAGTGCGAGGTTAGAGCTCTGTAAAACCGGTTTAAGCACGCCGGTCGGACCATATTGCCGACTGACCGTTCCAAGGCGGTAACTGTCGGGTTTGCTCTTTTTCGTTAAATGACTCATCACAAATTTGTTCTGACGTTTCACTTGGCTTGCATTTGAAATTACCATTGTCCTGTACATTTTCAGAGTTTAGTATATGTTGCAATGCTCATAGGACTTTGTCATATATTCTTATTGCGAGTAAGATGTTTAATTTACGTACTTGATGCACGTTATTTAACCCGTTGCAGGGTTCATGATTAACAAAAATCTTAGCAACATTGTGTTTTAGAAACTTAAAATTAAAATCTACTGTGCATGGCTTGGTTAAAAACATTTAATACTAACAAAGGCCTTAAAAGTGTAATATTACCATGTTCGCGTGGAACGTCGTAGGTATTGGCAATAGGCTTGTCTAAATCGCGTTTTAAATTCAGAATACTGTTTTTAAAGAAACGACCGCTTAAATCCCCGATATTTATACAAACGTAAGCTATTTTTGAATGAATATATTCTGAGTAAGTAGATCTGCTCATCTAATATCCACTGTGTTGATATTGTTACTTGACAGATAAAGAAAATATACCTCACTTTAAGGATTTTCTTATGAAGATATTATAACATTTTTAGCAACAGGTGAATAAATGCTATTGTAGTGGGGGGGGGGGAGGTTCAATTTATGCGTAAACTGTAAAACAGTGAGCTGGAGTGTAAACAACTGGAGGATCATATCTAAAACATTCCATTTTGAGAGAAAAATCATAAAAATCATACTAGTCTGGTAATTGTTACCTACTTGTAGGTACGTTTTTTTCTTAAAGGTTGTCTTGCGACGACTTTGTTACCAAATCTGTATCTGATTGAATTAGTGTTTATTTTCATTCCGCGAAAATCAGTTAGAATCTGTAGAGTACATTTTATGCCTCTTTGTTTGCCTTTCCTGCACTTCACGCTTACCAACCTTTTTGAAGTACCCACATTATAGAAGTGACCCACATTATTGATAAGTTAATATCAGTACAGTAGTAGCCAATACCTGTCCGAACTTTCCGAGACTACCATCAATGAATGTATAACAAAAACATATCGTCGTTCCTGATTTAAAATAGCTCTAGCTATATGTACACACATTAAAAAAAGTAAATCTCAAAATACGTTGAACGGGTTTGGTTTATGTCTTTCACAATATGAATCTTGTGTTTAAAGGACACTGGCTATATGTGACACTGTCATCTTTTATCTCTGATCAGTCTAAATGCAAATACAAGTGTATGTATGCTTTGGTATTTGCAAATTTAGAGTGTATGCTATTAATCGACATGAAAAATATAGAGTGTCTTTTTTTGTTTGCAGATCCTTGTCTGTGGGTTGGCATTACTGTTACATGCGCCTGTTTAGTGTGTATTGGTGGATGTGCGGTTTATTTTGTCTGTAAGGAACAGGTATGTGAACTTGTGTTAATGCACTTCTCTTTCTCTCTGAAAGAGACCATAATTGGCCTGACACTTAGCATTGGAGCAGTATATAACCTTGCACATTTTAATCCGTACTGACGAGCATAAGCTTTTTGGTCAATGTCATACTAGAATGTCCTTTCAAATTGAGTGCTAATTTCTATTTCCGAGTATTAACTACCTACAAAATAACAGTACATTTTCAAATATGTTGACACAAACGCTGGCTTTTTTTAAAGTAAACCGCTTTGAGCAAGATCCAGTTGGCTATCTTGAAGGTTATTGTCATACAATTTAGTTTATGTAAATGACTGTAAGTTTGATTGATTGCCATCACAAATGTTCCAGATTTTCACTTTTACACAATAGAAAACGGCACACTAGTATAGGTGTTATCATTTTAAGCTTTAATAAGGCATTAAAAACCACCACTTGAAATAACAACTAAAAAGTGCAATATGGAAACCTTTTTATTAAATGGCTGAGTTAAACCTTCAGTATATTACTGTTGAAAGACTATGTTTCCGAAAATATTTTATAGACATTTAGAAAACATGCCATTTTAACCAAAATGTGTCAGGCTCGTTTGTCCTGATGACTACAAGGTTTTACTTCTTATTAGTAGTAAATGATAAGACGTGCTAAGCTGGTTTATGTCGATCCCATCCACTTCCACTTCATTAGATTTTCCAATGTCACATGCTTATACATTTGTAGACCACGTTACTATGTCATATCATCAGTATCAAATAAGATTGGTTACAAATTTCAACCTAGAAAGATATGCTGTACACACTTAAGTAATTTAATTCATGAAAAAGGCTAATAGACTTATTACAAAAAGTTTATCTTAAATGATGACAGTTAAACGTAAATATTTCTAGCTTACTTTAAATAAAATCCATTGCAGTTGCTAAATTTAATTTAGTTCATTCAGTTTATCTAAGAAAGCTTTTATTTAAATAAAAATAAAGCATAAACTGCCCAATGACACTCAATCGAGAAAGACCCTTTATACTGACAAGACTATTTTCCGTTACTGTTAGAACAATACATGTCAGTGCCAGGACCGATAACCCTGTGGGGTCGGTTGAGTTAATATATCAGCTGTATTCCGTTATTTTTTGTGTGAATATTTCAGAAAAAGAAGGACAAGTGCGAATGCTCCCAAGACAGTATTCACATGCATTAAAGGATATAAATAATGCCAGTCCATGTTTACGGTTTTTGGTCAGGTATATAATTGGTATTGTATGATTTAACCATTTTACAGGAATTTCATATTCCGTAACTATTAGATTTAAATCATTTTTTACCAAAATGAGATTTGCTATTTTGTGTTTTGTGTTAAATCCTTAACATTCGGTGCTCCCCTTACGTTTTACATTTGCATAAAGTACAAAGCTATTGAATATAAAGTGCCGCGATATCATGTGAACTTAATGTGGACAAAAATACGGATATGAAAAAAAAGAAATTTGCCACTCTCCAATGAGATGCAAGAATTGTATTATAAGTGATATTGTTATTATTGGTATTATGATATATTCATTTTACTAAAACAAAACCAAAAATGACAAAAATTGTTTTGTATTTATTTTATCAATTTCAGAATCCTGTGTGAATGAGAAATTGATAACAGCATTTGATCCGGATGATTTACATAACATCACACTAGCTATTGCCGGTATAACTTTTTGTGTCATTGCTTTATTGCAGCAGAAATGGTATGTTTGCATGTTTTAAAAGAAAAGACCAAAAGTAAATAGAAAGACAGAATAGTTAACAACGGTCTTTGGCTCTCGTTCAGATTACGATCCCCAAAATTACTTTTAGGGCGTAGTTGTAGATTCGCCGTAACTTCTCTCACAGCGAATCCTCCTATCTACTGGGTTTAAGCCCCCTTTGAATGACTTCAGTTGGAAGGTCTTACAACTGACATGCGGTGCGCCGGTGGCTCTACCAGGACATTTGTCTGAGGACTTCCTCAACCGGAATTGCTGGATGTCGCTGTAATGATCAAAACTGATCTCTGCGATTTCAGTCACCGTATTGGCAGTGGGTTAAATCTCATTGATCTGCTTTACTTTCTTATCTATTGAAGCAAGAAAAACACATTCCTATTATGATCCTTATATTTATGTTTCAGGGGCGCAGGAAACTTTCGCTGTTAATAATTTAGGCTGCGTGTATGTTAAATCCTCGTCTGGATTGGAATCCCTCGCCTCACCAACAATTTTGACGATACTGGCTTCAGATGGTGGCCACACGTCCACTGCAACTTTAAATATCACTGTACATGGTAAATGTTCACGAAATGCATTTATAGTCGTTTTGTTTCTATTTAGTATGCTATATCAAAGTCTTAATATCAGTTTTATATGTTTTTATTTACTAGTGTACCACGCTATGAACTCTTAATTATGTAAAGCCACACAATCGTTTGGGATTGGGATTGGTGAGCTGTCTGGGTTGGGATTGTTTATTTGCCGCTACTAAGTATTTTAAGTTTACATAAAACTCAAACGATGTTATTTCTGCAGATGTTAAACAAGAAACTTAATAACGTGTCACATTCAATGTCGCAAGGTAACATTAAAAAAGGGCGGTATCGGATTCTTTTTATAAAATCGTTTCTAAAATAAAGTTGTGAAGCGAGAGTAAATAGATAAGTTGATACTACTACGTGAAAAATTATGTAATAAAGATACGCGATCTAAGGCAATGCAATCAATATGTTTATAAAAGAGAAAGTGATAATCAATCAATATCCAACAAAGTTTGAATTTCTTTTCCAGAAGATCCGTGTAAAAACTCACCATGTCAGAACGGCGGAACATGTAACTCAACCAGCATCAATACTACTTGTAATTGTATGCCTGGTTACACTGGTCGTTGGTGTGATGAAGGTAAATACATTATGTACATACGTATATATGAGGCATCTTCACAAGAAATGGTATACTACTCTTGTAGTCTGTAACATGAACCTATTGATACACATTGTTTAATCATTCACACAACTGCATGTATTATATTTAAGTGTGGATAGCATCGACCCGCCTCATTAGCATCACATTACAAAGCGAACATGGTTTATACATCTGCTAATAGTTTGTTTGTTTTTTTCATTCTTAATAAAGGGTTTTGGCAAGAACAATAACAAAACACGATCTGTTATAGAAGGATTCATTGTATGAAGTTTTGTACAAATTTAATACTAACTATGAGCATTTGCTCTGTAATTATGGAAATGTCATCATAAAGTGTCTTTGCAAAGTCAGTGATATTCATTATCAGAATGGTCTCAATGGCATGGTAATTGTAACACTGCGCCAGTTACATAAAAGAAATATTTTATCTGGATTGTACCAGATAAATCTGAACGTCTATGTAAATATCAATTATATTGTTTTTATTTTTTACAATCTACTCCACAATCGATTAGATGGTTCTTGTGGTGCTTCAATAACGATCTTTCAAGATTTAACATAATTGAGGCACAAAACTATATGAGAGTAGAGGAAAAAAGTCATTAATCTGGATGTTTGATATCTTTAAACCTAAAATGGAATTAACTGTTTCCAACATATATAATGATCAATATCGACAGACATCTAGGGAAAACTTCTATACTTTCAGTTAATTACTGCTTCATTAAACCTTGCCAGAATAATGGTAGCTGCGAAAACACAGAAAATGGGTACATCTGCAATTGCTCCTATCCTCATGCCAGTGTAAATACCAAAAACAAAAACTGTACAGAGTGTAAGTAAACTTTATCGTCTTATTATTTATCCCTTGTAAAAATATGAGTATGTACATTATTAAATTCGTCGGTTCCTATGCTTCTTATAGTTTATCTACTATTTTTACTTATCCAGATACCGCCAAGAGCGGAATGGCACATATCTTTATGTGCTTCCACACCTTAAGTGCTTTGATTTTTCTTACTTCCGGTTTTTACTTGTTTGTTATTGTGTTTCTTTTTTGTTATAAGTTGACTGTTTGAAATGTATTTATCTTAATAGTGTGTGGTTACCTTGTACAAATTTGGCAAACAGTATTGTGAGAATGGTATATATTACCCAATGAACTTTCAAGGTATGCTTTCTTGTGTATGGTTGGCCAATAAAAATGCTTGTCCGGAACTTGTTCCTATCAAAAAGTAATTGAACGCGTATTGTAGAAGGTGTGGGCATATATGGAATCTTCAAAATCGTAAATTTATGGCACCACGAAAATTACCTAAATATACGTGTACATGTTTTAAGAATCCAGCTACACAAAGATATTCGAAAAATTTGGACAATGGGTATAGAATCGATAATTTCACTTTTGTATGATGTTGCATTCTAATATACTAAAATCATTCACCAGTTTAAAATTCCATATCTGATAGTGGCGCTTCGAATCTTAAATCTTTGGATGTCAGTTAAAACTGGCTTGAATTGGGTAGCAAATTTCAGAGTTAGAGAAATCCTGGTTTTAAATTATAGAATTCTTTCGATATCCCGATTTCCTATTCAAAATACGTTTAGTCGATTGTATTGTTGTGGACATTTAATACGTTTTATGTTTGCAATACGTTTAAGTTTGTTGTTGTAGTGACTTATAGAATAATATTTATATAACATAAACAGTCCTAGATGACTTTTTAATAGTAGAACTTTTCTTCTTTAATGGAAATGTGTGCCTTATTTAAAAGTGAACATGGTGAAACGTGTTTTAATCAGACAAACCAAACCTTTTGCAGCTGCTGTACCACTTCTTGGAACAACATAACATGCATTCGTCCATGTGTCTCCCTGTTCACCTATCCGTCAGTCCTTTGTCTGCGTCTAAGACATAATTTTCTTATTACTTATACATCTTAATCAATATCGCCATCTTATATACATACACTTTAAAGGAATATAATGTTTATAAGTTAGAAATGAAACAAATAAGATCAAGGTCATACTCGATGTTATAGGATATTAGTGACGCGATCTGTGATTTTGGATCCAAATGCAGTAATGACGTTACGCTAAAAACGCGGTTTAACTTGAATCAGCCTTTTTTACGTTAAAACCTCACATGTGCGCGTATGCTGTTGTATTTTAATTGTTTCGCAAATGTAGAAAAACGGAATTTACAGGATAGACAACTGGAATAATCTTTATATAAATAAAAACTGTTCAGTACTGATTATTTCCCCTTGATCACTTCTGTAACCTTCTCTACTTTCTGTGTGTTTATGTGTCCTAATTTTGTTGAGAAATGGCCAGGAAACGCGTCGGTGAAAGTTCTACAAAGCAAGAAAATTGTACTATTTAAACTATTTAAAGTTTACATCTCTAATAAGTAATATCACAGAGGACCACATGTATCGTAAGTGCTATCTTCTTTGATTCCTGGACTTTTTTCTTCAATTTTTAAGAATTGTTATACTCATTTAGACCAGGTCACGGCGTGCAAACGTGAACTATATCTCGCATTGTTTTACAGTTAGTTACGCTAGGCAGTCACAAACGAAGGCAATACGTTTACATATGAAAATGTAGTCATGTAGTTTACCCAATCTGATCACCTCGGCCTTTATGCTATGCAAGAGACCTCTGACATAATAAGGCGCCATCTTGGATCTACTTTGTGTGTCTTAGTTTTAATACTGGGTATTTAATGTTGACTTTTCAATTTTCCGTAAATCATATAGATTGTATTGATAAAAAAAATCGTTGTTATTGCAAGATATACTCAACTAAATGATATATATATAATTTGTTACTTTCTCGCGAACGGACACTGTTTCATAACTCAGGCGACGCACTTTGGTGTATTCTAGAGCTATGTACGAGGTGTATTTTACGAACCATACGGAAATACCCGAAGTTTTACGATTGGTAGTTTACCGCGGGTGTAAAAAAGAGAGTTTGTACGGGATACGAGGAGTCGCATTACAGCTAGGCTCCAGAGCGTGCGTGCGTGCGTGCGTGCGTGCGTCCGTTTGTGTGCGTGCGTGCGTGCGTGCGTGCGTGCGTGTGTGTGTGTGTGTGTGTTTGTGTGTGTGTGTGTGTGTGTGTGTGTGTGTGTGTGTGTGTGTGTGTACCTCGCAGTAAGGGCCGGCCTCAGACCAGGCCCGATCCCGACATCATTTTGTACGAAATAAAAGTTGTTAGACAATCAACACCTCGGCTTCCATCATCCATGACACCATACAAGCAAAATGAAAGCACTAACAATGGCAACAGTTGTTCGCATTTGTATGACAAAATCCCAACGGCGTTAAATCGCTTCTGTATTTTTAGCATAGTTGGACAAAATCTAAGCTTTAACAAAAGCAGACAATATCAATCTGGTTAATTAATTAAAATAATAAAATTAATAAAATATATATCGAAGTTAAATTTTATAACAAAAAATCCGACGTTATTATCATTTTATTTACGAGAATTAGCTGTGCGAACCAAATAACTTACAGGAGGGGATTTATAGGCATTGGAAAATTACGGGAGGGTGTTTGTCCGCCTTTGCCAATATGAACACAATACAACCATTAAATAAAACCATTAAAATCTTTTTATCTTTTGTCCAGATACATTTCAGAACGCATCTCCGACATTTTAGAAACTTTTTTTTTTCAGGATACTATGAACCCCACCCCTCTTCCCCGCTAGGACGTATGTCAATGTCAGTCTTAGCCCCACATCCCCACCCCACACCAGCTGAAAAGTTCTGGATCCACACCTGTTTATTGTATGTATTTTAGGTCAGTGTCCTTTTTCCAACAATATGTTGCAGCACCACAGTTTCCACTATGCACAAAAAGTGATCCATTTTTGTATATATTGCAGGCTGAACTAATTACATAAAATTGTAGAAGTCATGCAACTTAACAAAAAGGTTACACTTTTAATAGACTAACAAATACTTTTTTAACATTTAAGTAATAGTATGTTGTTTTACCATGCATGTTATTGCTAGGCTAGGTCAATGTAGTGTAGTATTTAACTCTTTCATTATTACATATATTTCAGGAACTCAGGTATTATAACTGCTAGGTGAGCTTGGGTATCTGAAGAGGGACCAACAGTGTGGTGAATATGTTACTCCCAACAATTTGAGTCCACACCATATAGTGCCTAAATAATAGGATTTTACATCAGAACAATTTTAAAAAGATGTACAATTGTAGAGTTGCATGTTCAATGAGAAAATTACATTTCAAACGTGTATTTCCTTTACCTTTCATTCACCTTCATAATGGACGCTGATTATTTCTTGAAGTCGTTGATGTGTAATTTTTACACGCATGCGAATTAACGTTGAGTATAATTTATTTGTCAATTAATATATATATATTATATATATATATATATATATTATATATATTATATATATATATATCTATCGGTATATATATCTATATATATCTATCTCTTATATATATATCTCTATCTCTCTATCTATCTCTCTATCTATCTCTATATATCTCTATTCCTCTCCTCTCTATATCTCCGGTCTCTCTCTCTCTCTCCGGTCTCTCTATCTCTCTCTATCTCTCTCTCTCTCTCTCTCTCTCCGGTCCTCTCTCTCTCCGGTCTCTCTCTCTCTCTCTCTCTCTCTCTCCTCTCTCTCTCCTCTCTCTCTCCTCTATCTCTCTCTTCTTGTATTCATAATCAATACATTACAAATAAGGAACAGAATAACTACGTGAGAACAATAAGTTACAAAGACAAAACTTTCTATCACTCGCCCGCAGGCACGCACTCACACACACGCGCACACATGCACACACGAGAAGGAGAAGAAAAAAAATTGTTAAATCCGAAAACCCTTTCCGAAACGAAACATTTTAATGGTTATTGCTGTATAACATTAACACATGAATGGTCCTAACATATAATGCTGGAAGTGAGAAATGACAGAAGTAAAAGGTTACGAAAGAAAAGAACAGCCGGAAGCTTTAACTTTAACATACAAGGGTTTGCCCAAGAATAGTACTGGTAATCAGTGTGCCGTCAAAAGGCGTCGTGTAACCGCTGACATAAACATACTTGTGACAGTGCAAAATAAGTTATAAAGGAGAAAAACAAAGAAAATAAAAAAAGGATAATTATTTTTGTAGTACAGCCACATAAAAGGTACATGTCAGAATAAAATGTTTAGAAAATGTGTATAGACACTAATTGATGGGCACTGAATCCCGAGAAGGTATTCAACAGTGATTTTTTTTTCAGCAAAAATAGGGTTCTTGCTACTTGGGCATCGAGATTCTTATTTAAACTACTAAACAGCCGCTGTCGAAGCAAATTCCAAGAACAGGCATTATGTTAGCACAGAATCAGTTAGGAATGACTCAATAAGCTCAGCTCGGCATTTACGACTCGGACCCCAAACCATGGGAGAACGGTTGTTAAATTACATACAGTCTTACAATATGTAAGTTGGCGAGGAAACTCGCAACTGTAGACCTTTCTGAAAACATGATTTATCTGCTCCTACATTTGCTCTTCACTGAGATTTAACTTTCGGAAAACGCGCACCTGTTACTTCCGGGTAGTAAACTCAACTCAGCCAAATATGAGCGGCCACATTACTCGGTTCACTAAAGCGAAGTGTAAAAAGACTGAGTCATGATCAATATATCGAAAAAGAAAGGCAAAGGGCACGCACGTTACTGTTGTGTTTGGAAACTTCTTAGTGATAAAATGATTAATGGGGTGAGACTTTCCATACATCGATTTCCTGTTTATGCCACGGTAATCCGCAGAACCCCCCCCCCCCCCCCCCCCCCCCCCCCGACCCATTTCTGTCTATTTGGAAAGGTATCATAATCTGGATGTTTTTCTCACATTTGCAATGGGAATCGATGGCATTACTTACGTACACAGTTTTCCTCAATGCTGGCGTGTTCTATGGTGTGGACATGTTGATTTACAGATGTTTCGCTACGCGTTTAACAGCGCGTATGTATAGACATAAGTCGGCATTTTATGTTTCGTTATATTCTTGTTAATTTACGTATGCATAAGATTCGCTAAAATTGCACTAAGAAAACGTAAATCATTAACTGAAATCATTTTGAAGCCTGGAGAATCAAACATCGGCCACGCTAAAATGGGCTTAAAACGGTTGACAAAACAGACGCGTTGACAAAACAGACGCCACAATTTCTTTGATCCTTCTGAAGTTTGCCGCCACCAAGAAAAAAGCCTAATTAACACAGTCTTTGATTTCACGAGAAACTTATCATCTTGTCTTGTACATGTTGTGTTTTTCTTTAATTGTTGTCTGATATTTATTAAGCTGAGAGAGTATGGTCTTGGCAATCACGGAAAATTCCAATCTCTCGCAAACTGTGAAAGGTCGTGCATGGTTTACTCGAAAATGCAAATACGTAGTCTTTCAATTTGACTACCGAAAGCTGATCTATCATTGAATCACTGAAAAAGTTAGAATTTTCGTCCGATTCGTCCGCCATCTTGCTAAAAATGTACTACCCAGAGCCGAAGTGTTCCGAATGTTCGACAATTATTAAAGGGGCGTAACTCAATTTTCGAAAAGATCTATAAAGCCAAATCTCACTGGTATTGTACAATGTATGTACAGAGCGTATACGATCAAATGTATAGATTTCACACACGTGCAGTTCTAACGGCTCACCGTTACAAGTATGGCCTGCGGGCAACAAGGTGTCAATATCGCCATAAGGGTGAAATCGAGTCGAGAATTAGAGTAATAGCTACGAAGTAAATGTCATCTAGGGACCAGACAAGGACCTGGAGTTACACAAAATCGAGTATTTTAGAGATCACTAATAAAATTTCATACAATAATAAGGGCAGAATCAAGGGACCAGGCTTTGAGCATCGAGTTTTCGACAACATTTAAAGAATCGAGACATTGAGAAATCGGGACACCACTGTATATATTTGTACAAGCATTCAGCAACTGAGCTATGTGAAAAGACACAGAAAATAAATAAACTTTAGTTAGAGCTACACATATATTGCTGCTTTGACAAGTACAAGGTTAACACATAACACAATTGATAATTTAAACACTTTAAAATCTTTGTGAATATGTTCATAAGATAAAGAATTGGATGAAGGTGCTTAATGTTTTGCATAGAACATTTTCGTATACTCAGAACAATACAGATCAAACTAATGTTTACTATGCATGTGAATAACTAATTGTTTCTTGTTCCAGTATGCAACCTTCTATATAAAAGAAATCGTTCTAGGATTTTTTACATTAGAACTGTCAATTTATACAGTTTTTATTTTTATTTATGGACAGCTTGAGCACAAAGACGTTAATGACATTAATTGTCTTGCTATGATATATCTCAGTACTGCCCTAGTTTTTATCACGTACATTTTACCATATAAATCTTTATATTTTATAGTTTTGAATTTTCAAATACTAGTAAACTGTCAGTTGCGTATTTTCAAAAGACGTTCGGTGTGCAGATTGCACTAGTATTAAGCTTAGATTAGCCTTTACCTCTTCTGTAAATTAATTATGTTGTCTATTAAGCTGAACAAGATATCAGAGTTATGAAGGGAACAACATTCTGTTTTTCCTATGGAACTAATTAGATAATCCTATTTTGTATATGACAGTTAAATTTGCTGTTTTGGCTAATGTACATCACAATCTACAAAATTAATATGTTATCGCTAGTTACACTGCAAAAGACATCTCTAGTTGCTTGGTTGCCGTGGTAAACATATTCAATTTAAGAATGTATACTAATTCATTTTTTTTTTTTTGGTTATGAAATTGTATAAAGTTGTCATTGAGAAAGAACATGTTTTATTTGTGTATTTGATATACTTGAAAGTAAATATACAATTACACAGATTATATTGCCTTTGTTGTTAGTTATTTTCGCCTAAAAATGGTCAATGCTGCCGTCATGAAAATTGTAACTATGGTATTTTTATGGTATTTTTAAATATATTTTAAAATATAACCAGTTCTGAAATCATGAATAATTGTAGAGTTAGAAATTATATAAAACCCAATTTCGTCCAGGTATCTCATTTGGACCCAAAATCACAGATCGCGTCACATTAGGGGTCATATATTGTTGCCAGTGACATATGAAAAGGAAACTTGAGGTTATAGAATGTATAATGTGAATGCACTTATAGATTTCATCAATGTTAAATAAAACTAAATGCTTACGCTTCTTATATACTATAAAGTAAACATTCGGATACCGAAAATACTTGATTTGATTATTATGTCAATGTATTGTCTGAAGTTGAATGTATTCTTAGTACTTGTAATAGGTTTAATGTCAAAAATATGTATTTGTTTGTGCTTGTTATTACGGTTTGGAATGCATTTACTGTCGTCACAAGGATGACTATGTAATATAAGAAAACAATTTTCCCAGTGGATTACTGTGAACCAAACCCGTGTAAAAATGGTGGAACTTGCATAAACGACACAGACCGACACAGATGTATTTGTCCAGAACAATTTACTGGGATGAATTGCGAAATACGTGAGTATACTGAAATAATTAAGTTTATGTATTAGATAAAATATTTTTGTGGAAACGTATCTTTGTGGTGGTTATCTATTTAAGTTTTCATTTTACATTTTTCTACTTCATAGTTTTTGACATCATTCTTTATAAAACAGTATTCATGTTCAATGTTTGCAATATGTACTGACGCAGGGGTAACGGTGATGACAGTCTGATATTGTTTTCCTATATGGATAATTGTACACCAAACCCACGTGACAATGGAGGATTAATGAAACAGTTCGTTAAAGTGTTGTGTGTCCAGAAAATTCCATCGGTAATTGCGAAACATATGAATTTAAAGAAATTAATTTTATGCATTCTGTATACTTTTATGACAGCATGTTGTGACACATTATTGAACAACTTATTTGTACAGTGTTCGTTTAATTGCAGATTCTTTCAAATTGTTTTAGCTTGACTTTATGTTTACACTTTCATTTTCTAACCAAAGTCATATTTAAGAAGCATTCAATATAACACGCAAGCCAGATATAAAGTTAAAACAAATCTGTGATGAGTCATTAAACAAAAAGGGCAACCCCAACAATTACCGAATTAGATCAATAATGCCAGTATAATCGTTTTTACTAAAATGCATAAGAGCAGAGAAGATTTTAACTTTTATATTGTGTTTTTGTCATACCTTGATAGTATTTCACTCTGTGCTACATCAATTATATATCCCAGATTTCTACGTTTACATAAGCCTGTACTAAAGTAAACGAGTTCAGTGTAAGAAACCAGCTTAAGCTACAGAATTGGTACAATGAGGTACAAGGTTTCTCAATCTACAAAATTAATATGTTATCGCTAGTTACGCTGCAAAAGACATCTCTAGTTGCTTGGTTGCCGTGGTAAACATATTCAATTTAAGAATGTATACTAATTCATTTTTTTTTTGGTTATGAAATTGTATAAAGTTGTCATTGAGAAAGAACATGTTTTATTTGTGTATTTGATATACTTGAAAGTAAATATACAATTACACAGATTATATTGCCTTTGTTGTTAGTTATTTTCGCCTAAAAATGGTCAATGCTGCCGTCATGAAAATTGTAACTATGGTATTTTTATGGTATTTTTAAATATATTTTAAAATATAACCAGTTCTGAAATCATGAATAATTGTAGAGTTAGAAATTATATAAAACCCAATTTCGTCCAGGTATCTCATTTGGACCCAAAATCACAGATCGCGTCACATTAGGGGTCATATATTGTTGCCAGTGACATATGAAAAGGAAACTTGAGGTTATAGAATGTATAATGTGAATGCACTTATAGATTTCATCAATGTTAAATAAAAATAAACGCTTACGCTTCTTAAATACTATATAGTAAACATTTGGATACCGAAAACACTTGATTTGATTATTATGTCAATGTATTGTCTGAAGTTGAATGTATTCTTAGTACTTGTAATAGGTTTAATGTCAAAAATATGTATTTGTTTGTGCTTGTTATTACGGTTTGGAATGCATTTACTGTCGTCACAAGGATGACTATGTAATATAAGAAAACAATTTTCCCAGTGGATTACTGTGAACCAAACCCGTGTAAAAGTGGTGGAACTTGCATAAACGACACAGACCGACACAGATGTATTTGTCCAGAACAATTCACTGGGATGAATTGCGAAATACGTGAGTATACTGAAATAATTAAGTTTATGTATTAGATAAAATATTTTTGTGGAAACATATCTTTGTGGTGGTTATTTATTCAAGTTTTCATTTTACATTTTTCTACTACATAGTTTTTGACATCATTCTTTATAAAACATTATTCATGTTCAATGTTTGCAATATGTTCTGACGCAGGGGTAACGGTGATGACAGTCTGATATTGTTTTCCTATATGGATAATTGTACACCAAACCCACGTGACAATGGAGGATTAATGAAACAGTTCGTTAAAGTGTTGTGTGTCCAGAAAATTTCATCGGTAATTGCGAAACATATGAATTTAAAGAAATTAATTTTATGCATTCTGTATACTTTTATGACAGCATGTTGTGACACATTATTGAACAACCTATTTGTACAGTGTTCGTTTAATTGCAGATTCTTTCAAATTGTTTTAGCTTGACTTTATGTTTACACTTTCATTTTCTAACCAAAGTCATATTTAAGAAGCATTCAGTATAACACGCAAGCCAGATATAAAGTAAAAACAAATCTGTGATGAGTCATTAAACAAAAAGGGCAACCTCAACAATTACCGAATTAGATCAATAATGTCAGTATAATCGTTTTTACTAAAATGCATAAGAGCAGAGAAGATTTTGACTTTTATATTGTGTTTTTGTCATACCTTGATAGTATTTCATTTGTGCTACATCATTTATATATCCCAGATTTCTACGTTTACATAAGTCTGTACTAAAGTAAACGAGTTCAGTGTAAGAAACCAGCTTAAGCTACAGAATTGGTACAATGAGGTACAAGGTTTCTCAATGTTTTATTTACCGTTGAGTTTTATTGCATCAAAGTATAGTATATAAAGCATGGAATTTTTGGCCTATTTTCAGGAAGAATATGTGAATTCGTCTGTTCCATTTCATTAGAACAGCATGCTTTTAACTGTCTCATTTTGGGCGATGTCGCTTCCAGAGTTATGACAAAGCCGAATTTCGGAAGCACGAAGGATTGCCCCTACATGACCTTGTCTACTCGCGGTCACTCGTCTTGCCTGTAAAGACGTAGTGCGTGTAGAAGAAATATGTATGTCAAAGGAGACTAGACGCGTCACTTGTGTGCAAGCATGATTCAAATGTTCACACATATATATTTGTTTATAAATAGAACTTCAAGTGATTATATTTTTGTAATGCAGATATATATAACACGCAGAATTAATTAGTGAATAGTGCAGTCACTCCGTGACTAGGGGAATAAGTCGAAACAGGCAGCAAACTATTATTATGACAAGTGTTCGAGTATAACGAATGCAAACTATGTTTTATTTACGAGGCCGAGATATTTGCGACATTCCGCACGGAGCCTCACTGCCTTTTGCGGCTTTACACCCGGTTATATATGAAAGAGGTCATTCTTCTCATCGCAGTATCTCAGTCTAAAGTTAATGCACGCGTTCGAAAACGAAAGGCGCGCGCGAGTTTTTTTATTCAGAACACAAGGATGTTATGTTGAAGAAATAAATAGCTGGAAGTAAATTTGATTTTCAATTTTCATGGTCGATATCATTTATGAACATTTATTTTTAGATCTAATTTAGTTAAAATGCAATCACATAGAACCAATGGTAGGGTCAATAAAAAAATGTATGTTATCTGGTGTTAGTGACACTCTTGTAACCTTGGTCCCAGTGCATAATCTTATATATCAGAAGAGGTGTTTTTTGCAGCTGAATACGTGCCTGCTTTCCAATGCACTGTACCTTTGATTTACCATGGAATAATTTTGACAATTATTTGCTAGCAATGTTGCAAGGTGTTCCAGGGTGTTAAACTCAACACACTTATTGGTTTTGCAATATTATATCTGTTGAAGGTATAAAACAAAGTCGCAAGACATGTTCACCTTGTTGCATCCTGTATTATGTGATTGACATTTGTGTAAGGTCTCAAATTCTCATAATAAAAAGTTTGTAAAAGGAAACTTGTACTTTGAAGGTTATCTGTCGTTGGAGACATAATTACATTTTATTAGATTCAGATAGTTATCTCAGATTTAAATATCTGTGGTAATTATTATTGCTCAATTTACACTGTAATGAGTAAAACATTAAATAAGATTTCAGACGGCAAGACACTTATATGCGATTGCAATTATTTCGTCAAACCAGTCCTTTTAAAATCGTAATCGTCAAGTGTCTATTTGCTTCGTCGTATGCTTAACTGTTCTTGTTTGTTTCTGCGCAATGTTATGGAATCAACTTTAAATGTATGCATGTTTTACAGCTTGAACAACAAGTTCGACTACAACATCAAGCTCAATTACATCATCAACTAGTAAATATAACTATACAAATCTTTTTGGTTCGGTTTCCAATCCAAACGTAGCTCTTATAACGAACACAACACTCAGTTGATTTGTATTTTCTATGTAACTTAATAGTAAATAAAGTAGATTGTTAAAATCGCCCCAATGCCTTAATGACTGAACTCGATTGTTAATGTTATACACGGGTGAATGCAGTTGGACTCGGTCTGAAATGCAATTTTCCTGTCTTAAAGTCTGCATTTTAAATCAAACAGTTTCCACGACTCGTTTACTAACGGTTAAAACATGTTAGTACATCGACAATGCTTGTATGATCATCAACACCCATAGTTTGAGCAGTTATTAAATGCAGATCTACATTTAATACCAATACGTTAATGTACACGACAGCAATTTAGAATAATATTTATAAACAAATCTTGTTCATGTAATGTTAGGGAATCACTTTTGAATGATTTGTATGTATGTTTTACAGCACCAGCAACAAGTACGACTACGCCAACAAGCCCAAATACATCATCAAATAGTACATATAACTATATTAATCTTTCTGGTCTGGTGTTCAATCCAAATGTGTAAACACTTCCACTTTTATTATTCATTGAGCTGTATTGTGTTTGCATAAGTCATTCATATCTGTGTCTAGTCGTGCCCTCCGAACCGGACTCCAACGTTTTAACAATTAGACAACGTACGCACATTGGTGTATAACATACATACATGCGAAATATGTCAGATTGCATTGTTAACCTAAGATTTGTTGTCATTGAAAAAACTCCTGTGAGAATGACTTTTGCTTTGTATGTTTAAAGCAATCTAACATTTTAATGTCATATAATCAAATTAATAAATTTTGCAGCAACCTTTACCGGTGATTGAGAGTATATAATAATACATTGAACAAAAGCAAAAGACACAATTTATATTTTATATATAATAAGAGAAGACTTCAGTATGCAAATGTAAATAATGTTTTTATCTTATCATTCATTAGGTAATTTTTCATCAGGCTACAACATATACGCGTTAACATTTTCCAATCGTATTTATATCTTAACGACATAAAAACATTTTAAATTTTGTTTTGAAACTCTTACAAAATAAAATGTTAACAAAAAGTATATATTTAGTAAAACTTTTAAATGAGGACATATACTAAGTATACACATGAAGTAATATATAACAGAGTTAGTCAAGAAGAGGTTGGACCTGTCCATCAACATTGTGATGTGATATGCTGCATAGGGCTTGGGTAGTTGGTGTTTCACTGTCTGATTTAGCAGAACATCTCTCTCAGTCAAATATGTGCTTAGATACATCTTATGTTGCTTATTTACTCATTTACGTTTATTAGTCCCATTCTCGAGGGTCCTTCCTACGTTCAATCCTGACCATTAGATAATAACATTCTTATTAACTCTTCGTTGAATCCATATCTTGTTGACCAGCAACGCCATTTGTTTCTCGTTGCAGCGAATCTTACACTGTTCCAATCCTTCGTTGCATTGCATGTCTGTTTGTGTCTGGTCTCTAAGAATTGGGGACTATCTCTTCTTAGAAAATTCGAGAAATGAGTTATGACCTTGGTTGTCCGCTTGTATGTTTGCTGCGTTTTTTATTACATTCTTAGTCATTTGCCATATAAGTAAAGGATGAATTGCATGTTTGACGATAATAAAGATGTGAAAAAAAGGAGTATGGCGTAATGCTGTTTTGGCTAATCGCTAAATGTACATGTTTGCCCATGTAGATCTACGTTAGTTTGTATCTCTATCTACTTTTCTTAAGACATTACTATTATTTCTTTCTTTCAAACTTAAGCCCATGAAATTGTATGACAGTGTTAAATTGGATCTTTTAGGATATACACTCATAAGATCAGTTCATATTTAAAATTATTTTCGATGGCTTTCCTTTTGTTGTTTTTCTTTTTTTAAAGAACCCAGACTGTGTTGTCGAATGTAAAAATTCATATGACAACCTCAGATTGTTTTGATTTATTTTGGAAATATATCGCAGTTACTGTAATCATAATGACGTACAAATCGTGTGTAGGCAAATGTCAAAAACACATGTCTGAGTAGTTCTCATTCTGACCAGCACTCGAGTCTATTCAGTTAGAGGCTGAGCAGTCGAGGGAGTTACAAATCAAGAGTATCGCACTCGGCCACAGGCGCCCCTGGAGCCGACGCGCTACTGATTGCGCTACCAGCTCCGGTTTTATACTTACTATATACCCTAACTGAAACTTAAACCCACTTGGTGCAAAGCGTATTATGTTACTTCATTTAGTACTGACTGCGAAACTTTCCGTGACTCTTTATCAAATATCGACTTATTTCTGTGGAACTCTTCTCTTTTTGACTTTGTGTGCTTTGTATTTAACACATGTTTGGTGTGAGTATCAATATACTTTGTGTACGAATAGATTAAATCCACTCCCCGCAAACCGTTCAAGCTATTAAAACCTTGATGCTTAACTGCTTTTTCATTCATACAAAAACGCAATAAAGCGATAGATTCCAATCAATAACGTCATAAAGGGTCCTGTGATAGAAGCTGTCAGACTTTTCCGATCACCGTAATTCGCCATGTAGTGAAACCCATTTAGCCGAAATATTTAGTTATTGCTATTTGTTTTATAAGACTATATATTAATGATTATTTGGCAAATACCTTTCATGCATATGTTGGAATTGTTCGTAAATGATATTAACGTTAGTCAGTAATACAAGTGTATATATTTTTCTAAGGAAAGATGATCAATAATTTATTGCATGCCCATACAAGAAAGTAACAATAAACCGAAATGTCACTTTCTGTTACTGCCTGAATCTATATAATGAGTTTAATACAAAGTTTTGCGTGTTTGGGCATTCTTTCTGTTTTGTTAATCACGAAATTGATTGATGTTTTACACCATCATTCCAGCAACGCCGAACGGAAATGAAACAAAGGACAGAGACAGCCAACAGCAAAAATAAAACAAGTAAGTAATATACACATATTCTGTTGCTTAACTTTGCAGGCAAGGCGATAAATTGAATCCACCAACGTGAACCTGGCGAGTCTGACATGATACCTATGTCAATTTTTCAAATAAAAAATATAACCGACATGTTTTGCGTGCATCATAAATGAAATACAACGCTTCATAACTTGTAAATTATTAAGCTTGAGTCCTACCTAATAAGTTTGATTGTTCAGATTCAAAAACGAATATAAAACCTGTCAATCCTATTCAAGTTATTCTTCAGACTCAAACTCAGGCTAGTGTATAATCCTCCCCAAGTACATGTGTATATACTAGATTAACATATTTATGGCGTCTAGCGAAACTCGAATGCACGGAGGGTTCATGCCGTGATTACTTGCTACACCGAACAAACGCCGCAACGCTTCATCAAGAAGTAGTTCGTAGGCAGATTAATTCGTAGCTGCAAGAATAAATGGATGTTGTTCTATGGTGTTGCAGCAGACGTACACTGGAAAACATGTAGCGATATATCTTCGTTATTAAAGTTGGGCTGGAAACGTAACATATTCAGTTCAATCTATAGCCTATATTAGTGTGGTATATTGAGGAATCTTTAACATAAAAAAATCTGAACATTGCATGTGTCATTGGTGATTGCTACAGTTTACAAGAAAGAGGAAATGGTCAAATGTGTCTGATCTAGTGATGATGTTGACATTTCCGTAAATTACATGTTGTCAATCTGGAAATATAAGTGCATTTCACGAAAACGGAAAAACAGCTTAATCGAATAAACACAGCCAAAAAAATCAGGTGGGACCAACCTTTTGACCTCTTGGCGTATGTTGAACTAATTGTCATTTCGTACCTGCGTGTTTCGGACCACACCATGAAAGTGGAAACATGCATTTAATAATTTCGAAATAATAATGACTACTCATCAACATGCATTTTTCTACACCATAACTTGGTCATTTAAAGTTATATAAATCACAATGAAATTAAGTTTTTCTCAGTTTTATTCATTTAATTATAATTTTATTGTGAGTGCCTATTAATTAGTGTTAAGTTAATGGAATGTGAATGAATATAAATGAAGATTCCAGAACCTTTTACTCTGTTTGTGATTTCAGATGAAAGTTATACTGTAACTGTAATGTGACAACGCTAGGAAGCACATAGATCTATGATAATTACATTTATTCAGTTGGCAGTATTTACTTATCATTAAAACAATAAAAAATACAATTTTATTTAGAACTTGTGTAAACATGTAGGAAATAAAGTTATTATTTTTGCTGCCTGTTGTCCGTCCTTTCTTTGAAAACCTGTCTACATTATCCGAAATATCTTTTGCGAAAACGACAACCTTTGAGTTCAGATTACAGGTACTGATGTACATGTTGTTTTGTAAGCAGTAAGGTCTGCTTCATTAGTCATTATATCATCTTGTTCAGCTTGTGACACCTGTCTACGTAGTTCCATTGCGCAACGCCAGTGTGGCTGTTTCAGCCTTTGAACTAAATATTGAATGTGGTGTTTACCGTTCTCAACCAAGCAACCGCTGTTCATTTCAGATATAAGTAATAAACTAATAATTAATATTTGAAGTACAATAATAAAAATAGTAAAATGTGATGAAATGTGTTAAATGCCAGCGAGTGAAACGATGTAAAGACAATAACTAGAATTGTATAGAGTAATGAAGAGAGTTGACTCTTTTCACTGTATAGCAGCGTGTATAAAATATTCCAGCACAACTTTTCTATAATTCTTCCAAAGATATAATCCCAAATTTTATCTGATCTATATAGCATTGGCTCAACTCAAATCTATGCATTTATAACTGCGAAATATGTATATTTTTTGCCATTACTTGATGAAATAATTTTATGTCCTCTAATGCACCAAACCTGGGTGTTGCTTGCCTAATTTATCTATCGTCATTTCTACCAGGCTCGATTTTTATACACCAACACTTTTTTCATAAACCTATCGTGACTGGCATGCATTGATATTCACATGCATCGAGAACATATTATCTCAATTTATTTAAAATATAAAATGTTTCTCTTAAAGGCACACGTGCGTTACTAACGGTCCTGTTGTAGATACACCTGTACAACTTGACGTGTCTTGTTTCTTTGGGACTGTCCGTTATCGTGGCCAACGTGTGCAAAGCAGTGCACGTGGCTTTGTTTAAAAATTGTTCGTCACATACGCCGAAAATTGTCTGAACTAAGTTAACACTTATCAAGTTGCTTTGAAAGTGCATATGGTGTGAAAATATGATATACGAATGACACTCTTTAAGTCGGTAGAGTAAGCCTATAACTTTTAAACGCGATAATCACGATTCTTTACACAGAGTTAGTGTAAACATTCCTCTCTCGAACGGTATCAAGCTATGTGGCGCACGTGGTCCACGTGCGCACCGCGCTAGGTATTTTTAGCACGTAGTTCTATGCACTATAGTAAAATATAGCTTTCAATATGGGTGGAAAAATCTCACAGAGGGCATATTGTAAGATTCGAGCACAGCTCGGGTATCCGCCAACAGAAATTCATGCTGATTTTCAGAACGTTAATGGAAATGATGCTTTTAAATATGCTACAGTTTGCAAGTGGGTACGTCGTTTAAAGGATGGTCGCAAAACAGTTGAAAATGACACCCGAAGAGGAAGGCCGGTTTGCGTTTTGACGGTTTTGACCTGTCATTGCGCGCCGTTGCAAGACATCAAATCGCATGCTGTATGCGATATTCTTTGATATCCAGTTCTTCAAATTGCAGTCCCCGAAAGGTAGTTTTTTCACTGGAAAGTTCTACAGAGAAAGCGTTCTTACTCAACTTGTTGATTTCTATCAGAAACGCAGACCGCGCACCGACGTCCACGGCATCAAATTACTGCATGATAACGCATCGGTCCATAAATCCGCTACGGTTCGGGAGTATCTGAAAGAATCTGGGCTTAATGTCTTAGATTATCCTCCATACAGCCCTCACCTGTCCCCTGTGACTTTTAGTTGTTCTCAAGACTAAGGAACATGCTGGAAGGGCGCCGTTTTGAATCCCGTTGTGGTATAGCAGTGCGGTCTACCAGTGTCTGCAACATATACCTAAAGAAGAGTACCGGGCGGCGTTCAGGAAGTGGGTAGATCGATGTAAAATGTGTATGGAGGCAGACGGGCCATACTTCAAAGGGCTCAGATAAACAAAATTTGGATATTTCAAGTGGTTTAAAAAACGCCCTACTCTACGAACTTAAAAAGTGTCCCGTAGATAAGCCATTTAAAATAGAGTAATACATATACTTATGACTACATAACTGACACAGTTTGTTTGTCTTATGCTTTATCATATTTAAAAATATTTTTAGTTGTTTTTGTTTGCAAGTTTTCTTATTGCAAGCTATTTTGTATTAACGTAAACACTTATGTTGTCATTTATTTTATTCCAAAATTTCAAAAGATAAACAGCAGCACAGTTATTAATCTTGCAATAAAAATATTAAAATATAAATGTACTCTCTGTCTGTCTTGTCTGTTTGTCTATCTTGTCTGTCTGTCTGTGTGTCTGTGTGTCTGTCTGTCGCTGTCTTTCTGTCTGTCTGTCTCTTTTTCTCTGTCTGTCTGTCTGTCTCTCTCTCTCTGTCTCTCTCTCTGTCTCTCTCTCTCTCTCTCTCTCTCTCTCTCTCTCTCTCTCTCTGAATTAAATATATTAAAGACTTATTATGAAGAACTCTGAAGTAAACATCTGTTAACGACCATGTTTAGTAGATATATGTAATATCTAAAGTAAAGATAGAATATCGCATTAACTAGTACCTTGCATGTTTAGAATCTGATGCAGGATTTTGTTTTGCCCACTTGATTGGATTTTTCGTCAATGTTTGCCTTGTTTACTACTGATTTTCTCTCATTTCTAACTTTGATTTCAGGCATGTACACGCGCATCTCCATCGTTATATATGGTTATTGGTACCGGTCAAAAATCAAACGAACGACGCTCCGCCATGAAAAAAAATCAAAGCCTTAATGTCTCCTACAGAAACGTCAGGTTCCTAAGGAAAAAGATACAGCTAATTATGTTTCAAAAAGTGTATATCTCAGGTACCCAGTGTTAAGAGATCAGACAGAAGACCCTCCTGTTGCAGGTGTCTAGTCTAGGATGATGTGACATTTTAAAGTGTTGTCTTCGTGAAAGTGTATGTTTACATTGATAATTGTGTGTGTTTTTCTTTTGCAGATGACTGGGTCATAATTGGAAGTGTTTTACCAAGCGTTTGTGTATGTTGTATTGTTGTACTGTCGGTGGCGTTTGCTAAATGCAACAAGGTAAGGTGTAATTATTCTTTACGTATAGTGTGTTTATTATAAGCACATCGAATATATGTACATTTAAGATATTTAAATCCTCAGTCAAATCGTCGTTAACGTAGATTTAATGTAAATGTAAAGATTTATCTGGGCAACGTTGTATTTATAATTTATAATAACGAAACTGTGTTGTATATATTGTGAAGCAGCGAATGCTTTTAGGAAATATGGCTTCTGCTTAATCCACATAATATACAGACAGGGTTCATACAATGTTACAAATAACACTCCACCGTTTTAGGAGAAAGATGTAAACTGTCACACATATATTAAATAGGGATTTGGGATTTGCGGGCATTTTTGCCGATACTGTGCAGCGACATTTCTATCATAATAGCACTGGGGCACTTATGAGGTGCCCAGGAGCTGAACCGGGTCGGTCCATTATACTGACACCGACGAGTCAGGCGTAATGCTGTCCCCTTAGCCACGAGCGTTAGAAGGGAGCCACTACTACCAACTTTAAAGACTGTCGTTTGACCCGGCCGGGGTTTGAACCCGTGACCTCCCGATCCGCAAGCCGATGCTCTACCGCTTGAGTTATTGGGTATATTAAATATATAATGAAACGAGAAAATCAGAGTTCACATAAGCATGGGAAGAATTACTTGTTCTACATCTCTTAACTTATATTTGTACTTACGTCAGAAATATGAGGATAAGTTTAAATCGTTTGGTTAATTACAATAATATATGTTAAAATAAGGAGGGGGTTGGTGAACAAAATTTGTTATGACTTAATGTTTACAGAAAAGGCAAGAAAGACTCGTAAAAACACAAAATAAATAATGCTATTACTAAATAATGAATACAAACCATTTTAGCGAAGAAAAACAACTATTAATGAAAAGGTAATATAGACATAATTGTTCTATATACTCAAATTCATACTTTCAAATCCCAGAAAGTATATTCAGTTTCTAATTCTGAACACGAGGATGTATTGTCTAATCCATACATGTGTATAGCATACAAATACCACAACATATTTGTCCTACTTGGAATGTGAGGTGTTATTATTGTTGTTGCTTTTGTTGCTTATTTCTTTGGTATGCATGAGGACTTTAAAGCCAAACTAGTTTGAAACTGTCGGCGGTATGAATGTCTGAATACCGAATCAATATTTAAAGGAGTTATTGTTCTGAAAGACAATTGTAAAATGAAAATAAACGTGGCTGTATTAGCTGAAGTTAATTCACAACACAGATTAACGTGTAGATTATATGCACGTTTATATATGTTAGTCTGTTGTCCGAATCTTTAATTGAAAGAATTGAACAGCAGTTAAACCTAATACTCTCTTACAATTATTATTATTGTGGGTATAGTGACGTATAAATATATATTTATTTATATATATATTTAGAAAAACCAGAATGATCAATTAGACGAGAAACAGGACGACTTGGAAATGAATCCGCCATAGCATCCGCCGGACCCTACGTACAGTTAATGATGTTTCTTATTATTATCATTGGATTTGTACAATAAGATTATGGCAAACCTATATACTATGTATTGCTGAAACTCATTCAAAAGTCAATAATACAAAAAGAAACTTTTTTTTAAAATTTAAATCAACTTTTTTTTGACAAATCAACCTTCGGATTTTTACGATCACATGGATACAAAGCAAAGTTGGCCAGAAGTAGAATTTGGTCAATAATTATAGAATAAACTGCTGCAGAAATTATAAAACACCACCCATACCTGAAGATTTGGGTAATTATCATAAAGTTTACAGGTATCCTTACTCGTCGTTTGAATTAAATACAAGCGATGTTTGTCTATGTATATATTCAAGTATAACGTTGATATTTCATGCGTCATTACTTTTTGACAATGCCACGTTTTGTCCTGCTTTTGCAGTTTTGTATATGTATATATATGGCACCAATAAGAATGTTTCAAACCATACAAGTTATGTATATAAAGATTAAGTTATTTTATTCTACCGACATAAATTTTAAATACTCATTTATTCAAGTCAAGTCAAGATAACTTTATTTAACTCAGTTGCATGCACAAAATATGGGTATACAGAGACAAATATAAAATAAATGAGGTTAAGGTGGTACACGTGGCATGGCTTATTTATTTCTGATAAATTTATTGCTTTCTTATGCAATTGTATTTTAAATGTATTTTAAAAACTTTACCATTTTCATAATTTTTTCAAGAAAGGTAAATATAAAAACGGTAGACCTTTATATTTGCATGTATATAAAATATAGAATTGCCCAGAATTATAGAATTAAGATTTTTGTTTTATTGATTTCCGTCTTGCACATTGTTGCTGTCGATAGGGATATCATTCCATTGAAATGTAATTAAAATATATGTATTTTACCCTTGTGACGTATGATACTATTTTTGCAAGAAATATAATTAACTGAAATAGATTGTTTTTATTACACGAATCATTTTCTTTCCTTCTCTATCTTTATCTCTCTATCTATCCAAAGGAATATATGTATTTTCATTTTTATATTTTCTGTCGAAGTTTCCATGTGTTATTTCTAGTTTTAGAACCATAATGCCTTAACATTTCAATGATATTGTTGTTGTTGTTTTCATTTCATGCTTGATTTTTGAACTTTCTGCTTTGTGTGATGAAGTTGGAGAGAAAAATCAATCGAGTTTAGTCACAATTAGTTTCAAGTTTTATTTATGTTTTGTAGTGTCCTACAAGGATGCATTTATATCAGTTTAAAGACAACAAATGAGATAGAAAACGCCATACTTTTAGTAATAATTAACTCCGAAGCGTAAGTCTCAAGTGGGGATTGTATTTTCCTACATAAAAAGACGAAAGAAAATTCAAACACACAAGATATGACAGCTGTACGTAAATCGTTTTTCAATTGAGAACAGGAGAAGATTTTAACGTCAATTGTAGTTATTTCGATAGGGTCCTTGTAAGGGACATGTTTTACTATAGCAACAGGTATACTTTTTGTCGATAAACATACTAACTTCTAAATGGTAACTGTTAGTTTTGCTCCTTTTTGTAAAATAACTGGACTGTTACAACTGCCTGGCATGTGAATACTTTGGTTTTATGCTATTTTCAAATTGTAATAAATGGTTCAGAATTAAATGGGCATGTGATATCAACAATCGTTTCTCGTCTTGGTTTTGTCTGTTAATCAAATAAAGTATTTCCTTGATTCTACTTTGTGTAGATGTTCTAATAACAGATTTTACTTCTCCCTTACCCAAATGCAATGTTGACATTTTTATTTAAATTACGTCACTACTTTTTCAGATTATGAAGTAAATATGTCTTTACTTTTTTATGAAGTAAACTTATTCTTACCTTTTAATGACTTAAAATATGTCCTTACTTGTTTATGGCGAAGAATATGTCTTTACTTTTTAATGAAGTAAATATGTCCTTACTTTTTGTGATGTAAAAATGTCCCTACCTTTTAATGACGTAAATATGTCCTCACTTTTTAATGACGTAAATATGATCTAACTTTTTAATGACGTAAATAGGTCCTTACTTTTTAATGACCTTACTCTTATTCTCAATTTCGGATTTAAACATTTACAAACACTGTTATAGTAAGAACTGAAACAGTACACACATTTTACTGATATATTATAAATGCATTGTCCACTAAGCAATTTTAAAAAAAAAGATCAAAATAAACTTAAAGAGAATTTAAATTTACGCAAATATTTATCATTGGGGAACGAATTATTGATAGTGTTTCTGAAGTGTCAGCATCGCTGCTTCTGTGTGAATATAATGGTAAATAATTTCTACAAGACAATGTTTTATAATCAATGAAGTGCAATCGTCCTTTCATTCGTTGTGTTGCATGTAAGATTAAAAATGTAATATATGTATAATGCAAAAGATAATATACTACCAAAAGGGTTGGCTGTCGTATGTTGTTGTTTTGTAATATGTATGTAAAAGTTTGAATATGGGGCTTAGGGCACAGCGCCTGGATACACGTGTGCCATACACCAAACATAGTTTTTGCTTTTGCTTTTGTGCAAAAATAATTGTGTATGTCAGATAGCTTTGAAAGCGAACTGTTACTAAACAAATGCTTTATACGTATTTGGTTGTGGACAGAGTATTTATTTTCAAGACATTTCCAGACTTAAAATGTTCATGTATATTCCGAACCTACAATTACATTATAAATAAAAATTGCCATGCATTTTATATCTAAGTATGTTTTAACATACTTTGCTTTATATTTTGAACTCGTTTTAAACTTTGCCTAACATTATATATTACATAATATAGCATAACAACATATTTTATTTTTGTTTCTTGGCTAATCCAATACACGACGGAAAATTAAGTGCAATTTGCGAATACCTATATTATAGAAAAAAAAATGTAATTAAGTTAACATATAGTTTATTAATTATCTATTCATGATAAAATGTTGATATTCTTGCGCACCCTTCCAGGTAACCAGTACTATAATAACATACCTATGTCAGGCAGCATATATTTTTATTATATATAAACGTGCATAATTTAATTAGTTTTTATTAGATTTTAGACATTTAAATATAAGTGTATTAGTATTACATATTACATCCACGCAAATGCGAACCTTGTAAATCATATCATGGGTAAAATTTCAATGGAAGATCAAATAAATCCGTTGTTCCAAATCTAATGTTTGTATTTATAATGTTATATTATGTGAAATAAGTCGGTTTTAGATATAAGTTTTTAAAAGAAAGCATAGCACTCTGTCATGACTTGGTTGACCAATGTCTCAATTAAACAGGTGGTGGTGTGGTATTATATTAAATATCAATATTCCTTCACTTGCACATTCGAGTACATATTAATGTGTCAAAACTCCGAGATTAACAGAAACATTTTCCAAATATGAATATAGATTTGCGCATATTTTAAATAAACAACTAGACCAGTCCTGCTGTCAAATTTCTCTAATCGTACATTACCTTTTCAAGATCGCAACTCGGTCGTTCTCTGCACTCGACCATTCACGACTACTCCACGACTAGAGTTTTGCCGCTTCTCAAATCTTGACCATCCTTACCCAAAACTGCGATCGTTATATGACATTTGGTTTCAACAAGCTCAACAAAATCGTTTCGACCAACAGCAGAAGGAGGGGGGGGGGGGCTTGAGCAAACCTTTAGCTTTAGCCTGTTGGGTGCATTACCCGATTACCCGATAGACCCATGGCGAGGCGTTCTTCCCCACTTTTGGGCCGAGCTAACCATCTAGCCCCACTGTTTTGGGCCGAGCGGGGGCAATCATACAACTCGGATCGGGTAATGAGTCTTCCCATAGCCCGATCCGAGGTACTATTCTGCCCCCGCATAGCAAGGTGGGACAGAACGCCCCACCAGGGGACTAGATCGGGCAATGCAGCCTCCAAGTGCCCGATCCGAGTGGTATGCTGGCCTCACCTCGTTATGCGATAGGGTACCCACAACCTCTCCCGCAACCCGAAAAAAATAGTCAGAGCCCCCAGGGGACGGCCCACCACCCTCGCCGGCCCAGAGGGGCTTTGCAGTCCAAAGCCTCAAAGATCTCCCCCACAGCCTCGTGGGAATCAGTCCTCGTTTTTTTATTCTCTCGGAGAGAATATAGTTTTGTAGTTTCTTCGTTAGACCGCTCAAGCCGATGCATCATATAGGCCACCAAAATGAGTGTGGCGATAGGAGTAATGATGTGAAACAGATCGTCGATTGTAGGGGGACACATTGTTGCCGATATACAGGAGGGGATCCAAGCCTTTAATACATATACACTTAACCTGGTACATGTATGCTGGAGGTCGGTCTGCATCTACATAGTGTGTACTACGCAGGCAGCTCAGAGAGAGGGAGTATTCAACTTTTTGGTAAGCTCATTTAGCACTTCTTTGTGTACTTCGTCTAGGAATGTTTTCAAAGCTCCTCCATGTTCTCCTGGGGTGCCTTTTCGGCACGGACCTTCCTTTTCAGATCGTCAAACTTCTGGAGCTCATGTAACACAAGCCTATACTTGACATCGGAAATATTTCCGTCTGCCAGGGCTTTGCTCACTATGTCAGAGATGGTTTTAAGCTTTGGTCTATGCGCCGATGCTTCACGAGTTTGTGGGTTAGCCGCCTCCCAGCCACCTTGCCAATAACACAGTGACCCGCGCAACCAAGCGACCCAATCTCGAGGCCTTCAGCGATCGGAAGGGCTACGACCGTCTACATGAGAAATACAACTCCGATTCCAAGCCCAGCGCCAACAGACGCCAAAGCAGCGTCGGCGCCATCTACCGAATTCAACGCCCTCTTGTAATTCTTGCCCTTTTTTCAGCTTCTCGCATTAACTCTGCCTGGATTCGGGCTATCTGCTGAAGACGGTAGGCGTGCCCATCACCCTTTGTTGGCAGGGTGGGATACATTTGTGGCGCCGTTGGAATCTCTTCGTCTTTTATGTCTCGGTTTGATGTTTACTCCTTCACATCTCTAGTTCACTTAACAACGCAACCACTCCCGAAGCATTAGTCTGACTCGATTCCCTCGTCTGGAAGTTGATAATATCACCTTTATCAACTTCAAGTAGTTTTTGGAAAGTTTTCTCATCAGATAATAGCCTGGATTCTTAGTTATAATATAACCGTCTTGATACTTTCCACCTTATGTAATGCCCACAATCACCCTCTCTTCCGAGTTCCCATTACGATGAGCCGCAGACAAAGACATAGCCAGTATTTTTCATTTTGTAACCATGACGTAGCCCACTGTACTATTGCTATTACCATCCGAGTTTGACCCGAACGACCATTGAAATACTCTGCCTCCCAATGGCCCGCGATCTTCTGTTATAATGTTAAGTATGGGCTTGGGAATTCGCCCGTCAACGTATTTTTTGTTTGCAGCATCGTTACAATGAACTGGAAGATCCTAATTCAATATCCGGTGATTGTTAAGTTTAAGGTGACCTTCCATAGTCGTGCCACCGTTTTTCAGGAGGACTTCCCCTTTAAGAACTTCCAGCCTGCCTCGACCACTCTCGCCGAAACCGCATCCGTAGGTAATTCGATGTCGCCTAGGTTCATGTTCCGACACCCCTTTATGTCTACATCACCATCCTGGTCCTTTTTATGTAGTGGGAAAGATCAGGCGCACTCTGTAGTGAAGCAATCGACGCAAGCTCGAGTAGCATAGTCTGCACTGTGTTTCCATCCCCCATCCCCCACCAGGCACACCAAAGATACTCATTTCATCTCAAGGACGACAGTCACTGGCAAACAGTGATTGTCTATTATGTTACCACGCTCGTCTCTAACAGAGATTGTGAACTCAGAGATGTCCCTGTCTCAGGAGCTTGAACCCGGGATTAGGTGATACGGACGATTTGATCTCCCCGCACGACCAGCCACCGACAGCGACAACAGCGAGCAGACTGCTGGGGGCTCTGTTAAAGGCGTTCTCAGCGGTGTTCGCCTCTTCTAGGTGGATAAACAACAACCTTTGCGGGCTGAAATTTACAGGAGGGTCCCTTTGGGCACTTTGCCCTGGCTGGAATTGAAGACAATCTGTTCGAAGCCTAACAGCTCCAGCAACCCTTCCGTGATTTGAACGGATCCTAGCGAATAATGAATTTCGAGATCGAGTTATCCAGTACTTTCATCAAGCCTTGGGGTTAGACCGCGGAGTGGGAGGCTTGCTCTGGGGTATTATTGCAGCTACTGAAAGGTCCAAGGCCCAGGCGCACAAAGGTTCTCTCCTCGGATGAGGTTACATACTCGGTATTCATAAAGTTGTAGCAGCCAATAAATAGTGTACGTGATAAACCGCAGACCTATCTTCAAACTCCCATCCTGTTGTCTATGGGCTGTTGAGATAGGTCGGGTCTGTAGTGATATCGGCGATTGCTTGAAACATCTTGCATACGATAGACAATCTTCATGGAGGCCTTTACCTTCAATAGCGGCGTAAAATATAAGACCGGGGCAAGAAACCTTAACGTCAGATACTTGTCCATCCTAAAGATCTCGGCAGGCCCCAACCATTTCTTTTCTGCCAGCCTGCCCGAAATCAGGCAACACTTCCGGCTGCTCAAGATCATAACAGAGGCCACAATTCAAAATTGGACTGGCAGAACCAGCTGAACATCGCAGTGTGATGCGCAACGGCGGTCTGCGGGGTCTCTTTCAATGACCACTTGAATGGACCTGACCATCATTCAGTCTGTCTACCTCTTCCATATGTACTGCACCACTTGCATTTTCACGGAAATAAAATGCGCCTTCCCCCAGGATTCGTCTTGGGATCCCGTAAACAATAATTATGACAGGAGAGCGTATGAACGGCTTTGCCAGAAATTTGGGGTCGACCCCCAGACAGATTGGTGCCAGAAAGAGTTCCCCAACAGCCGCGGCCTTGGGGACGTATACATCAGAGTGCACGTTGCGTGGACCCAGACTTCCGGCACGACAACCAGGAAAAACAAGTTGCCAGCCAAAACGCCGAAAGCCTAGACCCCGATAACATGACGTTTGGGTCAGAGGTCTCTAGAGGTCGTCATTACGGGGTTTCGTCTTGCGACTGGCTGCCGCCTAAAAAGACCCACATTGAGTTCATAAGGCCGGCATGGAGCATATCAACGACTCGATCAGGACCTACGTGTGGGCTCTGCTCTGGGACCAGGCCCAAACCAAATCCCGAATTGCATGCGCCTTCGAAGCGCAAAAGAAATTTCTAGCCCTAGTGGAGGATGCGATCAACTCTCCGGTCGACATCCAGGCCGCTATCACCCGTTACCAAAGCGTAATACAGTACGCTGGGAGCGAGCTCAACGTGGTTATCGGAACAGGATTGTACATTGCTCCTAGTGACACGCTCGTAAACATCAATCCCGGTTACAACAACAAAATAATAAATGCTCCAGCTGACCTCCCAATCAGCGTGGTGGGGATTATTTCTCCTCCGGTACAGACTCGTGTACATCTTCTTTCAGTCTGCTTTCGGCGATAGGCTCTAGTACGAACTTACTTTCAATGAATATGGGCGTGTTGTCAGGGCGACCGGCGATGAGAATTCCAAATACTCAATCGAGGGCATTGCCTTGGAGTTCGAGATGGTGAATAAAAGTGAGTAAAAGGGAGTTGGCCGAAAACATCCACAACCAGTACGCTGGGAAAGTAGCGATCCTCTACGGATAGTGAAGGACAAGTTCGACACGCTGTGGAACATAAACCTGAACGTCCCCGCTCGTTTGATGAAGGGGGTCTTAATGCTATGCGAGGAACCGAGTCAGCCCTTTCAACGCCAGAGCGAAGCCTTCTATAACCCCAAGATCACGAAGGTGAAGGACATTGTTGAGGAGATTTGCAAGCTCTACGCCCGATATGAGGCTCGACAAGGGGCTTGTAGGACCAAGACTCTTGGCTCCACAGCGCTCCAGATTTACACTGTGGGCGTAAGCCAGCTGATCCCGATCCCGGCTGTTCGGCGGGATTTACTGATTGTAGACCTCGCGGCAGATCCGTTCGTTGGGCATGCCCTAACTACCATCACCTGCGAGCAATGGCTTGTACTTAGCTCCTATCAGGAGCGGAGCGCCGGTGGAGCGGCGGTTGGCGGTCAACGACCGCGAGCCACCTACTTCGTCAGATGAGCACAAACCTCCGCCACCTCCAGCAACGCTTAATGACTGATGATCGCTGGAGTACTAGTAGCCCTAGATGGGATCTTTTGGAGGATTACGGGCTCCGCTGCACCTCCACTACCTCTCCCTGTCTGCAAATTGAAGATGGATGTCCGCGATTCTTATAGACGCGACTCCCGTTGCATGGACTAACTGCGTTATAATGTCTACCCAAGCAACTCCAAACGTAGGAAGGAGTCAATTCGATCTACCACGGCGCCGTAGTAGCAGGACTCGCAATCGGCTATGCCCGCCAAGGCAAGGCATCACTCGGAAGGGCGTACCCTAAACTGGAATTCACCCCACAGGACGTTGCCATGGCTATAGTCGGCATCACGGCCGAGCTCGCCACCAGAAATCTTTTCATCAAGCAAAGGATAATCCCCGCTGACATATTTAAGTAGGTTGCCTATGTATAATACCATGGTCTGCATTGCACAGATTTTGGGCGCTCGCCAATGCGGTGGCGTTCACCGGAAGCAATTATCTGTTTAGCCTATTTAAGGACTCCGACATCGAAGAAGAACGTCGACGTCATGACCTCGCCAAAGAACAGCTTCAGGATGCTGAGGCTGCTTGGGCCCAAATGGCTTAGGTCATGCCAGAGGCAAACAAGAAAATTGATTCCACTAGGCCCGAACCTCAGCTGACCGACTTCAACCATCCATCCGACGACCAGCAAGTTAGAGAGATTGGATTAATCGTATTAGCACTCGGAGCGGCCGGGCTCGCGGGTTAGTACTTAGAAAAGCAGATTAATTAATACTGTCTCCGTTTCTTTTTCCGCTCCTTATACACAACCTTCGGTTATCATGGGTCTTCCCGAGGGACTGTTTACTAAGATGCTTGAAGTAGGCTACGCCGCTCGACGGCACAAAGTTCCTGGGCCCTTAGCTCCCACTATGATCGATGTCGCGCATAATTCACTCGATAGCTGGCGGAAGGATGAAAGGACCATGATGCGTTTCGCAGATAGGCTACTAGCAGGCCCGACTAACTTCTGGGCAACAGCTGGGCAGCTACCTGAGCCTGTGGCTTCTGTGTATTGGAGGCTGATCATGCTCTTGGAATAACTCCATGGATTAGAAGCAAGACTATACTACAGCCCTAGGGGCTACTGGAAGGGGCTAACGGTGATTCAAAAACTTGCGGCCGCGGCTAGGAATTCTGAGGCAATGGCCCGGAACTTCCTTTAAAAGCATGCCATCTGGCAAATTTACCCTCCTGCTCCGCGCCATACACCGAGGCCCAAGTCTGACATTTCAGTAACGAACGAAGTGCACCAGGCCGATCTCTTATTCTTACCACACGACAAGGTTCGTCGGAAGAAATACAAGTATGCCCTGACTGTTGTCGATGTGGCCAGCAGGTTCAAAGCGCTCAACCTCGCTTACTACGAAGGAGGCGAAAGAGGTCGCCGCTGCTCACGAGCGGATCTACAAGCGGGGCCCGCTGCGATGGTCGAAACTGTTTCAAGTCAATCCTGGGCGGGAGTTCATGGGCTTTGTGTTCCAGCTTCTGGCAAAGCACGCGGTTGAGGTCAGGCGCGGCAGTGTCAACATTCACCGTGATCAGGGAATTGTAGAGCGGCTAACCGGACACTTGCTGAACGTCTGTTCGGGTACCAGTATGCGGTCGAAATGCGACTGCCAGAGAGCCAGTGGACTACGGATTGGGTATATAGGTTGCCCTTGGTTGTAGCGGCTTTGAAAGGAGAAGAGACCAGGCTCTGTCCTGGCGCTTATAGGCCACGAGCTTCTGTTGGTTTGACTTACGGTGTTGCTGCTCGGTGAGTTGCCCGACCTCGGAACCCTCTTCCGTTGGACAGACAACCCGTTCTAGTTGGCCCATGTACTCCACTCGAGACACCGCAAGGTAGGCCAGATTGGACCACTGCAGTAATTCGTCAATGATCCATACTTTTTGAGGGCTGTGGATTGTCAGACCCTGGAAGGAGTGAACTGTGATGAAATACTCCAAACGCCAGTCATCTGTCTGTATAGCAGCCCCTGCAGCCTCGACTGGGACGTCCACGATGTCGTTGAGAACTAGCTCTTACTTTTGGTCTGCCCCCGGAATTGCCATTTGAATATTCTGCTTCCGACTGTCTTTCGGGTGGTGGAGAAGAAGCTCAAAAGTGCCCCGAAACCGCTCCTTGTGCCTTTGGAATAAAAGCCCCTGTGTATGGTCGCGCAACTTTTGTCTCGAAAGCAGTATGAGGTCGCCTGGCTTCCATGCATTCACAAACCGATCCCATCCAAGGCAGCCGGGGGCCCTTTTTGCAACCCTTGGTATGGTCTTGTCTGGCTGGAGGCGGATTTTTGTTTTCAAGTCCCTGAGGGCGGGGCCCTTCGCACTGTGGTCGATCTCGACCACCTCAAAGTGGCCCGCCTTCTGTCGCAGCCAGTCTCTAATTTGTCCGCTCCAGCGGAAGAAGCTGTGATAGGTTTAGGCCTTTACATCCCGGGTCCGCATCTCTTTGGTCAGACGATGTGTCGAAGTGAAGATAATTGGGTCTCTGGATCGGAAGAGCTGGATGGCTCAAGTGGTTTTACCTGAGCCTCCACCGACATTGAGGTAGCTTAACTTATACATTGACAGTGGATCATTATGACTTGGTGACTTGGATGGTGGCTGGCCTTTAGCTTGTACAATATATTCGGGCTTGGGGGAAAATGTAGCGTGCTCTATTGGCATGTACAGCTGCTCGCCAACGTCTCTCCACTGAGCTGGGGCAACAGGGGGGTCTATTTCTAAGAGGCAACTAAGGCACCAATCCTCCCTGCAGTTGCATCTTAGGGGGCAACAAACACCACGATCCCTTGAACCTTGTGCAAGGCTACTTTCTTCACGTAGATGGAATCGGTGGCCACTCCGACAGCCTCGTTAGGCGTGAACCAGCGAAGCATCTCCAGTAGGTTGATGTGGGCGTAGGCAAACATGCTGGCTCTTATGTTCGCGTACTGCGGCTGGTTCGTAATATGTGAGGACATGGGCCAGCGGGCGCTTTTCTTGGGCCCCGACCAGCGTGACGCTTTGGCGGGTATTGCAGACCAGGAATTCAAGATCTCCGGGGTCGGTTACAAGCCTCCTGTTCAGCCTTTTTCCATCGGCCTTGCTGCACTGGGTAAGTTTCCTGATAATGCTGCAGCCCTGGTTTCTTATGTTTTCCATCTTCTCAAGATGTTAGAACATCAAATAATAAAACAAATAAATCAGCAAAGAATTAGTTACGGCGATTTTTCTGATGCCATTCTGTTATAATGTGTGTGTTCTAAGCCAAGTGAACCATGTTACTTGTTAGTTCAACCTACTATGTATACCCTTGGAAACGATTGTACGACAACGTATTGAAAAAAAAATTAACGTATTTTTTACCTTATAGGCGAGCACATCACAAAATATTTAAGATTTACACATTTACACATCAACGTCTTATTGTCGTTTATATTGTAAGACCGTATATAATAGTACTAAACCAAATCAACATTGACATGGACATTGCACTGTATGGTAAATATATAAATTAGGAAGTTGTACAAAAAAATTAAACAATCTGTTTAACTATACGGCAGTCACCATAACGTTTGGCATGTGTGCTTGTTTTCTCTTGTTGTTTTTCCTGAAACGTGTCATGTTTATGAAGCAAATGTGATCATGCATATTTGTGTCCGCAGTATAGGATTCATTAAATAAAGAAAAGGGACTAATTAGGTATGATTCGACAACTTACCTCTTAACAAATAAACAATTTTTACCCTTACTGGGATATTTATGAACAATGAGCCATTGTAAGTAGTACACGGTCATAAAGATCTAACAACTATTTCTGCAAAATAAAATTGGTTCAAGAAGCATACTTATATTTTTTAATTAAACTATTTTTAATTATGAAAATGGTTTAACGACGCAATGAAATTATCATTGAAATTTCTTGTAAAAGGTAGTTTCGTGTATATAAAAGTAATTACATACTTAGAATATTTCAAATAGCATATGAAATATTTAAGAATTATTGAAATAGTGACTGGTAGTCTTCATAGACACCCAAACGCCCAGGAATAATGCTCTTTACCATGTATAATGTTATACATAAGATGATTTAATACTCAAGCATGCACACTGTAGCATTGTCCTTGTCCATGTGAAGAGTGACAGACAAGTTCTCTATTGTTCAATTAAATCATAACAGTAACATCGTATTGTTTTAAAGTTAAAGAGCCTTTTATAAGGTGTATAATATATTATGGTTTACGCTTAAAATCTCTAAGGCGCTATTGAAATCTTTTTCTCATAATCCTAAATTGTTTTCTACAATGCTAGATCAATGTGTTCATCTTGTCGTGTAACATTTAGATTAAGTACTATGTTTATTTGTACTTTTTAAGATCCGTTCTTATAAAAGCTCTACATAACAAAACACGGTATAATATGGTAAATATAGCCTACCAATATAATTTTGTAATTCAATAGTCATTGTCTTTTAATAACTGTTGTTTTGTTTTGGAGATTCATCCCAGCAACACTATTAGGGTCACTAAAGCGTTGTAAAGTTACTTCTGATGAAGAAGGAGGAAGATCTTGTAGAACCAACAGAACACAAGAAGTCAGCTGAAATATGTTGCCACATGGAAGTTTTTGTTTTCGTGTATACTTCATTTTGTTCAAATTGTCATTAACAACAACATAATTCATTTGCAAAAAAAGTGTCTATGTATCTTAAAAGTAAAACAATAATCCAATGTGTTATAAATCAACTATAATCCATCCGATTTAACCAAAGCAGCAGTAGGTAAGGAAAAATCAAAGTAGAACGGTAAATAAAACAGCACTGTAAACGGCATTATATTAACACGGTTTACCCAATTATGGAGCTCAGTAGAGAAATATATGTATAACATACTGTAAACAGATATGTTTATCACAAAAGGTTTTTCAATAGCATAGCAATACTGACTGATGAAGTCGGCATCTTGTAATGCATATGCAAAGAAGAAGATATTCGGCGAAGTTTATTAGCTATGTTTATATTGTCGAATTGTGTGGAAAAAGAAAAACGGTTAGAGACAGTTTTATCTGTTAGGTATCATAAACGAATAAGTTAAGACTTATGTAAACACTTAAATAAAGATAGTAAAATTGTGTTATTACCTAATTTAGACGAAATCGCATTCACGGATTAATCGGCGTCTTTCAGCTTTATAAAATCATTATCTTAATAAGTCATACAAACGTCTGTTTTTCAGGCTCATCTAGAATATTTGACGCATTTTTTCTATTATCTATTATTCCCTAATCTTTTTATATGCATTGAGAGATATTTGCTAAAAATAAAGATTTCGAATCTGAGATAAACTGTATCTTTCTACGATATTATTAATGTAAAATATAATGTCAAGGTTAGCTATTGTGTATAATGGTAAAAGTTATCACTTGTCATTGCATTGTGTTAATGCTAAAATAATTTAACAACTTGAAATAAGTAAAAACAAATGTAAACCGTCTTAAATCCATGTCATTCATAACATTAACATGTCTTCGTGGAAAAATATACCTAATGGTGATAACTTAAAAATAAAGAAGTTATATGCAGTGATTTCTTGGATATTCTGATTGTATGTACTCCATTTTAATAACGGTCGCGGAAATATATAAGTGTGCAGTAATGTGGTCATTGTTTATATGAACATTTACCAAAAACGTTTAAAAAGTCTGGTTTGCAATCTCTATCGTACAATGTACAATTGTGAATACCTTTTATTAATAAGGTACATTTTGCATTTAATGTAATTCTATGACATGATTGAACCAGGGACCAGGGAGAGATCCAGGGTGGGCGATTGTAGGGTTAAATTCCACCCCCACCAACAAGGTAAAAGAGTAGAGTTGTGACAACACATGCACGTAAGCTTAAAATGTTAAGCTTTTAAAGTAAATTTTGTCTGTTTTCTGCTTAGGTCGAAGTCAGAGCCCTTTACTATGTATGCATATCTAATATCTACTGCGATTAAGCTGAATGGTCTTGATTTATACCCCCACACCAAACAGTTTCTGGATCCGCCCCTTCCAGGGACAGTATTTGAGTTGAACAATGTAAGAAACCCAACGAGAGCAAACATATAAATAACTAGAAAGATGCTTTTTGCTGAAAGGCAAAAACTGGGTCATCCTATGCTCGCAGCTGGATTTTGATGATGCTTTGAAACAGTTTGTTGCTTAATAGCTCATATATGAAGCCAAGTAATACAACATCGAGAAAACCGAATGTAAATCAACTCTTAAAATGAAGATGCATAACCGTGTGGCTCTGAACTTCGCTGTGCTAGACATTAACGATTGTTCGATGGATTTTGACAAGTAAAAATTTTGTTTGGCAGAGTAAATATAAATTCAGCTTGTCCTTTCTGTCTAGAAAATATTCAGTGTGTAATTTTACATTGCTTAATCATTTCAAAGTTTACTTTCGCTTTAACGGTTTCTGTGCGCAATAATAATGAAACGCATATAAAATTTGAATACACGCGGGCCAATTGACAGGTGCATGAAACTTACATAATCACTTCACTGCTTTGATGTCACAAAGAGCGGTGCAACAATGTAAAGTACATATGAGAAGTGAATTATAACAACCAGGATAGTAAGCACATTAATAAAACGGAAATTTGTAAATCATGGTGAGGATATGTGGCAGTTAGTTCTTATGAAATAAAGAAAAAGTCATGTTAGAACAAAATTAATGCTGTGTGGAACTGTTTGGCCCTAACGAGTGTCAGGGCGGGACATAAATAAGTATCCGATTGATTTTGACAGGTAAACTTTTTGTTTGGCAAAGAAAAACAACATTCTATTTGTCCGATCTGTAGAGATAATTTTCAGTGTGCTTCTGTACATCTATTACAATTTCAAAAATTACTTTCTGCACTTCCGAGCGCCATACTAGTTACAAGAAAGGCATTATGGAGTATTTGCCTCTGACGCAAGTCAGGGCGCGACATAAACAATTATCCGATTGATTTTGACACGTAAATATTTTGTTCGGCAAAGTAAAACAACATTCTACTTGCCCGACCTCTAGACATGATTTTTAGTGTGTAACTGTACATCTCTCAACAATTTCAAAAATTACTTTTCACTAATTCCGAGCACCATACTAATCATATAGCAAGACAATTTTCATACATGCGCAGCGGCCCTGTGCATGAAATCTACATATTCACTTCGCTTGAATGTTGCAACATAGACGGGTGACATAATGCAAAATCCACCTGAGAATTTCAGCTTTACAACAACAAAGAACTCATCAAACAAATTTGAAAACAATTTCATGTGATAAAAGTAAAACGGGCATTTTAGTCATGGTGAGGATATATGGCAATCATTGCTTACGAAATAACTTAAAGAAATATCTACCTGAGTTCGGACAAGTCATTTGTTTGTGCGGACATGTAAATATGAAATTCATTTGTTCAAACGATCAGTTTGTTTATATTTAATGTTTAAACATGTAGTGTAGGTGAACAGTGTGTACCCAGAGTCATCATCGAATGCATACTAAATTCAAACATACTCCCATGTACAAAGTTAGTATATTAGTTAATCATGAGTGCGGTAATATACTTGCTTTATAATCAGTTTATAGGAAGAGATAACAACGCCGCGTGCTAACATCACATCTTTAATACAAGTAATGAAACTCATCAAGCTTCACAAGAATACTTGTTAACAGACTTGTTTCCCTTAGACAGCATTCAAAACACGCAGAAGTCGTTGCTAAGAGCAAATAGAAGCAAATGAATGCATACCTCTTTGAGCAAAACAATAATCCTCATTTAATTGTAGACAGTTGTTCTGATAGCTAGAGTACCAGTGAATGAAATGTTGGACTTATCAAGGACGATACACTGGTGAAGTTTCAACAATAAATTGCTATAACTAGCAGAGTTATGATCCTTTAAAGAATTCTGAAATATTTACACAAACAGCGACTACTCATGTCTACCATGTGTAAATGCTCCCGCAGAGTCGGATTAACGTACACTGAAACCGACAGTGAGCGAGGGCTTTATGTAACTGTACAGCGCTACAGATTTAACAACCTATAGAATACTCCACATTTAATTGCGGATTTTGGTTAAATAGTAATTCCGATCTCCATAGTCTCAGCGAATGAAATATTTGGATTATCAAGCACAACAGACTGGTGAAGTTTGAGCGATAAATTCCCAAAACTGACATAGTTAGGATGCTCTGATTATTGGCGAAATGTTAAAACAAGAGCGACTTTGTTCACCAGGATCAGGGGTATGTATATGTGCAGGTGGCTTGCTGTACTGCCGCTCCACTGACACTGCCAGTAGCAGAAGGCTGTATGTAGTTCTCCAGCCATATAGGTTTAACGACTTATAGCATGCCCCCACTAAATTGCAGATTGTGGCTTAACGGTAAGTCCGATCCCCAAAGTACCTGTAAATGAAATGTTCGGCTTATCATGGACTACAAACGGGTGAAGTTTCAGCGAACAATTACTAAATCTGACAGAGTTATGAGAGTTTGAAAATTGGTAACGCATGATTTTCTCGGCCGAGAATCTGAAACAGTCAACTTTGAAAAGATGCAGCTCAGGATTGTGAAGACTTATCAATTTAGTTTTTTGCTAGGCTCCACTACGTTACCTTCTGAATATGACAGTCTAATTTTTATCTTTCTAGCTTTGATACTTTGTCCGATACATGTAGTACAAGCAACATACCCCTTAAAACGGCAAACAATTTAAAATAGCGCTGGTTCTACTAAGGCTAAAACGATGCAAACAGATGGACATTGTTGTACTGATCGGTGCCAACAAAGCCTGAAAATTTGAAGAAAATCGGTGCAGAACTTTTTGCTGTAGATGCATTTGAAAAAAGTTTAAAGAAAAAGAATAATAATAATAACTAGAAAGATGCTTTTTGCTGAAAGGCAAAAACTGGGTCATCCTATGCTTGTAGCTTGATTTTGATGATGCTTGAAAACAGTTTGTTGCTTAATAGCTCATATATGAAGCCTAGTAATTAATGTTTAAACATGTAGTGTATGTGAACAGTGTGTACCCAGAATCATAATCGAATGCATACTAATTTTAAACATACCAAAATGTGCAAAGTTAGTATATTAGTTTATCATGAGCGCGTAAATAAACTTGCTTTATAATCTATTTTAAGTAGCGATGACAACGCCGCGTGCTAACATCACATCTTTAATACAAGGAATGTAACTCATCAAGCTTCACAAGAATACTTGTTAACAGACTTGTCTCCCTTAGACAGCATTCAAAACACGCAGCAGTCGTTGCTAAGAGCAAATAGAAGCAACTGAATGCAAAGCTCTTTAAACTTAATGACAATAGTCACATAATTGTAAACCAGTGATCTGCTTGCTATAGTACCAGTGAATGAAATGTTTGAGTTATCAAGGATGACACACGGGTGAAGTTTCAGCGATATATTGTCACAACAGTCAGAGTTACGATACTTTGAAAATCGATCATGTGTTAACACAAGAGCGACTTCGTTCAGCAGCAACAGGGAGGTGTATATACACAGGTGACTAGCTGTACTGCAGTAGCGAGTTAAACTCCGCTGACACTTACAGTGGCAGAAGGCTGTATGTACCTCTACAACTATATAGGCTTAACGGCTTGTAACAATGTGCGTTGGTATACTCCACTAAATTGCGGATTGTGGCTAAACGGTAAGTCCGATCCCCATAGTACCTGCGAATGAAATGTTCGGCATATCCAGCACTACACACTGGTGAAGTTTCAAAGAACAATTCATAAAGTTGACAGAGTTATGAGAGTTTGAAAATTGGTAACATTAGATTTTTTTGCCGAGAATCTGCAACAGTCAACTTTAAGACGATGCAGCTCAGGATTGTACAGACTTATCAATTTAGTTTTCTGCTACAGGAAACTACGTCATATTCTAAGTACGACTGTATAATTTTCACCTTTTTAGCACTTGTACTATGTCAGAGAAATCCAGAACAAACAACATACCCCCAAAACGTCAAAACTTTGAAATAATTTGCAATAGCGCTGGTTCTACTAAGGCTAAAAGGACGAAAAAAGGTGGAAATTGTTGTGCTGATTGATGCCAACAAAACCTGAAAATTTGGGCAAAATCGGTGCAGAACTTTTTGCTGTAGATGCATTTGAATTTTTAAAGAAAAAGAATAATAACTAGAAAGATGCTTTTTGCTGAAAGGCAAAAACTGGGTCATCCTATGCTTGCAGCTGGATTTTGATGATGCTTGAAAACAGTTTGTTGCTTAATAGCTCATATATGAAGCCTAGTAATTAATGTTTAAACATGTAGTGTATGTGAACAGTGTGTACCCAGAATCATCATCGAATGCATACTAATTTTAAACATACCAAAATGTGCAAAGTTAGTATATTAGTTTATCATGAGCGCGTAAATACACTTGCTTTATAATACATTTTAAGTAGAGATGACAACGCCGCGTGCTAACATCACATCATTAAAACAAGGAATGTAACTCATCAAGCTTCACAAGAATACTTGTTAACAGACTTGTCTCCCTTAGACAGCATTCAAAACACGCAGCAGTCTTTGCTAAGAGCAAATAGAAGCAGATGAATGCAAAGCTCCTTAAACGTAATTATAATAGTCACATAATTGTAAACCAGTGATCTGCTTGCTAGAGTACCAGTGAATGAAATGTTTGAGTTATCAAGGATGACACACGGGTGAAGTTTCAGCGATATATTGTCAAAACAGTCATAGTTACGATACTTTGAAAATTGATCAAGTGTTAAACACAAGAGCGACTTCGTTCAGCAGCAACAGGGAGGTGTATATACACAGGTGAATAGCTGTACCGCAGTAGCGAGTTAACCTCCGCTGACACTTACAGTGGCAGAAGGCTGTATGTACCTGTACAACTATATAGGCTTAACAGCTTGTAACTATGTACGTAGGTATACTCCACTAAATTGCGGATTGTGGCTAAACGGTAAGTCCGATCCCCATAGTACCTGCGGATGAAATGTTCGGCATATCCAGCACTACACACTGGTGAAATTTCAGCGAAAAATTCATAAAGTTGACAGAGATATGAGGGTTTGAAAATTGGTAACATAAGATTTTTTTGCCGGGATTTCGGAACAGTCAACTTTGAGACGATGCAGCTCAGGATTGTACAGACTGATCAATTTAGTTTTCTGCTACAGGAAACTACGTCATATTCTGAATACGACTGTATAATTTTCACCTTTTTAGCACTTGTACTTTGTCAGAGAAATCAGGAACAAGCAACATACCCCCAAAACGTCAAAACTTTGAAATAATTTGCAATAGCGCTGGTTCTACTAAGGCTAAAAGGACAAAAAAGGTGGACATTGTTGTGCTGATTGATGCTAACAAAACCTGAAAATGTGAGCAAAATCGGTGCAGAACTTTTTGCTGTAGATGCATTTGAATTTTTAAAGAAAAAGAATAATAATAATAACTAGAAAGATGCTTTTTGCTGAAAGGCAAAAACTGGGTCATCCTATGCTTGCAGCTGGATTTTGATGATGCTTGAAAACAGTTTGTTGCTTAATAGCTCATATATGAAGCCTAGTAATTAATGTTTAAACATGTAGTGTATGTGAACAGTGTGTACCCAGAATCATCATCGAATGCATACTAATTTTAAACATACCAAAATGTACAAAGTTAGTATATTAGTTTATCATGAGCGCGTAAATAAACTTGCTTTATAATAAATTTTAAGTAGAGATGACAACGCCGCGTGCTAACATCACATCATTAAAACAAGGAATGTAACTCATCAAGCTTCACAAGAATACTTGTTAACAGACTTGTCTCCCTTAGACAGCATTCAAAACACGCAGCAGTCTTTGCTAAGAGCAAATAGAAGCAAATGAATGCAAAGCTCCTTAAACGTAATTATAATAGTCACATAATTGTAAACCAGTGATCTGCTTGCTAGAGTACCAGTGAATGAAATGTTTGAGTTATCAAGGATGACACACGGGTGAAGTTTCAGCGATATATTTTCACAACAGTCAGAGTTACGATACTTTGAAAATTGATCAAGTGTTAAACACACGAGCGACTTCGTTCAGCAGCAACAGGGAGGTGTATATACACAGGTGAATAGCTGTACTGCAGTAGCGAGTTAACCTCCGCTGACACTTACAGTGGCAGAAGGCTGTATGTACCTGTACAACTATATAGGCTTAACGGCTTGTAACTATGTACGTAGGTATACTCCACTAAATTGCGGATTGTGGCTAAACGGTAAGTCCGATCCCCATAGTACCTGCGGATGAAATGTTTGGCATATCCAGCACTACACACTGGTGAAGTTTCAGCGAAAAATTCATAAAGTTGACAGAGTTATGAGGGTTTGAAAATTGGTAACATAAGATTTTTTTGCCGAGATTCCGGAACAATCAACTTTGAGACGATGCAGCTCAGGATTGTACAGACTGATCAATTTAGTTTTCTCCTACAGGAAACTACGTCATATTCTAAGTACGACCGTATAATTTTCACCTTTTTAGCACTTGTACTTTGTCAGAGAAATCAGGAACAAGCAACATACCCCCAAAACGTCAAAACTTTGAAATAATTTGCAATAGCGCTGGTTCTACTGAGGCTAAAAGGACGAAAAAAGGTGGACATTGTTGTGCTGATTAATGCTAACAAAACCTGAAAATTTGAGCAAAATCGGTGCAGAACTTTTTGCTGTAGATGCATTTGAATTTTTAAAGAAAAAGAATAATAATAATAACTAGAAAGATGCTTTTTGCTGAAAGGCAAAAACTGGGTCATCCTATGCTTGCAGCTGGATTTTGATGATGCTTGAAAACAGTTTGTTGCTTAATAGCTCATATATGAAGCCTAGTAATTAATGTTTAAACATGTAGTGTATGTGAACAGTGTGTACCCAGAATCATCATCGAATGCATACTCATTTTAAACATACCAAAATGTGCAAAGTTAGTATATTAGTTTATCATGAGCGCGTAAATACACTTGCTTTATAATACATTTTAAGTAGAGATGACAACGCCGCGTGCTAACATCACATCATTAAAACAAGGAATGTAACTCATCAAGCTTCACAAGAATACTTGTTAACAGACTTGTCTCCCTTAGACAGCATTCAAAACACGCAGCAGTCTTTGCTAAGAGCAAATAGAAGCAGATGAATGCAAAGCTCCTTAAACGTAATTATAATAGTCACATAATTGTAAACCAGTGATCTGCTTGCTAGAGTACCAGTGAATGAAATGTTTGAGTTATCAAGGATGACACACGGGTGAAGTTTCAGCGATATATTGTCAAAACAGTCATAGTTACGATACTTTGAAAATTGATCAAGTGTTAAACACAAGAGCGACTTCGTTCAGCAGCAACAGGGAGGTGTATATACACAGGTGAATAGCTGTACCGCAGTAGCGAGTTAACCTCCGCTGACACTTACAGTGGCAGAAGGCTGTATGTACCTGTACAACTATATAGGCTTAACAGCTTGTAACTATGTACGTAGGTATACTCCACTAAATTGCGGATTGTGGCTAAACGGTAAGTCCGATCCCCATAGTACCTGCGGATGAAATGTTCGGCATATCCAGCACTACACACTGGTGAAATTTCAGCGAAAAATTCATAAAGTTGACAGAGATATGAGGGTTTGAAAATTGGTAACATAAGATTTTTTTGCCGGGATTTCGGAACAGTCAACTTTGAGACGATGCAGCTCAGGATTGTACAGACTGATCAATTTAGTTTTCTGCTACAGGAAACTACGTCATATTCTGAATACGACTGTATAATTTTCACCTTTTTAGCACTTGTACTTTGTCAGAGAAATCAGGAACAAGCAACATACCCCCAAAACGTCAAAACTTTGAAATAATTTGCAATAGCGCTGGTTCTACTAAGGCTAAAAGGACAAAAAAGGTGGACATTGTTGTGCTGATTGATGCTAACAAAACCTGAAAATGTGAGCAAAATCGGTGCAGAACTTTTTGCTGTAGATGCATTTGAATTTTTAAAGAAAAAGAATAATAATAATAACTAGAAAGATGCTTTTTGCTGAAAGGCAAAAACTGGGTCATCCTATGCTTGCAGCTGGATTTTGATGATGCTTGAAAACAGTTTGTTGCTTAATAGCTCATATATGAAGCCTAGTAATTAATGTTTAAACATGTAGTGTATGTGAACAGTGTGTACCCAGAATCATCATCGAATGCATACTAATTTTAAACATACCAAAATGTACAAAGTTAGTATATTAGTTTATCATGAGCGCGTAAATAAACTTGCTTTATAATAAATTTTAAGTAGAGATGACAACGCCGCGTGCTAACATCACATCATTAAAACAAGGAATGTAACTCATCAAGCTTCACAAGAATACTTGTTAACAGACTTGTCTCCCTTAGACAGCATTCAAAACACGCAGCAGTCTTTGCTAAGAGCAAATAGAAGCAAATGAATGCAAAGCTCCTTAAACGTAATTATAATAGTCACATAATTGTAAACCAGTGATCTGCTTGCTAGAGTACCAGTGAATGAAATGTTTGAGTTATCAAGGATGACACACGGGTGAAGTTTCAGCGATATATTTTCACAACAGTCAGAGTTACGATACTTTGAAAATTGATCAAGTGTTAAACACACGAGCGACTTCGTTCAGCAGCAACAGGGAGGTGTATATACACAGGTGAATAGCTGTACTGCAGTAGCGAGTTAACCTCCGCTGACACTTACAGTGGCAGAAGGCTGTATGTACCTGTACAACTATATAGGCTTAACGGCTTGTAACTATGTACGTAGGTATACTCCACTAAATTGCGGATTGTGGCTAAACGGTAAGTCCGATCCCCATAGTACCTGCGGATGAAATGTTTGGCATATCCAGCACTACACACTGGTGAAGTTTCAGCGAAAAATTCATAAAGTTGACAGAGTTATGAGGGTTTGAAAATTGGTAACATAAGATTTTTTTGCCGAGATTCCGGAACAATCAACTTTGAGACGATGCAGCTCAGGATTGTACAGACTGATCAATTTAGTTTTCTCCTACAGGAAACTACGTCATATTCTAAGTACGACCGTATAATTTTCACCTTTTTAGCACTTGTACTTTGTCAGAGAAATCAGGAACAAGCAACATACCCCCAAAACGTCAAAACTTTGAAATAATTTGCAATAGCGCTGGTTCTACTGAGGCTAAAAGGACGAAAAAAGGTGGACATTGTTGTGCTGATTAATGCTAACAAAACCTGAAAATTTGAGCAAAATCGGTGCAGAACTTTTTGCTGTAGATGCATTTGAATTTTTAAAGAAAAAGAATAATAATAATAACTAGAAAGATGCTTTTTGCTGAAAGGCAAAAACTGGGTCATCCTATGCTTGCAGCTGGATTTTGATGATGCTTGAAAACAGTTTGTTGCTTAATAGCTCATATATGAAGCCAAGTAATTAATGTTTAAACATGTAGTGTATGTGAACAGTGTGTACCCAGAATCATCATCGAATGCATACTAATTTTAAACATACCAAAATGTACAAAGTTAGTATATTAGTTTATCATGAGCGCGTAAATAAACTTGCTTTATAATAAATTTTAAGTAGAGATGACAACGCCGCGTGCTAACATCACATCATTAAAACAAGGAATGTAACTCATCAAGCTTCACAAGAATACTTGTTAATAGACTTGTCTCCCTTAGACAGCATTCAAAACACGCAGCAGTCTTTGCTAAGAGCAAATAGAAGCAAATGAATGCAAAGCTCCTTAAACGTAATTATAATAGTCACATAATTGTAAACCAGTGATCTGCTTGCTAGAGTACCAGTGAATGAAATGTTTGAGTTATCAAGGATGACACACGGGTGAAGTTTCAGCGATATATTGTCAAAACAGTCAGAGTTACGATACTTTTAAATTGATCAAGTGTTAAACACAAGAGCGACTTCGTTCAGCAGCAACAGGGAGGTGTATATACACAGGTGAATAGCTGTACTGCAGTAGCGAGTTAACCTCCGCTGACACTTACAGTGGCAGAAGGCTGTATGTACCTGTACAACTATATAGGCTTAACGGCTTGTAACTATGTACGTAGGTATACTCCACTAAATTGCGGATTGTGGCTAAACGGTAAGTCCGATCCCCATAGTACCTGCGAATGAAATGTTCGGCATATCCAGCACTACACACTGGTGAAGTTTCAGCGAAATATTCATAAAGTTGACAGAGTTATGAGGGTTTGAAAATTGGTAACATATGATTTTTTTGCCGAGATTCCGGAACAGTCAACTTTGAGACGATGCAGCTCAGGATTGTACAGACTGATCAATTTAGTTTTCTGCTACAGGAAACTACGTCATATTCTGAGTACGACCGTATAATTTTCACCTTTCTAGCACTTGTACTTTGTCAGAGAAATCAGGAACAAGCAACATACCCCCAAACCGTCAAAACTTTGAAATAATTTACAATAGCGCTGGTTCTACTAAGGCAAAAAGGACGAAAATAGGTGGACATTGTTGTGCTGATTGATGCTAACAAAACCTGAAAATTTGAGCAAAATCGGTGCAGAACTTTTTGCTGTAGATGCATTTGAGTTTTTAAAGAAAAAGAATAATAATAATAATAATAATAATAATAATAATAAAAGGAAGTAGAATAAATAGAATCAGTAAAGTGTCATCCGACTGAAGTCGGATGACCCTAATAATAACTAGAAAGATGCTTTTTGCTGAAAGGCAAAAACTGGGTCATCCTTTGCTTGATGCTGGATTTTGATGATGCTTGAAAACAGTTTATTGCTTAATAGCTAACAAAATAAATTAAAGAAAAATCTTCCAGAGCTCGTACAACTCATTTTGTGCGGACATGTGAATATAAAATTCATTTGTTCAAAAGATCCGGTGCTACAATATCAATTTTTACCCCCGTAGTGGAGGTGAACGGTGTACACCCTGAATAATCGTCAATTGCATTCCAATTTTACACACACTCCCGTACACAAAGTAAATATACTAGTTTAGCATTACCGCATGAATCACTTTGCTATATAATCATTTCTAAGGATGACATTGTCGGGTGTTAAGATCACACCATTAATCAAAAAGGAATGCAACTCATCAAACTTCGCTAGAACATTTGTTAACAGACATGTCTACCTTAGACCGCACCAACACATGCAGCAGTCTATATTACCAGCAAATAGCAACATCAGGATACATAGCTCTTTGAACAAAACTATAATCGGCCCTTCATTGTAGATGGTTGTTCTGATTGCTAAAGTACCAGTGAATGAAATGTTTGATCTATCATGGACTGCACACTGGTGAACTTTCAGAAATAAATTGCTGTATCTGGCCGACTTATAATACTTTGAAAATTGCTTAAACGTTTACACAAACAGCGACTATGGCTGTATATCATGTATAGAATGTGTAAATACATCAGCAGTGTAGGATTAAGGTGAACTGAAGCTGACCCGGGCAGAGGGCTGTATGCAGTTCTACAGCCATAATGGTTAAACAACTTGTAGGATACTATACGATTAATTGCCGATTGTGTTTAAACGGTAAGTCATATCCCCATAATGCATGCGAATGAAATGTTTGGCTTATCAAGCACTACAGACTGGTGAAGTTTGAGCGATAAATTCTTAAAACTGGCAAAGTTAGAATGCTTTGATTTTTGGTGAAATGCTAAAACACGAGCGACTTTGTTCAGCAGGAACAGGGAGGTGTAAATACCTGCTGTACTACAGTAGCGAGTAAAGCTCCACTGACATTGACAGTGGCAGAAGGCTGTATGTACCTCAACAACCATATAGGCTAATAGGCTTGTAACATTGTGCGTTGGCTTACCCTACTAAATTGCGGATTGTGACTAAACGGTTAATCCGATCCCCATAGTACCTGCAAATGAAATGTTTGGCATATCCAGCACTACACACTGGTGAAGTTTCAGCGAAAAATTCCTAAAACTGAAAGAGTTATGAAAGTTTGAATATGGGTAACATATGATTTTTTGCCGAGAATCGGGAACAGGCAACTTTGAGACGATGCAGCACAGGATTGTACATACTTATCAGTTTAGTTTTCTGCTACAGGAAAGAACGTCCTATTCTGAGTACGACAGTCTAATTTTCACCTTTCTAGCACGTGTACTTTGTCCAAAAGAGCCAGAACAAACAACATACCCCCAAAACGTCAAAACTTTGAAATAATGTGAAATAGCGCTGGTTCTACTAAGGCTAATAAGATGGAAACAGCTGGAAATTGTTGTGCTGATTAGTGCCAACAAAACCTGAAAATTTGAGCAAAATCGGTGCAGTAGTTTTTGCTGTAGATGCATTTGAATTTTTAAAGAAAAAGAATAATAATAATAATAATAAAAATAATAAAAGGAAGTAGAATAAATAGAATCAGTAAAGTGTCATCCGACTGAAGTCGGATGACCCTAATAATAACTAGAAAGATGCTTTTTGCTGAAAGGCAAAAACTGGGTCATCCTTTGCTTGATGCTGGATTTTGATGATGCTTGAAAACAGTTTATTGCTTAATAGCTAACAAAATAAATTAAAGAAAAATCTTCCAGAGCTCGTACAACTCGTTTTGTGCGGACATGTGAATATAAAATTCATTTGTTCAAAAGATCCGGTGCTGCAATATCAATTTTTACCCCCGTAGTGGAGGTGAACGGTGTACACCCTGAATAATCGTCAATTGCATTCCAATTTTACACACACTCCCGTACACAAAGTAAATATACTAGTTTAGCATTACCGCATGAATCACTTTGCTATATAATCATTTCTAAGGATGACATTGTCGGGTGTTAAGATCACACCATTAATCAAAAAGGAATGCAACTCATCAAACTTCGCTAGAACATTTGTTAACAGACATGTCTACCTTAGACCGCACCAACACATGCAGCAGTCTATATTACCAGCAAATAGCAACATCAGGATACATAGCTCTTTGAACAAAACTATAATCGGCCCTTCATTGTAGATGGTTGTTCTGATTGCTAAAGTACCAGTGAATGAAATGTTTGATCTATCATGGACTGCACACTGGTGAACTTTCAGAAATAAATTGCTGTATCTGGCCGACTTATAATACTTTGAAAATTGCTTAAACGTTTACACAAACAGCGACTATGGCTGTATATCATGTATAGAATGTGTAAATACATCAGCAGTGTAGGATTAAGGTGAACTGAAGCTGACCCGGGCAGAGGGCTGTATGCAGTTCTACAGCCATAATGGTTAAACAACTTGTAGGATACTATACGATTAATTGCCGATTGTGTTTAAACGGTAAGTCATATCCCCATAATGCATGCGAATGAAATGTTTGGCTTATCAAGCACTACAGACTGGTGAAGTTTGAGCGATAAATTCTTAAAACTGGCAAAGTTAGAATGCTTTGATTTTTGGTGAAATGCTAAAACACGAGCGACTTTGTTCAGCAGGAACAGGGAGGTGTAAATACCTGTTGTACTACAGTAGCGAGTAAAGCTCCACTGACATTGACAGTGGCAGAAGGCTGTATGTACCTCAACAACCATATAGGCTAATAGGCTTGTAACATTGTGCGTTGGCTTACCCTACTAAATTGCGGATTGTGACTAAACGGTTAATCCGATCCCCATAGTACCTGCAAATGAAATGTTTGGCATATCCAGCACTACACACTGGTGAAGTTTCAGCGAAAAATTCCTAAAACTGAAAGAGTTATGAAAGTTTGAATATGGGTAACATATGATTTTTTGTAGGATATTTTGCCGAGAATCGGGAACAGGCAACTTTGAGACGATGCAGCACAGGATTGTACATACTTATCAGTTTAGTTTTCTGCTACAGGAAAGAACGTCCTATTCTGAGTACGACAGTCTAATTTTCACCTTTCTAGCACGTGTACTTTGTCCAAAAGAGCCAGAACAAACAACATACCCCCAAAACGTCAAAACTTTGAAATAATGTGAAATAGCGCTGGTTCTACTAAGGCTAATAAGATGGAAACAGCTGGAAATTGTTGTGCTGATTAGTGCCAACAAAACCTGAAAATTTGAGCAAAATCGGTGCAGTAGTTTTTGCTGTAGATGCATTTGAAATTTTAAAGAAAAAGAATAATAATAATAATAATAATAACTAGAAAGATGCTTTTTGCTGAAAGGCAAAAACTGGGTCATCCTATGCTTGTAGCTTGATTTTGATGATGCTTGAAAACAGTTTGTTGCTTAATAGCTCATATATGAAGCCTAGTAATTAATGTTTAAACATGTAGTGTATGTGAACATTGTGTACCCAGAATCATCATCGAATGCATACTCATTTTAAACATACCAAAATGTGCAAAGTTAGTATATTAGTTTATCATGAGCGCGTAAATACACTTGCTTTATAATACATTTTAAGTAGAGATGACAACGCCGCGTGCTAACATCACATCATTAAAACAAGGAATGTAACTCATCAAGCTTCACAAGAATACTTGTTAACAGACTTGTCTCCCTTAGACAGCATTCAAAACACGCAGCAGTCTTTGCTAAGAGCAAATAGAAGCAGATGAATGCAAAGCTCCTTAAACGTAATTATAATAGTCACATAATTGTAAACCAGTGATCTGCTTGCTAGAGTACCAGTGAATGAAATGTTTGAGTTATCAAGGATGACACACGGGTGAAGTTTCAGCGATATATTGTCAAAACAGTCATAGTTACGATACTTTGAAAATTGATCAAGTGTTAAACACAAGAGCGACTTCGTTCAGCAGCAACAGGGAGGTGTATATACACAGGTGAATAGCTGTACCGCAGTAGCGAGTTAACCTCCGCTGACACTTACAGTGGCAGAAGGCTGTATGTACCTGTACAACTATATAGGCTTAACAGCTTGTAACTATGTACGTAGGTATACTCCACTAAATTGCGGATTGTGGCTAAACGGTAAGTCCGATCCCCATAGTACCTGCGGATGAAATGTTCGGCATATCCAGCACTACACACTGGTGAAATTTCAGCGAAAAATTCATAAAGTTGACAGAGATATGAGGGTTTGAAAATTGGTAACATAAGATTTTTTTGCCGGGATTTCGGAACAGTCAACTTTGAGACGATGCAGCTCAGGATTGTACAGACTGATCAATTTAGTTTTCTGCTACAGGAAACTACGTCATATTCTGAATACGACTGTATAATTTTCACCTTTTTAGCACTTGTACTTTGTCAGAGAAATCAGGAACAAGCAACATACCCCCAAAACGTCAAAACTTTGAAATAATTTGCAATAGCGCTGGTTCTACTAAGGCTAAAAGGACAAAAAAGGTGGACATTGTTGTGCTGATTGATGCTAACAAAACCTGAAAATGTGAGCAAAATCGGTGCAGAACTTTTTGCTGTAGATGCATTTGAATTTTTAAAGAAAAAGAATAATAATAATAACTAGAAAGATGCTTTTTGCTGAAAGGCAAAAACTGGGTCATCCTATGCTTGCAGCTGGATTTTGATGATGCTTGAAAACAGTTTGTTGCTTAATAGCTCATATATGAAGCCTAGTAATTAATGTTTAAACATGTAGTGTATGTGAACAGTGTGTACCCAGAATCATCATCGAATGCATACTAATTTTAAACATACCAAAATGTACAAAGTTAGTATATTAGTTTATCATGAGCGCGTAAATAAACTTGCTTTATAATAAATTTTAAGTAGAGATGACAACGCCGCGTGCTAACATCACATCATTAAAACAAGGAATGTAACTCATCAAGCTTCACAAGAATACTTGTTAACAGACTTGTCTCCCTTAGACAGCATTCAAAACACGCAGCAGTCTTTGCTAAGAGCAAATAGAAGCAAATGAATGCAAAGCTCCTTAAACGTAATTATAATAGTCACATAATTGTAAACCAGTGATCTGCTTGCTAGAGTACCAGTGAATGAAATGTTTGAGTTATCAAGGATGACACACGGGTGAAGTTTCAGCGATATATTTTCACAACAGTCAGAGTTACGATACTTTGAAAATTGATCAAGTGTTAAACACACGAGCGACTTCGTTCAGCAGCAACAGGGAGGTGTATATACACAGGTGAATAGCTGTACTGCAGTAGCGAGTTAACCTCCGCTGACACTTACAGTGGCAGAAGGCTGTATGTACCTGTACAACTATATAGGCTTAACGGCTTGTAACTATGTACGTAGGTATACTCCACTAAATTGCGGATTGTGGCTAAACGGTAAGTCCGATCCCCATAGTACCTGCGGATGAAATGTTTGGCATATCCAGCACTACACACTGGTGAAGTTTCAGCGAAAAATTCATAAAGTTGACAGAGTTATGAGGGTTTGAAAATTGGTAACATAAGATTTTTTTGCCGAGATTCCGGAACAATCAACTTTGAGACGATGCAGCTCAGGATTGTACAGACTGATCAATTTAGTTTTCTCCTACAGGAAACTACGTCATATTCTAAGTACGACCGTATAATTTTCACCTTTTTAGCACTTGTACTTTGTCAGAGAAATCAGGAACAAGCAACATACCCCCAAAACGTCAAAACTTTGAAATAATTTGCAATAGCGCTGGTTCTACTGAGGCTAAAAGGACGAAAAAAGGTGGACATTGTTGTGCTGATTAATGCTAACAAAACCTGAAAATTTGAGCAAAATCGGTGCAGAACTTTTTGCTGTAGATGCATTTGAATTTTTAAAGAAAAAGAATAATAATAATAACTAGAAAGATGCTTTTTGCTGAAAGGCAAAAACTGGGTCATCCTATGCTTGCAGCTGGATTTTGATGATGCTTGAAAACAGTTTGTTGCTTAATAGCTCATATATGAAGCCAAGTAATTAATGTTTAAACATGTAGTGTATGTGAACAGTGTGTACCCAGAATCATCATCGAATGCATACTAATTTTAAACATACCAAAATGTACAAAGTTAGTATATTAGTTTATCATGAGCGCGTAAATAAACTTGCTTTATAATAAATTTTAAGTAGAGATGACAACGCCGCGTGCTAACATCACATCATTAAAACAAGGAATGTAACTCATCAAGCTTCACAAGAATACTTGTTAATAGACTTGTCTCCCTTAGACAGCATTCAAAACACGCAGCAGTCTTTGCTAAGAGCAAATAGAAGCAAATGAATGCAAAGCTCCTTAAACGTAATTATAATAGTCACATAATTGTAAACCAGTGATCTGCTTGCTAGAGTACCAGTGAATGAAATGTTTGAGTTATCAAGGATGACACACGGGTGAAGTTTCAGCGATATATTGTCAAAACAGTCAGAGTTACGATACTTTTAAATTGATCAAGTGTTAAACACAAGAGCGACTTCGTTCAGCAGCAACAGGGAGGTGTATATACACAGGTGAATAGCTGTACTGCAGTAGCGAGTTAACCTCCGCTGACACTTACAGTGGCAGAAGGCTGTATGTACCTGTACAACTATATAGGCTTAACGGCTTGTAACTATGTACGTAGGTATACTCCACTAAATTGCGGATTGTGGCTAAACGGTAAGTCCGATCCCCATAGTACCTGCAAATGAAATGTTCGGCATATCCAGCACTACACACTGGTGAAGTTTCAGCGAAATATTCATAAAGTTGACAGAGTTATGAGGGTTTGAAAATTGGTAACATATGATTTTTTTGCCGAGATTCCGGAACAGTCAACTTTGAGACGATGCAGCTCAGGATTGTACAGACTGATCAATTTAGTTTTCTGCTACAGGAAACTACGTCATATTCTGAGTACGACCGTATAATTTTCACCTTTCTAGCACTTGTACTTTGTCAGAGAAATCAGGAACAAGCAACATACCCCCAAACCGTCAAAACTTTGAAATAATTTACAATAGCGCTGGTTCTACTAAGGCAAAAAGGACGAAAATAGGTGGACATTGTTGTGCTGATTGATGCTAACAAAACCTGAAAATTTGAGCAAAATCGGTGCAGAACTTTTTGCTGTAGATGCATTTGAGTTTTTAAAGAAAAAGAATAATAATAATAATAATAATAATAATAATAAAAGGAAGTAGAATAAATAGAATCAGTAAAGTGTCATCCGACTGAAGTCGGATGACCCTAATAATAACTAGAAAGATGCTTTTTGCTGAAAGGCAAAAACTGGGTCATCCTTTGCTTGATGCTGGATTTTGATGATGCTTGAAAACAGTTTATTGCTTAATAGCTAACAAAATAAATTAAAGAAAAATCTTCCAGAGCTCGTACAACTCATTTTGTGCGGACATGTGAATATAAAATTCATTTGTTCAAAAGATCCGGTGCTACAATATCAATTTTTACCCCCGTAGTGGAGGTGAACGGTGTACACCCTGAATAATCGTCAATTGCATTCCAATTTTACACACACTCCCGTACACAAAGTAAATATACTAGTTTAGCATTACCGCATGAATCACTTTGCTATATAATCATTTCTAAGGATGACATTGTCGGGTGTTAAGATCACACCATTAATCAAAAAGGAATGCAACTCATCAAACTTCGCTAGAACATTTGTTAACAGACATGTCTACCTTAGACCGCACCAACACATGCAGCAGTCTATATTACCAGCAAATAGCAACATCAGGATACATAGCTCTTTGAACAAAACTATAATCGGCCCTTCATTGTAGATGGTTGTTCTGATTGCTAAAGTACCAGTGAATGAAATGTTTGATCTATCATGGACTGCACACTGGTGAACTTTCAGAAATAAATTGCTGTATCTGGCCGACTTATAATACTTTGAAAATTGCTTAAACGTTTACACAAACAGCGACTATGGCTGTATATCATGTATAGAATGTGTAAATACATCAGCAGTGTAGGATTAAGGTGAACTGAAGCTGACCCGGGCAGAGGGCTGTATGCAGTTCTACAGCCATAATGGTTAAACAACTTGTAGGATACTATACGATTAATTGCCGATTGTGTTTAAACGGTAAGTCATATCCCCATAATGCATGCGAATGAAATGTTTGGCTTATCAAGCACTACAGACTGGTGAAGTTTGAGCGATAAATTCTTAAAACTGGCAAAGTTAGAATGCTTTGATTTTTGGTGAAATGCTAAAACACGAGCGACTTTGTTCAGCAGGAACAGGGAGGTGTAAATACCTGCTGTACTACAGTAGCGAGTAAAGCTCCACTGACATTGACAGTGGCAGAAGGCTGTATGTACCTCAACAACCATATAGGCTAATAGGCTTGTAACATTGTGCGTTGGCTTACCCTACTAAATTGCGGATTGTGACTAAACGGTTAATCCGATCCCCATAGTACCTGCAAATGAAATGTTTGGCATATCCAGCACTACACACTGGTGAAGTTTCAGCGAAAAATTCCTAAAACTGAAAGAGTTATGAAAGTTTGAATATGGGTAACATATGATTTTTTGCCGAGAATCGGGAACAGGCAACTTTGAGACGACGCAGCACAGGATTGTACATACTTATCAGTTTAGTTTTCTGCTACAGGAAAGAACGTCCTATTCTGAGTACGACAGTCTAATTTTCACCTTTCTAGCACGTGTACTTTGTCCAAAAGAGCCAGAACAAACAACATACCCCCAAAACGTCAAAACTTTGAAATAATGTGAAATAGCGCTGGTTCTACTAAGGCTAATAAGATGGAAACAGGTGGAAATTGTTGTGCTGATTAGTGCCAACAAAACCTGAAAATTTGAGCAAAATCGGTGCAGTAGTTTTTGCTGTAGATGCATTTGAAATTTTAAAGAAAAAGAATAATAATAATAATAATAATAACTAGAAAGATGCTTTTTGCTGAAAGGCAAAAACTGGGTCATCCTATGCTTGCAGCTGGATTTTGATGATGCTTGAAAACAGTTTGTTGCTTAATAGCTCATATATGAAGCCTAGTAATTAATGTGTAAACATGTAGTGTGTGTGAACAGTGTGTACCCAGAATCATCATCGAATGCATACTAATTTTAAGCATACCAAAATGTACAAAGTTAGTATATTAGTTTATCATGAGCGCGTAAATAAACTTGCTTTATAATAAATTTTAAGTAGAGATGACATCGCCGCGTGCTAACATCACATCATTAAAACAAGGAATGCAACTCATCAAACTTCACAAGAATACTTGTTATTAGACTTGTCTTCCTTAGACAGCATTCAAAACACACAGCAGTCTTTGCTAAGAGCAAATAGAAGCAAATGAATGCAAAGCTCCTTAAACGTAATTATAATAGTCACATAATTGTAAACCAGTGATCTGCTTGCTAGAGTACCAGTGAATGAAATGTTTGAGTTATCAAGGATGACACACGGGTGAAGTTTCAGCGATATATTGTCAAAACAGTCAGAGTTACAATCTTTGAAAATTGATCAAGTGTTAAACACAAGAGCGACTTCGTTCAGCAGCAACAAGGAGGTGTATATACACAGGTGAATAGCTGTACTGCAGTAGCGAGTTAACCTCCGCTGACACTTACAGTGGCAGAAGGCTGTATGTACCTGTACAACTATATAGGCTTAACGGCTTGTAACTATGTACGTAGGTATACTCCACTAAATTGCGGATTGTGGCTAAACGGTAAGTCCGATCCCCATAGTACCTGCGGATGAAATGTTCGGCATATCCAGCACTATACACTGGTGAAGTTTCAGCGAAAAATTCCTAAAACTGAAAGAGTTATGAAAGTTTGAATATGGGTAACATATGATTTTTTGTAGGATATTTTGCCGAGAATCTGGAACAGGCAACTTTGAGACGATGCAGCACAGGATTGTACATACTTATCAGTTTAGTTTTCTGCTACAGGAAAGAACGTCCTATTCTGAGTACGACAGTCTAATTTTCACCTTTCTAGCACGTGTACTTTGTCCAAAAGAGCCAGAACAAACAACATACCCCCAAAACGTCAAAACTTTGAAATAATGTGAAATAGCGCTGGTTCTACTAAGGCTAATAAGATGGAAACAGGTGGAAATTGTTGTGCTGATTAGTGCCAACAAAACCTGAAAATTTGAGCAAAATCGGTGCAGTAGTTTTTGCTGTAGATGCATTTGAAATTTTAAAGAAAAAGAATAATAATAATAATAATAATAACTAGAAAGATGCTTTTTGCTGAAAGGCAAAAACTGGGTCATCCTATGCTTGCAGCTGGATTTTGATGATGCTTGAAAACAGTTTGTTGCTTAATAGCTCATATATGAAGCCTAGTAATTAATGTGTAAACATGTAGTGTGTGTGAACAGTGTGTACCCAGAATCATCATCGAATGCATACTAATTTTAAGCATACCAAAATGTACAAAGTTAGTATATTAGTTTATCATGAGCGCGTAAATAAACTTGCTTTATAATAAATTTTAAGTAGAGATGACATCGCCGCGTGCTAACATCACATCATTAAAACAAGGAATGCAACTCATCAAACTTCACAAGAATACTTGTTATTAGACTTGTCTTCCTTAGACAGCATTCAAAACACACAGCAGTCTTTGCTAAGAGCAAATAGAAGCAAATGAATGCAAAGCTCCTTAAACGTAATTATAATAGTCACATAATTGTAAACCAGTGATCTGCTTGCTAGAGTACCAGTGAATGAAATGTTTGAGTTATCAAGGATGACACACGGGTGAAGTTTCAGCGATATATTGTCAAAACAGTCAGAGTTACAATCTTTGAAAATTGATCAAGTGTTAAACACAAGAGCGACTTCGTTCAGCAGCAACAAGGAGGTGTATATACACAGGTGAATAGCTGTACTGCAGTAGCGAGTTAACCTCCGCTGACACTTACAGTGGCAGAAGGCTGTATGTACCTGTACAACTATATAGGCTTAACGGCTTGTAACTATGTACGTAGGTATACTCCACTAAATTGCGGATTGTGGCTAAACGGTAAGTCCGATCCCCATAGTACCTGCGGATGAAATGTTCGGCATATCCAGCACTACACACTGGTGAAGTTTCAGCGAAAAATTCATAAAGTTGACAGAGTTATGAGGGTTTGAAAATTGGTAACATAAGATTTTTTTGCCGAGATTCCGGAACAGTCAACTTTGAGACGATGCAGCTCAGGATTGTACAGACTGATCAATTTAGTTTTCTGCTACAGGAAACTACGTCATATTCTGAGTACGACCGTATAATTTTCACCTTTCTAGCACTTGTACTTTGTCAGAGAAATCAGGAACAAGCAACATACCCCCAAAACGTCAAAACTTTGAAATAATTTGCAATAGCGCTGGTTCTACTAAGGCTAAAAAGACGAAAAAAGGTGGACATTGTTGTGCTGATTGATGCTAACAAAACCTGAAAATTTGAGCAAAATCGGTGCAGAACTTTTTGCTGTAGATGCATTTGAATTTTTAAAGAAAAAGAATAATAATAATAATAATAATAATAATAATAATAATAAAAGGAAGTAGAATAAATAGAATCAGTAAAGTGTCATCCGACTGAAGTCGGATGACCCTAATAATAACTAGAAAGATGCTTTTTGCTGAAAGGCAAAAACTGGGTCATCCTATGCTTGTAGCTTGATTTTGATGATGCTTGAAAACAGTTTGTTGCTTAATAGCTCATATATGAAGCCTAGTAATTAATGTTTAAACATGTAGTGTATGTGAACATTGTGTACCCAGAATCATCATCGAATGCATACTCATTTTAAACATACCAAAATGTGCAAAGTTAGTATATTAGTTTATCATGAGCGCGTAAATACACTTGCTTTATAATACATTTTAAGTAGAGATGACAACGCCGCGTGCTAACATCACATCATTAAAACAAAGAATGTAACTCATCAAGCTTCACAAGAATACTTGTTAACAGACTTGTCTCCCTTAGACAGCATTCAAAACACGCAGCAGTCTTTGCTAAGAGCAAATAGAAGCAGATGAATGCAAAGCTCCTTAAACGTAATTATAATAGTCACATAATTGTAAACCAGTGATCTGCTTGCTAGAGTACCAGTGAATGAAATGTTTGAGTTATCAAGGATGACACACGGGTGAAGTTTCAGCGATATATTGTCAAAACAGTCATAGTTACGATACTTTGAAAATTGATCAAGTGTTAAACACAAGAGCGACTTCGTTCAGCAGCAACAGGGAGGTGTATATACACAGGTGAATAGCTGTACCGCAGTAGCGAGTTAACCTCCGCTGACACTTACAGTGGCAGAAGGCTGTATGTACCTGTACAACTATATAGGCTTAACGGCTTGTAACTATGTACGAAGGTATACTCCACTAAATTGCGGATTGTGGCTAAACGGTAAGTCCGATCCCCATAGTACCTGCGGATAAAATGTTCGGCATATCCAGCACTACACACTGGTGAAGTTTCAGCGAAAAATTCATAAAGTTGACAGAGTTATGAGGGTTTGAAAATTGGTAACATAAGATTTTTTTGCCGAGATTCCGGAACAGTCAACTTTGAGACGATGCAGCTCAGGATTGTACAGACTGATCAATTTAGTTTTCTCCTACAGGAAACTACGTCATATTCTGAGTACGACCGTATAATTTTCACCTTTTTAGCACTTGTACTTTGTCAGAGAAATCAGGAACAAGCAACATACCCCCAAAACGTCAAAACTTTGAAATAATTTGCAATAGCGCTGGTTCTACTGAGGCTAAAAGGACGAAAAAAGGTGGACATTGTTGTTCTGATTGATGCTAACAAAACCTGAAAATTTGAGCAAAATCGGTGCAGAACTTTTTGCTGTAGATGCATTTGAATTTTTAAAGAAAAAGAATAATAATAATAACTAGAAAGATGCTTTTTGCTGAAAGGCAAAAACTGGGTCATCCTATGCTTGCAGCTGGATTTTGATGATGCTTGAAAACAGTTTGTTGCTTAATACCTCATATATGAAGCCTAGTAATTAATGTTTAAACATGTAGTGTATGTGAACAGTGTGTACCCAGAATCATCATCGAATGCATACTAATTTTAAACATACCAAAATGTACAAAGTTAGTATATTAGTTTATCATGAGCGCGTAAATAAACTTGCTTTATAATAAATTTTAAGTAGAGATGACAACGCCGCGTGCTAACATCACATCATTAAAACAAGGAATGTAACTCATCAAGCTTCACAAGAATACTTGTTAACAGACTTGTCTCCCTTAGACAGCATTCAAAACACGCAGCAGTCTTTGCTAAGAGCAAATAGAAGCAAATGAATGCAAAGCTCCTTAAACGTAATTATAATACTCACATAATTGTAAACCAGTGATCTGCTTGCTAGAGTACCAGTGAATGAAATGTTTGAGTTATCAAGGATGACACACGGGTGAAGTTTCAGCGATATATTCTCAAAACAGTCAGAGTTACGATACTTTGAAAATTGATCATGTGTTAAACACAAGAGCGACTTCGTTCAGCAGCAACAGGGAGGTGTATATACACAGGTGAATAGCTGTACCGCAGTAGCGAGTTAACCTCCGCTGACACTTACAGTGGCAGAAGGCTGTATGTACCTGTACAACTATATAGGCTTAACGGCTTGTAACTATGTACGAAGGTATACTCCACTAAATTGCGGATTGTGGCTAAACGGTAAGTCCGATCCCCATAGTATCTGCGGATGAAATGTTCGGCATATCCAGCACTGCACACTGGTGAAGTTTCAGCGAAAAATTCATAAAGTTGACAGAGTTATGAGGGTTTGAAAATTGGTAACATAAGATTTTTTGCCGAGATTCCGGAACAGTCAACTTTGAGACGATGCAGCTCAGGATTGTACAGACTGATCAATTTAGTTTTCTGCTACAGGAAACTACGTCGTATTCTGAGTACGACTGTATAATTTTCACCTTTTTAGCACTTGTACTTTGTCAGAGAAATCAGGAACAAGCAACATACCGCCAAAACCTCAAAACTTTGAAATAATTTGCAATAGCGCTGGTTCTACTAAGGCTAAAAGGACGAAAAAAGGTGGACATTGTTGTGCTGATTGGTCCTAACAAAACCTGAAAATTTGAGCAAAATCGGTGCAGAACTTTTTGCTGTAGATGCATTTGAATTTTTAAAGAAAAAGAATAATAATAATAATAATAAAAGGATGAAGAATAAATAGAATCAGTAAAGTGTCATCCGACTGAAGTCGGATGACCCTAATAATAATAATAATAAAAGGAAGTAGAATAAATAGAATCAGTAAAGTGTCATCCGACTGAAGTCGGATGACCCTAATAATAATAATAATAAAAGGAAGAAGAATAAATAGAATCAGTAAAGTGTCATCCGACTGAAGTCGGATGACCCTAATAACTAGAAAGATGCTTTTTCCTGAAAGGCAAAAACTGGGTCATCCTTTGCTTGATGCTGGATTTTGATGATGCTTGAAAACAGTTTATTGCTTAATAGCTAACAAAATAAATTAAAGAGAAATCTTCCAGAGCTCGTACAACCCATTTTGTGCGGACATGTGAATATAAAATTCATTTGTTCAAAGGATCCGGTGCTACAATATCAATTCTTACCCCCGTAGTGGAGGTGAACGGTGTACACCCTGAATAATCGTCAATTGCATTCCAATTTTACACACACTCCCGTACACAAAGTAAATATACTAGTTTAGCGTTACCGCATGAATCACTTTGCTATATAATCATTTCTAAGGATGACATTGTCGGGTGTTAAGATCACACCATTAATCAAAAAGGAATGCAACTCATCAAACTTCGCTAGAACATTTGTTAACAGACTTGTCTACCTTAGACCGCACCAACACATGCAGTAGTCTATATTACCAGCAAATAGCAACATCAGGATACATAGCTCTTTGAACAAAACTATAATCGGCCCTTCATTGTAGATGGTTGTTCTGATTGCTAAAGTACCAGTGAATGAAATGTTTGATGTATCATGGACTGCACACTGGTGAACTTTCAGAAATAAATTGCTGTATCTGGCCGACTTATAATACTTTGAAAATTGCTTAAACGTTTACACAAACAGCGACTATGGCTGTATATCATGTATAGAATGTGTAAATACATCAGCAGTGTAGGATTAAGGTGAACTGAAGCTGTCCCGGGCAGAGGGCTGTATGCAGTTCTACAGCCATAATGGTTAAACAACTTGTAGGATACTATACGATTAATTGCCGATTGTGTTTAAACGGTAAGTCATATCCCCATAATGCATGCGAATGAAATGTTTGGCTTATCAAGCACTACAGACTGGTGAAGTTTGAGCGATAAATTCTTAAAACTGGCAAAGTTAGAATGCTTTGATTTTTGGTGAAATGCTAAAACACGAGCGACTTTGTTCAGCAGGAACAGGGAGGTGTAAATACCTGCTGTACTACAGTAGCGAGTAAAGCTCCACTGACATTGACAGTGGCAGAAGGCTGTATGTACCTCAACAACCATATAGGCTAATAGGCTTGTTACATTGTGCGTTGGCTTACCCTACTAAATTGCAGATTGTGACTAAACGGTTAATCCGATCCCCATAGTACCTGCGAATGAAATGTTCGGCATATCCAGCACTACACACTGGTGAAGTTTCAGCGAAAAATTCCTAAAACTGAAAGAGTTATGAAAGTTTGAATATGGGTAACATATGATTTTTTGTAGGATTTTTGCCGAGAATCTGGAACAGGCAACTTTGAGACGATGCAGCACAGGATTGTACATACTTATCATTTTAGTTTTCTGCTACAGGAAAGAACGTCCTATTCTGAGTACGACAGTCTAATTTTCACCTTTCTAGCTCTTGTACTTTGTCCAAAAGAGCCAGAACAAACAACATACCCCCAAAACGTCAAAACTTTGAAATAATGTGAAATAGCGCTGGTTCTACTAAGGCTAATAAGATGGAAACAGCTGGAAATTGTTGTGCTGATTAGTGCCAACAAAACCTGAAAATTTGAGCAAAATCGGTGCAGAACTTTTTGCTGTAGATGCATTTGAAATTTTAAAGAAAAAGATTAATAATAATAATAATAATAATAATAATAATAATAATAATAAAAGGAAGAAGAATAAATAGAATCAGTAAAGTGTCATCCGACTGAAGTCGGATGACCCTAATAACTAGAAAGATGCTTTTTCCTGAAAGGCAAAAACTGGGTCATCCTTTGCTTGATGCTGGATTTTGATGATGCTTGAAAACAGTTTATTGCTTAATAGCTAACAAAATAAATTAAAGAGAAATCTTCCAGAGCTCGTACAACCCATTTTGTGCGGACATGTGAATATAAAATTCATTTGTTCAAAGGATCCGGTGCTACAATATCAATTCTTACCCCCGTAGTGGAGGTGAACGGTGTACACCCTGAATAATCGTCAATTGCATTCCAATTTTACACACACTCCCGTACACAAAGTAAATATACTAGTTTAGCGTTACCGCATGAATCACTTTGCTATATAATCATTTCTAAGGATGACATTGTCGGGTGTTAAGATCATACCATTAATCAAAAAGGAATGCAACTCATCAAACTTCGCTAGAACATTTGTTAACAGACTTGTCTACCTTAGACCGCACCAACACATGCAGTAGTCTATATTACCAGCAAATAGCAACATCAGGATACATAGCTCTTTGAACAAAACTATAATCGGCCCTTCATTGTAGATGGTTGTTCTGATTGCTAAAGTACCAGTGAATGAAATGTTTGATGTATCATGGACTGCACACTGGTGAACTTTCAGAAATAAATTGCTGTATCTGGCCGACTTATAATACTTTGAAAATTGCTTAAACGTTTACACAAACAGCGACTATGGCTGTATATCATGTATAGAATGTGTAAATACATCAGCAGTGTAGGATTAAGGTGAACTGAAGCTGTCCCGGGCAGAGGGCTGTATGCAGTTCTACAGCCATAATGGTTAAACAACTTGTAGGATACTATACGATTAATTGCCGATTGTGTTTAAACGGTAAGTCATATCCCCATAATGCATGCGAATGAAATGTTTGGCTTATCAAGCACTACAGACTGGTGAAGTTTGAGCGATAAATTCTTAAAACTGGCAAAGTTAGAATGCTTTGATTTTTGGTGAAATGCTAAAACACGAGCGACTTTGTTCAGCAGGAACAGGGAGGTGTAAATACCTGCTGTACTACAGTAGCGAGTAAAGCTCCACTGACATTGACAGTGGCAGAAGGCTGTATGTACCTCAACAACCATATAGGCTAATAGGCTTGTTACATTGTGCGTTGGCTTACCCTACTAAATTGCAGATTGTGACTAAACGGTTAATCCGATCCCCATAGTACCTGCGAATGAAATGTTCGGCATATCCAGCACTACACACTGGTGAAGTTTCAGCGAAAAATTCCTAAAACTGAAAGAGTTATGAAAGTTTGAATATGGGTAACATATGATTTTTTGTAGGATTTTTGCCGAGAATCTGGAACAGGCAACTTTGAGACGATGCAGCACAGGATTGTACATACTTATCATTTTAGTTTTCTGCTACAGGAAAGAACGTCCTATTCTGAGTACGACAGTCTAATTTTCACCTTTCTAGCTCTTGTACTTTGTCCAAAAGAGCCAGAACAAACAACATACCCCCAAAACGTCAAAACTTTGAAATAATGTGAAATAGCGCTGGTTCTACTAAGGCTAATAAGATGGAAACAGCTGGAAATTGTTGTGCTGATTAGTGCCAACAAAACCTGAAAATTTGAGCAAAATCGGTGCAGAACTTTTTGCTGTAGATGCATTTGAAATTTTAAAGAAAAAGAATAATAATAATAATAATAATAATAATAATAATAATAAAAGGAAGAAGAATAAATAGAATCAGTAAAGTGTCATCCGACTGAAGTCGGATGACCCTAATAACTAGAAAGATGCTTTTTCCTGAAAGGCAAAAACTGGGTCATCCTTTGCTTGATGCTGGATTTTGATGATGCTTGAAAACAGTTTATTGCTTAATAGCTAACAAAATAAATTAAAGAGAAATCTTCCAGAGCTCGTACAACCCATTTTGTGCGGACATGTGAATATAAAATTCATTTGTTCAAAGGATCCGGTGCTACAATATCAATTCTTACCCCCGTAGTGGAGGTGAACGGTGTACACCCTGAATAATCGTCAATTGCATTCCAATTTTACACACACTCCCGTACACAAAGTAAATATACTAGTTTAGCGTTACCGCATGAATCACTTTGCTATATAATCATTTCTAAGGATGACATTGTCGGGTGTTAAGATCACACCATTAATCAAAAAGGAATGCAACTCATCAAACTTCGCTAGAACATTTGTTAACAGACTTGTCTACCTTAGACCGCACCAACACATGCAGTAGTCTATATTACCAGCAAATAGCAACATCAGGATACATAGCTCTTTGAACAAAACTATAATCGGCCCTTCATTGTAGATGGTTGTTCTGATTGCTAAAGTACCAGTGAATGAAATGTTTGATGTATCATGGACTGCACACTGGTGAACTTTCAGAAATAAATTGCTGTATCTGGCCGACTTATAATACTTTGAAAATTGCTTAAACGTTTACACAAACAGCGACTATGGCTGTATATCATGTATAGAATGTGTAAATACATCAGCAGTGTAGGATTAAGGTGAACTGAAGCTGTCCCGGGCAGAGGGCTGTATGCAGTTCTACAGCCATAATGGTTAAACAACTTGTAGGATACTATACGATTAATTGCCGATTGTGTTTAAACGGTAAGTCATATCCCCATAATGCATGCGAATGAAATGTTTGGCTTATCAAGCACTACAGACTGGTGAAGTTTGAGCGATAAATTCTTAAAACTGGCAAAGTTAGAATGCTTTGATTTTTGGTGAAATGCTAAAACACGAGCGACTTTGTTCAGCAGGAACAGGGAGGTGTAAATACCTGCTGTACTACAGTAGCGAGTAAAGCTCCACTGACATTGACAGTGGCAGAAGGCTGTATGTACCTCAACAACCATATAGGCTAATAGGCTTGTTACATTGTGCGTTGGCTTACCCTACTAAATTGCAGATTGTGACTAAACGGTTAATCCGATCCCCATAGTACCTGCGAATGAAATGTTCGGCATATCCAGCACTACACACTGGTGAAGTTTCAGCGAAAAATTCCTAAAACTGAAAGAGTTATGAAAGTTTGAATATGGGTAACATATGATTTTTTGTAGGATTTTTGCCGAGAATCTGGAACAGGCAACTTTGAGACGATGCAGCACAGGATTGTACATACTTATCATTTTAGTTTTCTGCTACAGGAAAGAACGTCCTATTCTGAGTACGACAGTCTAATTTTCACCTTTCTAGCTCTTGTACTTTGTCCAAAAGAGCCAGAACAAACAACATACCCCCAAAACGTCAAAACTTTGAAATAATGTGAAATAGCGCTGGTTCTACTAAGGCTAATAAGATGGAAACAGCTGGAAATTGTTGTGCTGATTAGTGCCAACAAAACCTGAAAATTTGAGCAAAATCGGTGCAGAACTTTTTGCTGTAGATGCATTTGAAATTTTAAAGAAAAAGAATAATAATAATAATAATAATAATAATAATAATAATAAAAGGAAGAAGAATAAATAGAATCAGTAAAGTGTCATCCGACTGAAGTCGGATGACCCTAATAACTAGAAAGATGCTTTTTGCTGAAAGGCAAAAACTGGGTCATCCTTTGCTTGATGCTGGATTTTGATGATGCTTGAAAACAGTTTATTGCTTAATAGCTAACAAAATAAATTAAAGAAAAATCTTCCAGAGCTCGTACAACTCATTTTGTGCGGACATGTGAATATAAAATTCATTTGTTCAAAAGATCCGGTGCTACAATATCAATTTTTACCCCCGTAGTGGAGGTGAACGGTGTACACCCTGAATAATCGTCAATTGCATTCCAATTTTACACACACTCCCGTACACAAAGTAAATATACTAGTTTAGCATTACCGCGTGAATCACTTTGCTGTATAATCATTTCTAAGGATGACATTGTCGGGGGTTAAGATCACACCATTAATCAAAAAGGAATGCAACTCATCAAACTTCGCTAGAACATTTGTTAACAGACTTGTCTACCTTAGACCGCACCAACACATGCAGCAGTCTATATTACCAGCAAATAGCAACATCAGGATACATAGCTCTTTGAACAAAACTATAATCGGCCCTTCATTGTAGATGGTTGTTCTGATTGCTAAAGTACCAGTGAATGAAATGTTTGATCTATCATGGACTGCACACTGGTGAACTTTCAGAAATAAATTGCTGTATCTGGCCGACTTATAAAACTTTGAAAATTGCTTAAACGTTTACACAAACAGCGACTATGGCTGTATATCATGTATAGAATGTGTAAATACATCAGCAGTGTAGGATTAAGGTGAACTGAAGCTGACCCGGGCAGAGGGCTGTATGCAGTTCTACAGCCATAATGGTTAAACAACTTGTAGGATACTATCCGATTAATTGCCGATTGTGTTTAAACAGTAAGTCATATCCCCATAATGCATGCGAATGAAATGTTTGGCTTATCAAGCACTACAGACTGGTGAAGTTTGAGCGATAAATTCTTAAAACTGGCAAAGTTAGAATGCTTTGATTTTTGGTGAAATGCTAAAACACGAGCGACTTTGTTCAGCAGGAACAGGGAGGTGTAAATACCTGCTGTACTACAGTAGCGAGTAAAGCTCCACTGACATTGACAGTGGCAGAAGGCTGTATGTACCTCAACAACCATATAGGCTCATAGGCATGTAACATTGTGCGTTGGCTTACCCTACTAAATTGCGGATTGTGACTACACGGTTAATCCGATCCCCATAGTACCTGCAAATGAAATGTTCGGCATATCCAGCACTACACACTGGTGAAGTTTCAGCGAAAAATTCCTAAAACTGAAAGAGTTATGAAAGTTTGAATATGGGTAACATATGATTTTTTGTAGGATTTTTTGCCGAGAATCTGGAACAGGCAACTTTGAGACGATGCAGCACATGATTGTACATACTTATCAGTTTAGTTTTCTGCTACAGGAAAGAACGTCCTATTCTGAGTACGACAGTTTAATTTTCACCTTTCTAGCACTTGTATTTTGTCCAAAAGAGCCAGAACAAACAACATACCCCCAAAACGTCAAAACTTTGAAATAATGTGAAATAGCGCTGGTTCTACTAAGGCTAATAAGATGAAAACAGCTGGAAATTGTTGTGCTGATTAGTGCCAACAAAACCTGAAAATTTGAGCAAAATCGGTGCAGTAGTTTTTGCTGTAGATGCATGGAATGTAACTCATCAAGCTTCACAAGAATACTTGTTAATAGACTTGTCTCCCTTAGACAGCATTCAAAACACGCAGCAGTCTTTGCTAAGAGCAAATAGAAGCAAATGAATGCAAAGCTCCTTAAACGTAATTATAATAGTCACATAATTTTAAACCAGTGATCTGCTTGCTAGAGTACCAGTGAATGAAATGTTTGAGTTATCAAGGATGACACACGGGTGAAGTTTCAGCGATATATTGTCAAAACAGTCAGAGTTACGATACTTTGAAAATTGATCAAGTGTTAAACACAAGAGCGACTTCGTTCAGCAGCAACAGGGAGGTGTATATACACAGGTGAATAGCTGTACTGCAGTAGCGAGTTAACCTCCGCTGACACTTACAGTGGCAGAAGGCTGTATGTACCTGTACAACTATATAGGCTTAACGGCTTGTAACTATGTACGTAGGTATACTCCACTAAATTGCGGATTGTGGCTAAACGGTAAGTCCGATCCCCATAGTACCTGCGGATGAAATGTTCAGCATATCCAGCACTACACACTGGTGAAGTTTCAGCGAAAAAATCATAAAGTTGACAGAGTTATGAGGGTTTGAAAATTGGTAACATAAGATTTTTTTGCCGAGATTCCGGAACAGTCAACTTTGAGACGATGCAGCTCAGGATTGTACAGACTGATCAATTTAGTTTTCTGCTACAGGAAACTACGTCATATTCTGAGTACGACCGTATAACTTTCACCTTTTTAGCACTTGTACTTTGTCAGAGAATTCAGGAACAAGCAACATACCCCCAAAACGTCAAAACTTTGAAATAATTTGCAATAGCGCTGGTTCTACTAAGGCTAAAAGGACGAAAAAAGGTGGACATTGTTGTGCTGATTGATGCTAACAAAACCTGAAAATTTGAGCAAAATCGGTGCAGAACTTTTTGCTGTAGATGCATTTGAATTTTTAAAGAAAAAGAATAATAATAATAATAATAATAATAATAATAATAATAATAATAATAATAAAAGGATGAAGAATAAATAGAATCAGTAAAGTGTCATCCGACTGAAGTCAGATGACCCTAATAAAAGGAAGAAGAATAAATAGAATCAGTAAAGTGTCATCCGACTGAAGTCGGATGACCCTAATAATAAAAGGATGAAGAATAAATAGAATCAGTAAAGTGTCATCCGACTGAAGTCGGATGACCCTAATAATAATAATAATAAAAGGATGAAAAATAAATAGAATCAGTAAAGTGTGACTTCAGTCGGATGACCCTAATGAAAACATTTTTTCTGGATAATTAAGGATAGATGTTTTCGCCAAGTCCTTGAAACATAAAAACGGAAACAATACTTGTGTGCGTAAATCTACAGGAAATACGAAAATACAGACGACTACTGCTCTTTAAGCATGCGCTACATATCACCATATCACGTGACCACTTATATGTGTCTAGCTTGTTCGATCGCCGAGGAGTTTCGAATACACATACCATGGTCTTTCTGACTATTAGCATGTTATGCTGAAACGAACCTATATGCCTTCTTCCAGTTAAAGGGCGTTTGCTTTCAGACAGAAGGACTTAACTTCCGTGTTTCAAATCATTCTCGGCAAGGGGCGTACACGTCACTGTTACACGTGACACACTTCCTTCGTGTTATTCCTTTGGAAACAACAACGGATTTTAGATCCAATAAAGGTGAGAACTTCTAATGCAATTATAAAAGTGTGAATAATATGTTAATGAACAAGATAGAATATGCCTTGTAGTATTGTTCGCTGTCTTATATGTGTACAGAGAAATGAGTTTGAATTGTTGTGACTTACACTATGCACGATTGTCCCTTATTTCGCTGCATGTCTATTGTTGATTAGATTAAAATCAGTAGGTTTATTTTCTTCAGTAATGCAAAATCATGGTTAGCTGTCTGTTAATATACACCGTTGGAATGAGAAAACTTGCAAAATACTAAGTATTTCCGCATATATTTATCATTGGAACATCCACTAGTTGCATACAGCAATATAGATTCATGCATCACGTTTAAATATAGCATCAGACAAATCGCTATAGGGGAGGGTGGAGCTGAAAACTACATTGTAAACCAGATATTTGTTGCTTTAGATACATGCAATTTTGGCTTCTTTATAAAAAGCATACCCATAATGGTTTCACAAACGAAACAATTTATTGTGGGCTCAGATAGTTCTGCTTTTCATAAAGATATGGACTAAAATACCACACACACGGATGGTGGTGTCAGTTCTGAGAATAGAGTCCACTCAGTACAGTGTTCACTCGGTTTAGCCTTCCTTGCTGTTTGTTGCCAATGGAGCTTAACCCCAAGGCGTAGAGCCTAAAGAACATCACAGTCTGTGATCAAATCATGTGTACTGTGTAGGTTTACTTGTATGTGAAAAGACAGAATAAATGTTTCCTGTTTAATAACGACTTTTACCGTGTCATATACAAAAGCAGCAGTAACAGGGAGGCTTCATAACATCCTCCTTTGCTATCTCGACATCTACAGCATATACACCCAATACAATTCCTCAGTTATACTGCCTGCTAAAACATCTCGAGGAAATCGTGCATGTTATTCAATGCATGTAGTTGCTAAGTGGCAATTAAAGTATTTAAGGAACGTACATGTACGCAATTATAATGAGGAAAAATAGAATAAGGGTAGAAATATAATAATGTGAAGGAAATCATCGCTTTAGCTGCAAATGGTTATAGTTGTGTTAATGATGATACGGGATTATGATGATTATGATGGTGGGGTGTCACAATCAGAAGATACAAATGTGAGTTCTGAGGCAGCATCTGCTGCAACTCGTCCAAGGCTTAAATGCGAAAGTCCCAAACTATTTGAAAGATTGTGTGTGATATTAAAAAGTGACGTTAGGGAAATATACCATGATATAGCCTAATTATTAGTTAAGAGAGTTGGGGAGATAATCTACAAATTAATTCTTAATTACCAGTCAGTTCTTGTACACTTTAATACTTATATAAATCACAAATACAATCAAACCACTTGACTGCTAAAGATGGCCAATTTGTGTAGCACAGGTTTGGTCATTGATCAATAACTTTGCATTATGTTAGCATTTTAAGCGATATGTATATTCCCCTGAATATAATTTTATCAATAAGTGTCATTTGCTAACTTTTAATGTGGACGAGTTAAATTGAATTAAAGCTACAAAGTGTTTTCACAAGTAAATCTAGGTTGAGAGTTGCATCAAAGAATAATATGTAATTATGTTATGTTTTTCTATTATTACGGTAAACTTGAAAAGTTACTTTGCTAAGGGTTACGTGGTTATAGTAAGCAATGGTCAATCTTAATAGCCAGTTTTTTTTAATGTTTTCTTGTTCAATCAATTATGTTAAGCTTTGTTTGTAATAATATTAAAGAAAAAGGAAGTTGCAACCTGTTATGGTCTAAGAGAGATACTTAGCACTATTACATTTATGTGGTAAGGTATAGAGTTAACTGTGTCGATTAATAAACTTCGGTTGGAACACGTGACCTTTATGAATGCTACTTAAGTCGCAATGGTGTTGATAGATCATAACACTTGATGTCGAGTTGTACAAATGAAATACATGTACTTAAAGGTCCTGTGCTCCAGCTTTTGCTTCATTTCTAACATTCCTAAAATGCACAAACTAAAACACAGAAAATAAAAAGGTCCTATAATAAGTACCACAGAAATTTAAATTTGACCTACCTCTAAAAGTGACAGAAACACGAGACGAGACATAACACGCAAAAGAAAACTCAACAGTTAAAGCTTTGGAACGGTAAGCCGGCAAATAGAACGACTGAGGTGCTTATAACTGGTTTGTGGAGCGCTCTAACCTCGCAATTCCTGAAGATTGTTCTATTAAAGAAACAATGTAAATAAAATCGCCCCTTAAAGTGGAAATTAATAAAATATACAAACAATGCTTGGTGATCAGGATTGGGGATCTAGCAAACATATTTCGTTATTTTTTGCTGAACTTCACACACTAAAGACGGTGATACTATTCTTCTTTTCAGTTGGCTTTATTATATACGATTTTATCAGCTAAAAGAGACTTTTAAGTTGTGTTCCGAAAGCGAAATAAATTAAATATGATAATGTACAATAATGTGTTGTTAACATGCAAACACGTCATAAAGCTATTATGCTGTAAAATATTAACGACATCAAATCCATGTTAGAAAACGCAATTGTATTGTAAGCATGCAATACTTCGAATATGTTGAGGTCTAAAGTTGTATTGTAAATATAAACAACGTCAGATACATACGAGACAATCCCATGAAAACTGAAATGTATGAAAACGCATCAAGCTGTTGAAAACGCTTTATACTTGATATATCACAATTAACTAATGTGCTTAATGTGTTGTAAACAGTAAAGAGAAATGAGGACATTGTAAAAAAGGAAAATATCTAATAACATCTTAACTGTACTGTCACTTTAAGGCATATATTGCAAATCTAAACCATTGTGTTGTGAATTTAAATGAATGCTGTTGTTGAACTTTTACAATATAAACTTATATGATATTATACCCTGTTTTGGCAAATAAGTAGAGAAATAAGCACGCTAATGTATATGTTACATTAGGTTATTAAGCCTGTTTAATTCACTTACAAAAAGCATATATTATGCTCATGTGTAAAGATTTATAAGATAACATCATAGCAGAATTACTTAGAAATCATCTTTATTATCAAATCTTTTTTTCATATAAATATAGCCAAAAAACATGTGATCGGATGTAACGTGTTACTGAGGATCGCCAATTTGTCTATAATCTTTATAATAAATGATCACATAATTTCCTTATGTTTTTCTGAAAATCTAATAAAGATGTTGGTGCGCCTAAAAGAAAATATGTATGTTTTGTGCATTGCATGGTGCCGCTAGTTTTCTTGAAAATGAGCTTTTCAAGATGTGAACTGTAAATTGGTTTTGTTGTGAAATCGTGTTAAGTACATGAATTTGTACATAGAGTACTTTTCGATTAATTTATAAATTATTAAAATAAAATGAATTAGAATTTTCTTTAGAAATTTGAATAATGATTAAGTAAACATAATTAAGAATTGGTATACATTTGTAATTATCTAGGCTTATATTTTATGCTTAAATAGCCAAACTGCATACCCAACTATGTTAAACTGTATGCTCAATTAGTCTGAAATTTTAAACCCAAATCGGCTGAAACTATATGCTAATTAATTTGAATATGTATGCCCCAAATAGGCATAAACATATATGCCACAATAGGTTGAAATTCTTGCCCCATAAGGTGTCATCAATATAATTTAAAAGGCATCACATTTATAAAATATCAAGTTGCAAATTTCAATTAAAATTCCGGCATCTGTAACCATGGCTAATCCTGGGAAACAGAAATCGTGCTCAATGACGAAATCCTATGAGTCTGTGTCAGATGTGTAGACACTGATATAGTAAATGCATGTGTATAACCTACTTATTAACTAAGTTGATAAGATTTACTTTTCTGTTCGGACTGTGCTGTCTACCAAATGCCCAATCTTAGGCAGTGCCACCGCCAAAGCTAAAGAAATAGTTAATAGTTAACATGTATCGCTTATCCAACAGAAAACCTTAATAGGGTCTACAAACGAATGGCAGGACAAAGACAAGAACCGCATGATGGCCGTCTAATCCTTTCTATTAATTCATCTTATTAATCACCTAAAACATTTGATCTACTAGTTTATTGAAAGCACGCGATATTGCCTTTATGGAAATCCTCCATTGCAGATGCCCACTGATTCAAGAAGATGCAATTACCTAACAACGTAAGATGCACGCCATCTATACGTGCCATAGCTGGAATGCACAATTGCAGGTCAACCTGCATAATATAAAAAAAGTGCTTTGCACTATCTTGTATGCTGCAGAGATGTTGAAGCGCCTCCTGCCAAACTCCATCGCAGCACAATTGTTGGAATATCGCCAACAGTTCCTAGGCAGAACTTCCGACCAAATTAATTTCGCATTAAAGTGACTGCGTATAAATAACACAACAGCAGCCAACAAAAAACTAATCCTCCGAAGGGAGATTCAACCCAAGTCATTTCCCCCACAGTGGAGTAAAATCACAGACGGCTCGTCACCGACCTGCTTCAACAACGTAGCTTGTTAATGACATCCAACAGCGACAGAACACTGTATCCTTGCCACCATATTTCGGCCCAGTACGAGACTTGTCTAACGGGAAAGCGTGGCTTACTATTGATCACTATCGAACCCAGACACCAGATCCGTACTGTTCCTAAAAGTACTTTTCTCCCATTGTTAAAATGGGAATCGTGCATCAAAACCTACAACATGCTTATTCTTAAGTAAAATACCATTTGCCAAATGTATACCGATGGCAAACAGTTTAGCAAGTTGATTACATATTTAATATTTTCATACACAGCAGAGATGTAAAAACGTTTGTGTAATGTTAAACCCTGTTGGACACTGGTCATCATAAACCGATTAGTTTGCGTACATAAACTTGTTTGTAATGCAGAGTATGGCGTAATTAACGAAAATCACGTGCGGTGCATGCACAACTAGTTCAATATCATTGAGCTTGTAAAAAAAACAAGCCAGTGTATTGCTGTTCTGCTGAAAAGCAAAAAGTCTTCAATAAAGTTTTAAAAATTAATGATGGGACGTCGTCCTGGAATAACGTTTGAAGAACGTCTGAGAGCAGTCGAAATACTATTGGCTGGTCTGTCAGTCGCTAGGCATTTTAATCAACATGAATCGACAATAAGTCGCCTAAGGTACAGACTACAGCAAACAGGTAACGCTGCTGACAGGCCTAGATCAGGAAGTCTTCTTAAAACTACGCCGCGCGAAGACCGATTTATAACGACGTTATTCATGTATAACAGAATCTTAGCTCATCCTCTCAGGAACGCTATTGAACTTGAGTTTGTGGCAGCACGGTCAGAAACAGGCAGCGTTCCACTCGACTTAAAGCATGCCGATCATACGTTGGTATTTCATTGACGCTAAGACACCGTCAGGCAAGGGTCCAGTGGGCTCGAGTCCATCGCCGCGGCGACGTAGACAATGGAATGACGTTTTGTATACCGACGAGTCCCGGTTTAACGTTTCATTGGCTGACGGCAGAGTACACGTATAGAAAAGACAATTTCAAAGGTTGAGACAAGGTGAAAGGTCGGAGACTGATAACGTCATCCTACGTGACCGTTACGGTGGTGGAAGTGTCTTGGTTTAGGCTGGCATATACCATGATGGGAAAACTGATCTTGTTAACTGCACAAACGTACGGTGACAAAATAATCCAGCCCGTTGTCGTACCGTTCATGCACCAACGTAACGTAAATTTTTGCAACATGATAATGCCCGCCATACACCGCACGTTACACTCAGAACGTTTTACGCCAAAACAATGTGAACGTTCTACAATGGCCTGCAAAATCATCGGGTCTCTCGCTAGTTGAACACTTAAGGGATCATTTAGGTCGGCAGGTATGTGAACAACATGACGTCAATACCGTACGTGACATTAAAATGCGTTCTTTTATATCAGTGGGCGACAATCCCTATACAGGTTATTAGAAAGCTCGTTTGCATCATGAGACGAAGATGTATTGCGATTTGGGCTGTTAATGGTGGGCACACACGGTATTGAGACTTGTGTGACCTTTTTGTCTAAACTCTTTGTCCTTTCCGGTAAGACACACACTTTATCTAGCAATATTATGGAATGAGAAGAATGCTTATCGACTGCAATTAAACATCTCATTCATGGTACATATTTGATTTTTTTGCTTTCTTCCATGCATGTACTCCAAAAGTTATATGTTTTCAAACTTGCTAAACTTTTTACCTCAGTATATGTAAATAAAAGGTTGTCTTTGCAACCATACAAAACCAACTACAATGCCTTACATCTTAGGATGGGTGAAAACAGAATATGGCCTAATATACATGCGGTAGGCATCCGATCGCGATCAACCAGCCCGCTGGATAACAATTTGTGGATAACCTGCAACAGCAGATTCAGTAGCAGCACCAATGGGGAAGGAATGTGATGTGTTCGTGTCATACTTGAGCCAAAGCCGACCTTTTCAGAATTTCCAAGAAATGGTAACGTGTAAGATGTGCACCATCCAGATGGCACAACAACGGACCCTTGATATGCGGACGTTGCTGCAAGAACTGCATTATCAATATAAAGCACAATCTGGCGACTGCTAAATTTATGACCAAACAACACCAGTGCAAGCAAAACATGCACTATATCCAGAAATGTTATATCCCTCAAAATCTTATTTCTGAACCAAAACTCTGGCTACTGAGAATATGCCCACTCCTAACCTACCAAACGACCGCAATCTAAACCAGCTGACACTGCACTGTCTGTAAACATATTTAAACTATCATTACTAGTCCAACTCTTTTCTGAAATGTATGTCAACCTATTAAATTCCTCTGAAAAAAGCTATCCACATCTGCATGTCCTGCCTATTGTCATCTGATAGCCATATCCTATTAAGCGGTCGTTTAATACCCACTGTTGCATAATTAAATCTACGCATAATAAAATCTACGCAGAAAGGCCCTACTAGGCCGAAAAGCTTTACTGAAAATGGTCGGTTTTCCACTTAAAAGTTGATATTCTTTTATGTTACTTTATGCAAACCAGCATTTCCAATAGCACTGCATTAATTTTTCGATTTTGTGCAAAGGATTTTTACCGACATTGAAACGGAATCTACCTCATAATTTATAAGTATCAAGTTCTTAACCGGACTGACTACAGGAACCGCGAGCCAACCACAAACCACAACAAACGTGTCAACAAAAAACTTGCAGTCCTGTATCTTCTTAGTTCCGCTGATCCATTTAAAATTGTTCAGATACGTAAGTGACCAACCAGTGTAGTAATGTTTAAACTTCACAAATAAGGAGCAAGAAAGTTTACAGCCCATCGTCAAAATATAGGTAGGTAGGTAGGTAGGTAGGTAGGTAGGTAGGTAGATAGGTAGATAGGTAGGTAGGTGGTGGGTGGATGGGTGGATATGTAGGTAGGTATGTAGGTAGGTATGTAGGTAGGTAGGCAGGCAGGCAGGCAGGCAGGCAGGCAGGCAGATATCAAGCCCTCTTTATCCTTAGTTCCCAACAAACCATAGTCAAGTAGGGAAAGGCATATTCAATATATCTTTTTGCCAAATATGCACATCTACCCAGGTTTAAAATCATATCGTCTACTGAATCAAATGAAGTAATTGTCACGGAGCTTAGTCCATCACTTATCCCATCGTTAACACTGTCACCTATATGGTCCTGCAAACCTGCCTAAACGCACATCTTTACAATCTTATTCTTTCAACAATAGAGGATGTAAACCTGCAGATTTCAAATGTCGTGATATATGACGACCTCTGTTACCCTCAAAAGCAAGGCGAAAACCATTTTAAGCACCCAAATCTAATAAAGCCGCATCCACTCTATTTGGATATTAAACTAAACTATGACTCGGAACTTCCACATTGACTGGTGGGACTCCCAAATCTAAGTTAAAATCGTGAACCAGAGCTGGCTGTGGTCCCAAAGGCAGTCCTTGACATAAGTGTAAACTACCCTCGGCTCTGGGAAACAGCAGCTCGAGTTGGTCCAGCCCCTCTACCAAACTGACTTGAATACCTGCAAAACTGTCCTGAATTCTTTGTCAAATGAGCACCGCCTGTATTGGCCAGCCGCAATACAAGTTAAGCAAACATGCCTAAATGGACACTGTGGCCTTGCACACGATCTATAATTGAAGTCAAAGTACTTTCAAATGTAGGAGTAAACAATGCACCAGAATTTGTAAAGGCCTCAACAAAAACCAACCAAAGCTCTCGGTCAATCTGACCAAAAGATGCCTAAAAGCTGGATTAGCGGCCATCTTTAATCTAAACTGCTGGTCATGATGCTTTCAGCCAGGCCCTGGGTGGCGACTAGCAGTCACTCTAATGTTTGCCATGTATTTAAAATTTCATTTTTTCTTTGCAAATGCACCGACAGAAAAATAGAAGCACCATTTCAAACTTCTATTGTGTGTATAGTTTTGCTGGCCTGCACTGGCCTCAATAACAAGTCGCCATAACTGAACATCTGTCGTCAACAGCCGGCTGGTTTTCTAGAAGTTGTGCCACCACTTTGTTATGCCCATTTACAATTTTTATGGCTTGTGAAACATTGAAACCAATATCTGGATGCACACAAATAAAGCTGCTAGTTGGTCAAAAACAAAAACATTACCTTCTGCCGAATAGGGCAGACTTGATGCCGCTGGCCCAGATGGTTCACATTCCAACACCGGCTTGCTCATCACGCCACCTACTGACAACGACTCTCTTCTGCTTGTCGCAAGGCCCTAGATCCCCTAGTTACTGTCCTGCCTCTTCTTTCACCAAATCTGCCCTGTCCAGATGCCTCAGCCTCCTTGCCATCGCAGACCCTATGCTCCTGACATACTCGTTTATATCTAGGCATAATTTAACTCAAACGCAACACGACAGCTTCGGCAATCAAAATATGTAATAAACAAATACTTAAAAGCCGAAAAAAAATCTAACTTCTGAAATTAATTAATAACCTTTGCATTGACAGAAAAGCAAAACAAAATTAAAAACAAAACTAAAACAAAACAAAAATAACAGTGATAAATAAATGACCTTGACTAATTAACATTAGGACTGAAAGAGACCCTCAACAAACCAACAATTAAAAAAAATAACACTTTGTATCCATTCAAAATCTCACTCTGTTTAAATCATCGATGCAATTAAAATTAGTAGCAATATAATTAAACACAAATGCAATTTTTCAGCGATAAATCAGCAATTTCATACAACTTTTAATTTAAAAATTTACTAAAAATCTTAAGACCAAAAGATTTGTGCTTACATTCCGCAGAATGCTCAACGGAAAAGGAAGTAGTTAAGGCGGTCATACATAGACTGTATAGTAGTCCATTTGTCATACTTATGCCTGTGCTCTCACAAACTACGCCTCGACAAAAAAAATGTATAGCAATAATCGACCTCCATTAACGGCGGTTAGCTTTAGCGCTTACCGCTATAATAATTACAGTGCAATCTTACATTCATAGCAAAGAATACTGTTCACGTTGCTACAAATATATACGACACGAATAGAGAGAGCAAAGTCTCCCGTTTTTATTTGGGCCTAACAACGGCCCAGCAATCGTGAAATTAAAAAAAAAACAGTGCAAGTTCATGACCGGAAAAAGGATACCGCCTCGGTAATGATTTTAATAATAAATTTGTACAGTGCATACTATATCATTCATACCAGCTGAAAAGTCCAATATTGAATAGTATTTGCAGTAATCGTAAAATGCTTATTCTTATGGCATAATTGATTATTACTTTTTGCATTGATAAAAATTATATTGCATTAATAGATCTACTTTGAGATTGAGATGACATTAACAAAGAAATGTTTATTTTGTTTGTTTATTAAGTTTATCGCCTAACCAACAGTGTTTTAGTTATCTGGAGACGGTGTCCACTTGAAGCAGATATAGTGCTGCCTTCACTGTGTATAGCATGCCGTGAACACCTGGCATGATACCACACCCAGTCACATTATCCTGACACCGGGCCAACCAGTTGTGGAAATGCCCTTATATTTGCTTTAGCGTTAGCAAGGGAGCTATACCACTACCATTTATAACAACTTTGGTATGTCGCGGGCCGGGATCGAACCCGGGGCCTCCCGTACCTGGAGCCGACGCTCTACCGATTGCGCTACTAGGTCCGGTACAAATAAATGCCATTGCGCCTTTATAACTTGGTTGCAATTGGCCAAGCAAGTATTGGCTTGTTTTTACGGACAGTGCTACACACTTGTATACATGTATATGTTTTGCAAAAGCTGATATGTTGTTGTTATTCACTAGAGTCATTAGGTTAATGATGCGAATGATATTCAAACTGTGCCAAGAACTACTGATTTTAGGGTAAGAACATACATCTTTCAGATCCGTAGTTGTTACAATGTTTTATTTAGTGTTTTAATATAAACGATCAATAAACCTTGTTCAACAAAGCATAAGCACCGCATATATATATGTATTTAAAGATATTTATCCTTTCTTTTAGATTTGTGTTGCTACTCAGACAGCCATCCTTAGATCAAACCATGTTGGGTACGTATTTCTATGTTACACGCACAAAATCAGCTGACTGGCTGATACGACTGATATTATTACAACTCTCGCTGCAAATGGCGGAAACATCAGATCACTAATTTAAAAATAGTTATGACAAAACCATGTTTATGTAACTTATAGTATTCAATATGTGTATAGTATTCAAAATTCGCTTTATATTTCAATATTCGTCCAACATTGTTACAGAATTTACGGATTGTTATAAATAGACTTTTTCTACCCGTTTTAAAAAATATCCTTAAAAGTTGTTCGTGTAAGCTGCAATAAACTGAGACGTAATGAATAGATACATCCTGAATATTTGATACTGTACACTTGTCAAGATCAACCAAATTATTTTAATGAAAATTGTGGTTATCTTGGAAACTTCTCAGTTAAACCGGCTTGTTGTTTTTACCTTCAGTGGAGCTATGGGCGTGACCCACTTGTTTCATTTATGGTTGTGAGGATATAACATAATTTGGACAGATATAAAATTTAGAACGAACGATCAAATGTTAAATGAATTTGGTACGAAACAATTCATTTATCCAAAACTTGTGGTAGAATTGGATTTGAATATTGCTGTAGGAGTCAAAAAAGTTATACATCACAACAAAAGGGATGATATTAATTCTCGTTTATGCGAAAAGGTTGCCTCAGTTTTTCATCATAATCAGAGGTTAAGGTAAGTACTCTAGGCTGTCATTCTTTTCCAGTTTGGCTTTTACTGACGTAAATATAATAAATATTGTTCTATTTATAATGAATATATAAAACAGTGGAGTATGTAAGTAGGGGACACGGACACAAATTGTTTTAATCAGAACATGTTATCGTTTTCAGGTGTCCGGTTGTATATACCCCCGATACTAATGATTTTCTCAGGTAAGAATATGTTGTACATACATTCATACATGCATGCATGCATGCATGCATGCATGCATACATACATACATACATACATACATACATACATACATACATACATACATACATACATACATACATACATACATACATACATACATGCATGCATACATGCATACATACAAGCATGTATGCTTGCACGCACTAACGCACGCACGCACCTACGCACACGCACACAAACATACATGAATACATGCATGCCTACCTACCTACCTACCTACCTACCTGACACACAGAAACACATACACACATACACACATCACATACACACATACACACATACACACATACACACACACATACACACATACACACACATACATACATACACACACACACACACACACACACACACACACACAAATGGTGTGGTTACATGGAGTGTTACAAGAATGGTTCATTTTTGATGTAGTAAAAATCAATAATTACAAAAGTGAAAATAGGAAAAATAATATTGTAATCAAGATGAACTCCTTGTGTGAGAATGCCGCAGATAGAATTTTTTGTTTATAAAGCGTTTTCTTATTTAATTGTAAGCTGGACATACAAATAGGAAATGATACTCATCCTCTATGTCGTTTTTATCACAAAGTGTACAATATCGAAGATTTCTATCAACTCTGTTTCTGCCATATCGTCCAGTCTCAATTTTAAAGGGGTGTGAAGATAAGCGCAATTTAGTTAGAAAATATATAAGGTTTTTTTTGGTACTATATCAAGGTAATTTTCAAAGCTAAATACAGTTTTGAAGTGTTTTTACGAACATAATTAGCTACACAATAAAATATCATAACCATTAACAAGCGGTCAGTTAACATCACAATTCACTTGGGCACATGTCAGTTAGTATCAACATTCACTTGGCCACAGGTCAGTTAACTTCAGAATTCACTTAGTCACATGTCAGTTAACATCAACATTCACATGGCCACGGGTCAATTAACGTCAAAATTAACTTGGCCACAGGTAAGTTAACATCAGAATTCACTTGGTCCCATGTCAGTTAGTATTAACATTCACTTGGCCACGGGTCTGTTAACATCAGAATTTATTTCTCCACATGTCAGTAAACATCAACATTCACTTGGCAACGGGTCTGTTAACATTAGAAATCACTTGGCCACGGGTCTGTTAACATCAGAATTCACTTGGCCACGGGTCTGTTTACATCAGAATTTATTTCGCCACAGGTCAGTGGACATCAGAATTCACTTGGTCACATGTCAGTTAACATCAGAATTCACTTGGTCACGGGTCACCTAATATCAAAATTTTCTTGACCACCGGTCAGTTAACATCATAGTTCACTTAGCCACAGGTCAGTTAACATCAATATTCACTTGGTCAGCGGTCAGTTAACATCAGAATTCACTTGACTACCAGTCAGTTAGGTGTACTATCCCAATTTTATAATAAGTGCCGCTAGTAAATAAAAGATGTTATCTTCAAATGAGTTTTGGAGTACACATTATTCCCCACACTTTGTTACATTTGTGTGGATAAATGGTGCCATAACATGCATGGACGCATATGACGTTATAATTTATTAGCAGGCGATTAAGTTTTAGGCTATTTGATGATCTTGTAATGTCAAATTAATCCTGAAAGTTCACAAAATAATGTATATTTTCCGATGTGAAATGATGGAAGAGTATCATTTATAACTATGCAAACTAGTATTTAGTTATAATAATTTTAATAAAGTATGTGTTGGATTATTTTTAATGATGTTGGGGTCGCTTGCATATTTTTTTCACCATAATTTCCTTATGACCTTTCTGTTCATACAGTCGCCTTCTCGTTTCGATGTTATACTCTTTATGGGTTTAGGGTCTGGGTACAAAACCACATTTAAATTCGCCGTTGCTGCAGTTCGTACAGGTAAAAGCAATTGTAAATAAAAACACAACTATAATAGGATTTTTATGTTCACAAAAGAGACACCTTAGCAACGTGTGTTTTGCGGGAACTGAAGTACAATGTTAACTGACCAGTGGTCAAATGATTTTTTTTATTACTGATCCGGGGTCAAATGAAGTCTTTGTTATCTGACAGGTGGTCAAATGAAGCCTAATTTTAAATGACCGGTGGTCAAATGAAGCCTAATTTTAACTGACCGGTGGTCAGGTGAAGTCTAATTGAATGGGTGGTCAAGTGAAAATTAATTGGCCACGGGTCAGTTAACGTCGTGATAAATAGTTACCATGCAAATTTGTCCTTGTACTATTATACGGCCCTATAATATCACATTTTATACATGACTTTGATAGAAATTGGTCTCTTTTGATTGACACATTTTATCCTTAAGTACGTAAATATAGTTTTTTTGTCTAAAAAGATATACCATGTTTATTTTGATAGTCGTATAAATATTATTTTTTTATTTCCATGTATTCGATTGCATATACTGTTAATACCTATGATTTTCTCAGGTAAGTTTACTGGGCTTCGAACATATCGATTTGAACGCTGTGAAAGAAATGTTGGCAAATGAAGTATGTATCGAGGGTATAAACCCGGACGTGCCATCCATGCGTCTTGAACAAATACGTTTTTAAATGAACCTAGAAAAATGTTTTGGCTTGTTTCGTAACTTCGCATCAAAGCAATTATAGTCTTAAAGGTGACATACACCTAATTATTGGCTGAGATTGACATATGAAACATTGCCTGTTTAAAAGCAATAAGCGCACCGCAGGTCATCTGGATGATCTTCCAACGTATAGATCGGGCCACGCAATTTTGACAATATCCTCCGATCACGGATTTTATTAGCGCGGAAAGCCGATTATTTTCTTCCCCGACAGCGATGATTTTCCGCTCGTCGCCGCGACGCCTCTGATTTTCTGTCGACCCAGAGATTTTACACTGTATAATTCGACACATGGTAAAACTAATCTGTATTATAATTTTAAGAATTCGTTATTCTTATTATAGTATTGCTTGATGTACCATGCCCGTTATAGCAAATCGTGTTTTGAATTGTTTATAAATTTGGAGCTGTTTAATGTTGAAACACATGTACACTGTTTACTTGAACACATTTTCAGTCTATATTACTTTTAAATTTACTTAAATATTTCTTTTATGTATTGTTTAATTTTAGATAAATTCATAAGTTAGATGTCATCTCTGAAAAAAATATTTGAACGGAAATAATACATTTTGTGACTGCAGATATGCGTAAAGGTATTTAAATGAGCAACTATGTCTATAATCATCTGCATGCTGGCATTTGGACGAAGCCTAGAAACTAGAACATGTAGATGTAATAGACCATTTTCCCAATCGGCTGATTGTAACGAGTCACTTGACCCGCAAAATACAGAACGGGGCCATACTTGACAGAATCTGCGATTTACTGATGTTCCGGTAAATGAACGTGCTGTTTACATAACATTTTCAAGTCGCTAAAGTCGTACACCCACATATGTGTAAAGGTCTATGCTGACAGGAAACGTGTTTCGGATAGCTAAAGAACTGTATGACACTTTTATAATACGACAAAGGGTTGCTTCTCTTGCATGGCGATCGAAAATTTGCGATGTTGTCGATTTTTTTATATGCGGAGATGGGGACCTGTTTCGTATGGCCTCGTTTTCGATCTGCCGTGTCAAATGATTCCATAAAAAATCTCAACTGGGAAACTGGGTATGGGTTTCAATTTTGTATGTGGTTGTATTTTTAGTTTTCTTTAGCTTTTCTGCATGCATATTTTAACAGGATGGTCCTGAGTACAATGATAACAATCTTATGTTTGGCACAGAGTTCATTCGCAGCTGTCTGAAGAAACATATTCACATGTTGACAGCACGCGTGTACACTGTCAAACTTAGACACCTCGCAAGGATGTCAGGTGTTCAGAGATAAATTGTATGCATTCTGGACACTTAAGTTCATTCGCTTCCAGCGCGGGTAGATAAGCTAGTCATGGGCGAAATTTCAAATAAATATAAATTATAAATTATTATAAGTTTGGTTTTAAAGTTGCAGGTATTATTTAATATCTTTGCGAAAAATGAAGCGTGTTAAAGTCACTAATATGCATTCCGAAAAGCTAGACGTGTTTCATCAGACTTAATTAGCCTTAGTCTATTTTTGTTATTTAAATGCATTTGAGCGTACGTGAGCGTGTGCGCGTGAATGCAAATGTTGCAGTATCTGTTTTATTATCTTGTAATACAAATCTTGTATTATGACGATAACAAACGCTAAATATTATCATAAGTTGAAAAGCTTTTGTGATGGGTGGTCGTCATTTAACGTTTAAAGCCAAGTATTAGTAATTTTCGTTTAGACAAATTTAAATTTAAAAAAGTTGTTGTTTTTAACATCATCCTGTTTTAATATTATACAATAGGCATTATAAAATAACATCTATGTAATTTCTTAGAATAACCGCTTATAAAATAATGTTGGAAACCATAGCACACGTCTACATTACTACGATCAATCAATTAACCTACATATGACGGACCTCCCGTGGTGATGTGACCATAATCCCGAGTAACAAAACATTCACAGTCTAAAAATTCAGTCGCATATGTGGTCGTACTACTGTGTGGAAAATTGTGTAGTAGTAGAAAAAGCAGCAGTAGTAGTAGTAGTAGTAGTAGTAAAAGTAGTAGTAGTAGAAGTAGTAGTAGTAGTACTGTAGTAGTAGTAGTAGTTGTAGTAGTAGTAGTAGTAGTAGTAGTAGTAGTAGTAGTAGTGGTAATATTAATAATAATAATAATAATAATAATAGTAATAGTAGTAATAGTAGTAATAATAGTAATAGTAATAGCAGTAGTAGTATTAGAAGTAGTAGTTGTGGTAGAAGTACTAATAGAAGTAGAAGTAGTAGTAGTTGTAGTAGTAGTAGTAGTAGTAGTAGTAGTAGTAGTAGTAGTAGTAGTAGTAGTAGTAGTAGTAGTAGTAGTAGTAGTAGTAAAAGTAGTAATAATAATAATAATAAAAATAATAGTAATAATAGTAGTAATAGTAATAATAATAGTAATAATAATAATAGTAGTAGTAGTAGTAGTAGTAGTAGTAGTAGTAGTAGTAGTAGTAGTAGTAGTAGTAGTAGTTGTTGTTGTTGTGATAGAAGCAGTAATAGAAGTAGTAGTAGTAGTAGTAGTAGTAGTAGTAGTAGTAGTAGTAGTAGTAGTAGTAGTAGTAGAAATAGTATTAGTAGTAGTAGAAGTAAAAGAAGTAGTAGTAGAAGAAGTAGTAGTAGTAGTAGAAGTCAAGGTAGCAGTAGTATTAGTAGTGGTATTGGTAGAAGTAAAAATAGTAGTAATCCTAATAGTAGTAGTAAAGTTGTTCTTATGACAGTGATTAAAATGCTGATCAATTTGATGATAATAATGATAATGATGATGATAATTATGGTGGTGGTCGTGATGATGAGAAGGATGCTGTTGTTGTTGTTATTGTTGTTGTTGTTGTTGTTGTTGTTGTTGATGATGATGATGATGATGATGATGATGATGATGATGATGATGATGATGATGATGATGATGATGACTGGAATGTTAAAGATTTGACATATTCCCTGGATCATACTATCTAAGCATACAGTTGTTTGTTTGTTTCTATCCTTTCACGAAGCATTATTTTTGTGAAAATTATTAAGACTAAGACTTTTTTTCTTTAGTCAATTAAATATGTGTACGTGTATATTAGCATTGAAAAAATAAGTATGTGTCGCACTATATAATTTTCAGGATAATATTGATCGGAAAACGAATCTGCGGATTTAAATGTTTGACTTTTATACAATTTATTTACTAACATATTTCCAAATATCTTCATAGAATAGTTAACGCATTTATGTGCGCGTGTGTGTGTGCACGCGAGCGGGTGCGTGCATACGTGTGAGAGCGTGCATGTGTGTGTGTGTTGCTATTTTACTTTACATACACAAAGAAACGAAAAAAGATCAGACGACCAGAAAGGAAATAAAGTCGCAGAACAAATCAAACTTCTATCTACTTAAAACTAGGACTGCTACTATGTCATAGGTCATAAAGTGAACCGAAAAATACGATCAATAACAGTATTGTAATAGTAAGCCAATTCATTTAAATTCTGACTTTAATCGTAAAGCACGTTATTTTTAGGTCAAAACAATTAAACAGCAGAATATGATCTCAACAAAGTGTAAATTTTTTTTTAATGACTTATGCTAAGATTAACTTTTTGTTTTTCTTACGGTTCTGAATGAAACAAAAATAAAAAAAAGCCATGTAAGACACAAACAAATAATATCCCGCCGAGTTCAAGGAACATTTTATTGCTCCCCCGCGGTGACCGTCACAGGGGAATCGCGGCGGACTCGCGATGGACAACAGCCGAAAATCCAGCGCGTTTTCTGCTCTATCTTTAAAATCCGTACTCGGTGGACCAGCGGAAAAGGCAAAAATTGCGTGGTCCGATTTGCATAGTCATCGCCCAAACCGGGAGACGAATCCAGGCGCTGGGAGACTGGGGAGTTATAAACAAGTTAATATTATAAATTTGATTTGAATAACATGATCAAATATATTGTTTTAAAATACTTTCTTCTTTAATATGTGTCACAACACTAAGATTCTTTCACTGAATAATGCAATTTATCCTGCTTTCACACGTAAATGTGCAGGATAAAACCTAACCGGATAAACATAGTGATATCCAGTCAATAGGTCACGTGACTAAACCACGCGTATATATACACTGTTCACATTACTTATGTTCACACGCTCTTAATCAGACGTGCAATTAATGCTTTTTCGCTGATTTATGTAATCATTCATGGATTTTTTAAACATTTATATATATATTTGTATATGGAGAAAAAAAATAAAAATTTTGAACGGAGGATCATATCTTCATAAAGAAGGCGTAAAGCGGCTTTTGTTTTTCCGTTATTTTTTCTTCAATCTTCCTCGTTTTATTACTATTTTTATTATTTTTTTTATTTTTCATATGAAAGACAAAAAGCAAGATACATGGTTGGTGCCGAGAAAAAGAAATTTTATCTCGCTAAAGCTCGCAAATATGTTCTTTTCTCGCTCACCAGATATTCTTCTCATTCTCAGCACCAACCATGTTTTCTCTATTTTGGTTCTCTTTTGTCAATAAGTCTTTTGTTAACATCGTTGTACAACATTAATTACATAGCTTTTGAATACCATCGTTTAACCAAACACCAGGTATATATATGAATGCACTTACTAGCTTAGGAAGTCCAAAGTATTCTAGGTGTATCTGATATAGTGACACTCTTTTACATAGACGTGACATTTATTGAAGTCTCGAGCTTAATGTTATCTTGTTGACAAACAAAAGTGCCAAGAATGTAGAAATGTTTTCGAAAAAGTTTAAATTACTTCTTACGTATAATTTTCTGTACAATGCACTAGAATGCGGTTATCGAAACACTAAAATCAAAATACAAAAACTACCGCACATTATTAAGATTATTTTTTAAATTTTAATTAAGGTAATTAGACTTTCAGTCGGACGATTCTGTACTAATGTTTAATTCTTAAACTTGTTCTTCTCGTTCTTCTTCGTTTTGTTCTTCTTCTTCTAGTAGTAGCAGTAGTATTAGTGGTAGCAGCAGAAGTAGTAGTAGAAGTTGTTGTGGCAGTAGTAGGAGCAGCAGCAGAAGTAGTGGTAATAATAATAATAATAATAATAATAATAATAATAATAATAATAATAATAATAATAATAATAATAATAAAAGTAATAATAATAATAATTATAGTGGTTGTACTAGTAGTAGTAGTAGTAGTAGTAGTAGGAGGAGGAGGAGGAGGAGGAGGAGAAGAAGAAGTAATAATGTGATGATCCTATCGATAATTACAGTCGCTAATGCAGCTGTCTCCTTTATCGCACCGCCATCTGGAGGAGAGACAGTTACATTTCCAGAGAATAAACCCCCCGGTACCACCATATATGCTCTACAGGCAAATGACCCTGCCGGAAATAGCCCGTTTTTTAGTACACACAGCGCTAGATGCGGGTCTACTGACGTAACACCCTTTCCCATCAGCAATACTGATGCACTACTTGTTCCCAAATGGGGTCTAGATGCCGAGAAATGTTCCATGTTCACATTTCAGTTCAGGTAAAGACACCAACAAGATGTTAAAGTATTCAAAGTAGTCCGACGTCGTACCAACGGCGCGGCTTACAGTTAATTATTCTTCTTTTACTTTCTTACTCTCCCTATGCTATAAAACCATTTAAAATTATTTCAGCATCAGATTATAAGATAAATACATGTATATAGTTTTGATATATACATGTATCTATTTCTACTGAGCTAAGAGTATATTATGTTATTATATATCGGATGTTAGTAGATGTAGATCTTTTCTACCATATATATATATATATTAAATATTATTATTATTATTATTATTATTATTATTATTATTATTATTATTATTATTATTATTATTATTATTAATTAAAATTACCGTAAGCATACACTAAGATAATAGTTATTCCACACTCAACATTTTAAATTACAATAATTATTTTATGATATTTTTGGCATGATATTTTGTTCTAATTTGCGTGAAAAAAAATCGAAATGCTACATGGTATATGTGCATCAAGATTAAACTTGCAATTATAAAAGTCACTGAATATTCTTTTTTAAGAGTTGAGCCCTTTTTATTTATTAATAAGTTAGGAAAACTTTTCCATTCAACATATCTCTAGCTGTCTAGTTTGTTTTAAGCTATTTTATAGAAATCACCATCATGTAAATGAAAAAGAGAACAATTTCAAAGTAATGCAATGTACATGAATACAATACACATACATGAAACTCATAAACGTTATATGCTTTGAATTCAGTGTTTATACTGCATTATTGCATAAAGATCTAAAACACGCATGCAAATCGGTCGCCATAATAGAGCTTGTGTTTTCAAGTTGAATGAAAATTAAATTTTTGTTAGTTTCTGCTTTAAAAATGATAAAAATTATTCGAGGTGAATAAACATATTCTTAATGTATCATACTGATTTGTCTCATTTACTTTAGAGTGGTTGCTGTTGGTTCCACAGCGACCAGTGACTCACTAACGGTTATTGTAACAAACATCAATGATAACCCGCCACAATTCAACGAAACAACGAGAACGTACTACGGAGAGGTCTGGAAGAATAGAAAAGATGGTAATAACACGTAATAACATGTTATAACAAGACGTTATATAATTTGTATGCGGAATTCATTTAAAAGCTGAAAACCGGTAGACAACATTATTATTTCGAATGACACAGCGCGTGATGTTTTAAAGGGTATACTATTTTGATAGTTGCTATAACTCGTTTATGTTTAAATTTATTTAATGAATTTGCGCAATTAGCCTGAATGAATTAAAATAATGTCGAATAGAATCATTTTTGTCCAACTTATGTAATAAAGATTGAACGAAAACAATTTATTAGGTTAATCATACTTATATGTCAGTACACGGTTTGTAAGAAAATATATAAATGCAGCAATCCGTCAGATTCTCATATCAAAGTCAGTGAAAAGCGATGAGACATTTGAAACTCTACTAACTATATTGATTAAGATTTTCATTTTACTAAAACAAAAAATGACATAAATTGTTTTGTATTTATTTTATCAATTTCAGAATCCTGTGTGAATAAGAAATTGATAACAGCATTTGATCCGGATGATTTACATAACATCACACTAGCCATTGCAGGTATAACTTTTTGTGTCATTGCTTTATTGCAGCAGAAATCGTATGTTTGCATGTTTTAAAAGAAAAGACTAAAACTATTTAGAAAGACAGAATAGTTAACAAAACTCCTGATGAAACAACGGTCTTTGGCTCTCGTTCAGATTACGATCCCCAAAATTACTTATAGGGCGTAGTTGTAGATTCGCCGTAACTTCTCTCACAGCGAATCCTCCTATCGCCTGGGCTTAAGCCCCCTTTGAATGACTTCTGTTGGAAGGTCTTACAACTGACATGCGGTGCGCCGGTGGTTCTACCAAGACATTTGTCTATGGACTGCCTCAACTGGAATTGCTGGATGTAACTGTAATGATCAAAACTGATCTCTGCGATTTCAGTCACCGTATTGGCAGTGGGTTAAATCTCAATGATCTGCTTTACTTTCTTATTTATTGAAGCAAGAAAAACACATTCCTATTATGATCATTATATTCATGTTTCAGGGCCGCAGGAAACTTTCGCTGTTAATAATTCAGGCTGCGTGTATGTTAAATCCTCGTCTGGATTGGAATCCCTTGCCTCACCAACAGTTTTGACGATACAGGCTTCAGATGGTGGCCTCACGTCCACTGCAACCTTAAGTATCACTGTACATGGTAAATGTTCACGAAATGCATTTATATTCGTTTTGTTTCTATTTAGTATGATATATCAAAGTCTTGATATAAGTTAATATGTTTTCGTTTTCTATTGTACCACGCTATGAACTATTAAATATGTAAAGCCACACAATCGTTTGGGACTTGGATGGGTGAACTGTCTTGGTTGGGATTGTTTATTTGCCGCCACTGAGTGTTTTAAGTTCACATAAAACTAAAACGATGTTATTTCTGCAGATGTTAAATAAGAAACTTTATAACATGTCACATTCAATGTCGCAGGTTAACATAAAAATGGCGGTATCGAGATATTTTTATAAAATCGTCTCTAAAACAAAGTTGTGAAGCGAGAGAAAATACATGTATAAGTTGATACTACTGCGTGAAAAATTATGTAATAAAGATACGCGATCTAAGGCAATGCGGTCAATATGTTCATAAAAGAGAATGTGGAAATCAATCAATATCCAACAAAAATCGATTTTCTTTTCCAGAAGATCCTTGTAAAAACTCACCATGTCAGAACGGCGGAACATGCAACTCAGACGGAACCGATTATTTTTGTATTTGTTTATCTGGTTACAGTGACCGTTTGTGTGATAAAGGTAAATACATTATGTACATACGTACATATCAGGCATCTTATTCACAAGAAATGGCATACTACACTTTTAGTCTGCAACATGAACCTAGTGACACACATTGTTTCAGCATTTACACAACTGCATATATTATATTTAAGTGTGCACAGCATCATCCCGCCTCATTAGCATCACATTACAAAGCGAACATGGTTTATACATCTGCTAATAGTTAAATTCATTTTTTATTCTTAATAAAGAATTTTGGTAAAAACAATAACAAAACACGTTTTGATATAGAAGGATTCATTGTATGAAGTTTTGTACAAATACTAACTATGAGCATTTGCTCTGTTATTATGGAAATATCATCATAAATTGTCTTTGCAAAGTCAGTGATATTCATTATCCTAATGGTTTCAATGGCATTATTATCCTTATACTGCACCATTTATGTAAAAGAAATAGTTTTACCGGATTGTACCAGATAAATCTGAACGTCTTTATAAATATCAATTGCACTGTTTTTTTCTTTTTTACAATCTACTCCACAATCGATTAGACGGTTCTTGTGGTGCTTCAATAACGATCTTTTAAGATTTAACATAATTGAGGCAAAGTACTATATGAGAGTAGAGGAAACAAGTAATTAATATAGATGTTTGATATCTTTAAACCTTATATGAAATTAACTGTTTCCAACATATAAAATGATCAATATTGACAGACATCTAGGGAAAACTTCTATACTTTCAGTTGATTACTGCTTCATTAAACCTTGCCAACATAATGGTAGCTGCAATAACACCGAAAATGGGTACATCTGCAATTGCTTGTATCCTTATGCCAATAAAGATACATCAAACAAAAACTGCACAGTGTGTAAGTAAACTTTATCGTCTCATTATTTCTCTCTTGTAAAAATATGAGTACATTATTAAATTCGTCGGTTCCAATGCGTTTCTTATAGTTTATCTAATATTTTACTTATCCAGATAGCGCCAAGAGCGGAATGGCACATATCTAAGCTTTATGTGCTTTTACATCTTAGATGCTTTGGTTATTCTTACTTCCGGTTTTTACTTGTGTGTTACTGTGTTTCTTTCTTGTTATAATATGACTGTTTAAAATATATTTAGCTATATAGTGTGTGGTTACCTTGCAAAGATTTGGCAGCTAACAGTATCGTGAGAATGGTATATTACTACCTAATGAACTTTCAAGGTATGCTTTCTTGTGTATGGTTGGCCATTAAAAAATTCTTGTCCGGAACTTGTTCCTATCAAAAGTATTTGAACGCTTATTATGGAAGTTGTGGGCATATATGGAATCTTCAAAATCCTAAATTTATAGCACCATAAAAACGACTTCAATATACATGTACATGTTTTAAGAATCCAGATACACAAAGATATTCCAAATATTAGGAAAATGGGTATAGAATCAATAATTTCACTTTTGTATGATATTACATTTTAATATACTTAATTCATTCACCAGTTTAAAATTTAATATTTTATAGACGCGCTTCGAATCCTAAATCTTTGAATGTCAGCTAAACTGGCTTGAATTGGGTAGCAAGTATCAGAGTTAGAGAAATCCTGGTTTTAAATTATAGAATTCTTTTGACATCCTGATTTCCTATTCAAGTACGTCTAGTCGATTGTATTGTTATGGACATTTAATACGTTTTATGTTTGCAATACGTTTAAGTTTGTTGTTGTAGTGACTTATAAAATAATATTTATATAACATAAACAGTCCTAGATGACCTTTTAATTTTAGACCTTTTTATCTTTAATGGAATATGTGCCTTATTTAAACGTGAACATGGTGAAACGTGTATAAATGAAACAAACCTTTTGCAGCTGCTTTACCACTTCTTGGAACAGCATATTATTCATTCGTCCATTTGTCTCCCTGTTCACCTAGCCTTCAGTCCTTTGTCTGCGTCTAAGACATAATTTTCTTATTACTTATACATCTTCCATGAATTTCGCCATTTTATATACATACACTTTAAAGGAGTGTAATGTTTAGGAGTAGTAATGCAACTAATAAGATCAAAATCATGCTCGATGTTATAGGATATTAGTGACGCGATCTGTGATTTTGGATCCAAATGCAGGATTACGTTACGATAAAAACAGGTTAGCAGCAGCCTTTTTTATTTTAAAATCTCACATGTGCGCGTATGCTGTTGTATTTTCATTGTTTCGCAAATGTTGAAATACAGAATTTACAGGATAGACAAATGGAATAATCTTTTTATAAATAAAAACTGTTAAGTACTGATTTTTTTCCCATGATCACTGCTGTAACCGCCTCTACTTGCTGTGTGTTTATGTGTCCTAATTTTGTTGAGAAATGGCCAGGAAACGCGTCGGTGAAAGTTCTACAAAGCAAGAAAATTGTACTATTTAAACCAAGTTTACAACTCTAATAAGTATTATCACAGAGGACCACATGTATGGTAAGTGTTATCTTCTTTGATTCCTGGACGAGTTTTAATTTTAAGAATTGTTATGCAAGATTTAATGCAATTTTGCACAGCGAAATCGAAACCGGAAGTAAATATGTCTGTTGGTGATATGTCACCATATTTTTTAAACACTGCTATTCCATCAAATATTTGTATCAAGTAAACATGTTGCTAGTTGGTATATAGAAAGAAAACACTATAAATTGTACAAACGCCGGTGCACCGCAACGTAGCTAGAAGAGCTCGCATAAAAGTTCTTGCCCCGATCAGTTCTTGAACCCATTCAGTGAGAGGTTCAAACCAGCGACTCTGACCCCTTGGCCACGGGCGCCCCACAACAAAATTCATTATGTATAAATACAACGTTATTATATTAAAAAACTACTTTGTTTGATAATTCTTTATTGTGTTTACCATTTAAGGTACATCTATTGTTTCATACATTATCATGGCTGTCGGTGGGATTGACATTTGTCATAAACACTGCAACATAATTACCACATAGTTTATATTTTTATCTTGCATCTTTTACAGAGTTACCTCGCAGCAAAATTGTAGTCTCTTATTAAACTGTTATTTATAAGGCCCGGATTTACCGGGGGTCGAAGGGGCTGCCCCCCTCAAATTGGTCTGGACATACAGATTTTCTTAACTATATTTCTTGAGAAGATTGGCCAGATCACAAATTGTGTAGACCGTGATAATCACGGGTATCTCAGGACGCTAGACTGTCATATACTTAGCTGCCCTAGCAGAAGTTAAAGCCACTCGAACCCTGCTGCTAGCCAGATCCTTGATACTGTCTGGCTCGCGCCCAGCATTCGCTCTCAACTCCCCCACTAACAAGATTTATCAGCACTCTTCGGCGGTGATGCAGACGACAATAGCCGAGTTGTTACGATTGCTTGTCACCTTACATCCCAATCAAGGTACACGGTGGAGTTTCGGTATAAGTAAGTGAGTAAGTAAATGTTTATTTATTATTGTGACATGTGTACAAGGCAGTATATAACAATGCATGCGAGAAAAACATTAAATACAATGCAGTGTAAAACAAATGCAAACAAAAACATTAAGTACAGTACACCCGGCTCAATGGACCTATATGTCACCAATTATTAAAGTTCATTTTGAATAGTGTGAATCAGCCATGTAAAATGTTCAGTAGTAAATACATAGTACACAATGGGATAATCTTATATACTTGTAGTAGAAAGTCACTGTGTGTATAACACCGATCTTCTCCTCAAATATGCTTTAGTAATGAATTTCGTCCTCGGACTGACCTCGGACAAGCATTTAATAAATGGACATACTGTTCGTCTTTGCTTAAGGAGCGATAGGATTCGTCTGCTAGTTTCTCTCTGAAATATATCTGTCTCTCATTGCTGTATTGTGTGCACTCTAGTAAAAAAATGGTGTTCGTTTTCTATGAGGCGTGCATCACAAAGCGTACACGTTCTATCTTCTACTTTCTCGCCGAAATAGCGTCCTGTCTGTATGCTCAACTGTTATACGCCACACCTCAGATGAGCTAACAGGGACCGTTCGTTTCTCGGTAGATTTAAATGTAAGTATGGTTCGCATTGAAATGGCGTTTTAAACGTACGGTATGTTCGTATCTTAGGATAGCGCACAACCTCATGACTCCATCATGACTCCACTCGTTTGAATATTTTTCAGTTATCCTGTGTTTTGCCAGTGCGATGTTAATTGGTTGTTTGTGTGTGTAGCACCCTGTCATGTTAAGGACGGTTAATATCATTTAACCTTGATGCACCAGTTGTTCCCTTCCGTTTGGTAATCCGTGTTAAGCACGTGTTTAGTCAGGCGGTGCTCGTTCAACTTTAGGTGCCGGTTCCAATATATGAGCATCGATGTCCAGCGGCGATATCTGCTCGGTTGCCACCCGGTGTCGCCAATGACGGCAGTCAACGGTGTGAACCTGTGAACACCCATGATGTATCGCATGGCTCGGTTCTGCACTCTGTCTATCGAGGGATACTAGTTCGAACCCCATACTAACACACAGTAATTGGGCTAACGAACGATCCATACAATTTTGTCATTCCTTATAAATATGTACCTTTGATATTATTTTCCCGAGTGCTCTACTGGCGGATTTTTATAAGTATGTCACTAATCACATTAAAACTGCCGTTATCTTTAAATGTCACTCCAAGGTACATGAAGTTACTCACTGTTTCTAAGATATTGTCTCCAATATGGAAATTATAACATGACTTCTTCTCTCTCCTTTTTTAAAATGCATACACTTCGACTTTTCTGTATTAATTAAAACTCTCCATCTTTTGCACCAATTATGAAGTATGTCCAACATTGTAATTTCTGTTCACAGTCTGTGATGAATACAATATCGTCGGCATATAACAACAGTGACACCTTACGGTTGCCCACGTCTATGCCCAGGTTCAGTTCGTTGATTTCCGTGACCAAGTCGTTTGCGAACACCGATAATATTGTTGGTGAGCTGGTGTCCCCCTGAGCTAACCAGTTTGTAGGCTTGTCGTTAATTAGAACACTTGCCACTCTTTGATTATATAAACCGTTCAATGAGTTGTACACATTACCGTCTATGCGATTAAGCAGCAGTTTATATAGCACCATATCACGGTCTGTATAATCAAAACACTTACGGAGGTCAATATATGCTGTAAAAACTCTATCGTTGTTACGGACTATGCTTTACAAAGAAAATACGTGATCCTAACATGACCTGTTTCGCCTAAACCCGTTCTGTTCGTCGGCAAGTACGTCGTTGGATTCCAGGTACACTGACATTCTCTTTTCTAAGATAGCGTTGTACAATTTACCAATGCATGAAAGTAAACTTATCCCGCGATAATTAAGAGGGATTCTTGTGTTGGAGGTAGGGTCCTTTAAAAGCGGGTATATATGGCAGGAGCGATTTTCAATGCGGCATATGAAATATTGTCATATCCACATGATCAGTGGGACTTAGCATGCATCACCACACGCGTGACCTCGTCTATTGTAATGTGACTATTTTTGGGGGGATTTTGCATGTATAACGGGTCACACATATTAATCTCCAGTATGAGTTTATGTGCTTTACACGAGCTGTAATGGTTTTTGTCAGATTCATCACTGTTTCTGCCATTATACAATTTTTCAAAGTCACACCTCCACCGTTCAAATACTGTTTCCTCGTTTTGTGTGATGTTACGTGCATCATCTACAACCTCTATTGGAATGGACCGATCGCTCCTCGGTCCTAATTTCTTTATCTTATCCCCGAATGACTTTGGATCACTTGCCGACATTTCTTTGATCGTTAATGCGACAGTTCTTCGATAAGATCTCTCAGTCCTAAGGAGTGTCTTATTACGTGCAGAAACATAATATGCTCGCAACCTCGACTTTACCCGTGGACTGCCTTTGCATTTTATATAGTTTGTTTCTTTAAATGACATATCTTTCCACTGTTCACTTAGTTCTTCGGTCCAGAAGCGTTTATTGAATTTTCTCAGTTTCTTACTCTGTAGTAAAGGATATAGTTTAGAAACTAATTTGTGCATTTCATGTAATATTATGTCACATACACCTAAATAGATACAGTCGACTTCCTGTTGTGTCTCTCTTGCAGTTTTTATTTGCTTTATTATTTCGATCAGTGCCCGTGCCCTCATGTCGCTTTGCATAAAGTCCTCGGGAATCTTATTTAATTTGAATCGCAGCCATTTACGTGTGTCTTCGTAACAGTTTTCACTGACCTCCGAGTCGTTGTCACGTGACCGATTAAACATGTTATATTCGATAGTCAGAGCACTGTGGTCTGAGGGTCGTGATCGTTCGCCGAGGAATCCGTGTAATCTGTTAGCGTCAATTATGGACTGTACCGTTAGCACTTTGAACTTGCTGCAATTGCCTAGCTGCTCATGTGGAGCACAGACGTAGTCAACAACGGATTTCCCATATGCAAGTATAATTATTTTCCGCCTTGCCAAGCCGTCCATTTAGCACACATAATTTAGTGTCATTTAAGAATTCAACAAATTTGTATCCATGTTGATTGGTGCTTTTATCTATCACCTCTCGCAGACGTAGTGTGTCAATCCCGTCAGCGGCGTCGTTGATGGAACCAATTCGCGTGTTGAAATCTCCCATGACGACTATTGTCTCACAATCATTATGCGTATAAACTTGAGCAAGTAAGTGGACAAAGAAATCCGTTGCATTACGCACTCTGTTTGAACTCTCACGAAAATACGAGAAACGTGTGTTCCGATGATCTGTCTACGAACTGTACACCAAGTATGCCTTCATAAATCCTATCTGTCACGTTTATATTGAACGCATTCCATATTTGGTTCTTAATGAGCAGTCCGACTCCCCCAGATGCTTTCGGAGCTTTCTTATGTATGTGTGTCCGGTTGTAACCCATCCATCTATACCCTTCTACTTCAAGACTGATATCTTCCAGAAGGTGCGTTTCACTGAGCGAAATAATATCCGCAATCAATGAATAAACTATTTTTTTTTCTTAAAGCACCATTTTCTGCTGTCCAACCACAAACATTCAGATGCGCGAAAGCGATGTAGTCATCGGGCCGGGGTCTGTCCTAGTGGTCATTGGTTTGGTCCGGTTCCTGCCGTGCTCTCCTTTCTCGGAGTCTTCTGTTCTCGTCCATGTGTAGAGAATGGCCCCTCGGCAGCTCACGTAACAAAGCACGCGTGTTTCATTCAATAACGATTTCTCCATATCATTTGCTACTTTTCACATACACGGATTTGAATCGTTCACTATCCTTCAAGAGACGCTTGTTTCTAAGAACAAACACCTTCTCGCTGAGAGATCGAAAACTTAGCTTTACTAGCCCCGGGCGGCCAGGTAATCTGGGTGGTATACGCCTTACTTCCGAGACAGTGACTGATGATCTCACTTCCTGCCCCAGGGCTTCGATGAGCTGTTGCGCTGTATCAAACAAATCCTCGTGCTCGCTTTCTTCGATCCCGCTGTCTGTAATCGTTAGGTCTGGGTTGGCGAGAGGGTTGAGAGGGTTACCTGGATTATCCCACGGTCTTGTCCCACCTGTATAATCACTGTCTTGTCCCTGTTCATTGTTGCGTCCGGGGTACACTCCAATTGATCTACACGTGTAGTTAGGGACTGAACTGTTGTCAACACTTCGTCCAGTCGGCGTACCTCCCGGCCTATATCTAATGACAAGTCATCACGCAGTGAGCGCATTCTGAGATCCACGTCCTTATTCCATTCTTTTCTCAATTCGTCAATTTTGGACTCAACTAACCTTTTTAAACTTTCTTGGTTCTGTTAAACTTCAGTCAGTGTCCTTACTATAAACTCTATTTTATCCGAGTCCGTACCTTTCTGGTTCGATCCTCCTGACGCCATTTTGATCCACTAGCCTCACGCACTTTCCCAGTACCACCTTTTTCGAACACACTATCGTTCAAGTTGCTAATCTCGTGTGAAGCATATAGTAAATCGGTCGTCTCTCTTAGAATTCCGCTCACCTGTGTAAAGCTTGACGAATGTCCATCTGTCCTACTCTGTTTATAAACAACCCCACTAGATTCACTGCCACTGCTGTTTCTTTGGTTCCATGTCCGCCTAGCTTGGCCATTGTTATCCATCACTCTACATATCAACACCACACACACACATCACATCATTACGCCACTGTATTATTATATCCTACATAATATAACATTTAAAATAGCATGTTCACGTGTCGCGTGTCCACTATCTCCATCACTGTCTCACCGTACCACTATACCACTGTATTACCGCCTTACCATATTGTTATATCCGATATAATATCACAAATATGTGACATGCTTCCCATGTCCACTATCTCTTTCACTGTATTGATCACTGTACCACTGTATTCTACATAATATATACAAATATCATATGTTCACATGTTCATATTTTCACTAAATGTCCGCTATTATCAATCGATCACGGAGCTACGACAAACACGTCCGATCGCCTTGACGGTTTACACCTGTCATCCCTGTATGTGTAATAAAGTTGTTCAGGTCATGACAAAATTTGTTAAAAGGTGCGAGATGCGATCAAGAATTTCATTATTATTATAAGAAGAAGAAGAGTGTTTTGTGAATTGCGAAAATATATTGAGGTCACATCTTTGAGATTGATTCTGACATAGAATAGAGCAAAAGTGCAATTTAATGTTGTATCCAAGTGTGGCATAATCCGACCAAAGAGTACGCCAGTATTTAACCCAATAGATAGACTGCTGCAATCATTTAGACCAGGTCACGGGGTGCAAACGTGACCTATATCTCACATTGTTACACAGTTAGTTACGTCAGGCAGTCACGAACGAAAGCAGTACGTTTACATAAGAAATGTAGTCATGTAGTTTACCGCGGGTATAACACTGAGAGATTGTACGGGATACGAGATGTCGCATTACAGCTAGCCTCCAGAGCGTGCGTGCGTGCGTTTGTGTGTGCTTGCGTGCGTGCGTGCGTGCGTGAGTGCGTGCGTGCGTGCGTGCGCGCGTGCGTGTGTGTGTGTGTGCCTCGCAGTACGGCTCGGACATCTTTTTTTACGGAATACAAATTTTTAGACAATCAACACCTCAGCTTCCATCATCCATTACACCACACAAGCAAAATGAAAGCACTAACAGTGACAATTGTCTTTCTCATTTGTATGACAAAATCCTTCCGGGGCAAAATCCCGTCTATATTTTTAGCATAGTTGGACAAAATCTAATCTTTAACAAAAGCAGACAATATCAATCTGGTAAATTATTAAAATATATAGCGAAGATAAATTTTATAACAGAAAATCTGACGTTATTATCATTTTATTTAAGAGACTTTACTGTGCGAACCAAATAACTTACAGGAGGGGATTTATAGGCATTGGAAAATTACGGTAGGGTATTTGTCCGCCTTTGCCAATATAAATACAATACATTTATCGAGTGATTTTGTCCATACTCCGGTCTAAGCAACAACACAGGGTCAAAGAATTGTGTATCAAGTTGCACAAAATGGAGGAAAGGAAAGATATATTGTTAAATTGATGATAACTTTTGCACTTAATATTTTGCGTAGACTTCGTTGGTTCAAAAATGTTCATATTTAAACATTTAAACAAATATATACTATGCTTTGGCAATTGACGTAATTATTTTTTTTCTAAAATTTAAATGAACAGTGTACTAGAACACGCCGGTTGTTTGACGGTATGTGCATAATTTGTTATATGTTGGTCCGAGGTTTAATTAACACTTCGCTTGGTTAAGTTGCCGAAATCCCAATGTATAGTTTAAGAGAAAAGATCAAAATTTGAAAAAGCTTAGTTATATTTTGTTTTTTCTACCATATTTACTGATAGTTGAATTTCATCTCGTTTTCCATCTAATAAAGCCTTCGCGGTAAATCAGTACTGTTTTGTTTGTCGCACCATTTATTGATGGCTACACTCGAAATTCTGGTATTTTTATAAGTTTTAGTTGTTACTTCCATGAGTCCTGTACATCGACACCTATCAGAAATCTAAATTCAGGCAATATTAATGTATATTTGTTAAACATAATATTCGGCGATACTGCAATGGTTGTTTGCTGACAAATATGCGATAAGTTTGCAAGGTTGTTGTTGATCGATGAAAAAACGGAGCTACAAATGTAATTTAGCTGCACATTATAGTCCAAATTGAAGGGAAGTATGTATTGGCCTGTCTCGGCATATTTTAGGAAGAATTCGAACCAGTTTTCAACAATAAAGTTATGTTGCTCAAGGTTTTGTGTCTTCGCATTTTTTATACTTTAGAGTCATTTTAATAAAACCATTAAAAACTTTTGTCCAGAAACATTTCAGAACGCATCTCCGACATTTTAGAAACTTTTTTTCGGGATAGTTGCACCCCACCCCCTTTCCCGCTAGGACGTATGTCAAAGTCAGTCTTCGCCATCTGAAAAGTTCTGGATCCGCTGTTTATTGTATGTATTTTAGGTCAGTGTCCTAGTTCCAACAATATGTTCCAGCACCACAGTTTCTACTATGAACAACACGTGACTATATTTGTATATATTGAAGGCTGAACGAATTACATAAAATTGTAGAAGTCATATAACTTAACAAAAAGGTTATACTTTTAATAGACTAACAAATAATATTTTAACATTTTAGTAATAGTATGTTGTTTACCATGCATGTTATTGCTAGGTTATGTAGTGTGGTATTTAACTCTTTCATTATTACATTTATTTCAGGAACTCAGGTATTATAACTGCTAGATGAGCTCGGGTATCTGAAGAGGGACCAACTGTGTGGTGAATATGTTACTCCCAACAATTTGAGTGCCTAAATAATAGGATTTTACATCAGAACAATTTTAAAAAGATGTACAATTGTAAAGTTGCATGTTCAATGAGAAAATTACGTGTAAAACGTGTATTTCCTTTACCTTTCATTCACCTTCATAGTGGACGCTGATTATTTCTTGAAGTCGTTGATGTATATTTTTACACGCATGCTAATTAACGTTGAGTATAATATATTTGTCAAAAAATATATATCTTTATTTCCTCCAATACATGAAGATAATACATATCAATACATTACAAATAAGGAACAGAATAACTACGTGAGAACAATAAATTACAAAGACAAACCCGTCTTTCAGTCGCCCGCAGGCACGCACGCGCACACACACGCGCACACATGCACACATGAGAAGGAGAAGAAAAGAAAGTAAAAAAAAAACATTGCTAAATCCGAAAACCCTTTCCGAAACGAAACATGTTAATGGTTATTGCTGTATAACATTAACTCATGAATGGTCCTAACATATAATGCTGGAAGTGAAAAATGACAGAAGGGAATGGTTACGAAAGAAAAGAACAGGCGGAAGCTTTAACTTTAACATACAAGAGTTTGCCTAAGAATAGTACTAGTAATCAGTGTGCCGTCAAAAGACGTTGTGTAACCGCTGACATAAGCATACTTGTGACAATGCAAAATAAGTTAGAGATATAAAGGAGAAAAACAAAGAAAATAAAAAGAAGGATAATTATTTTTGTAGTACAGCCACATAAAAGGTACATGTCAGAATAAAATGTTTAGAAAATGTGTATAGACACTAATTGATGGGCACTGAATCCCGAGAAGGTATTCATCAATGATTACTTTTCCAGCAAAAAAAAAAGGGTTGTTGCTACTTAGGCATCGAAATGCTTACTTAAACTACTAAACAGCCGCTGTCGGAGCAAATTCCAAGAACGGGCATTCTGTTAGCACGTGATCAGTTAGGGATGACTCAATAAGCCCAGCTCGGCATTTACGACTCGGACCCCAAACCATGGGAGAACGGTTGTTAAATTACATACAGTCTTACAATATGTAAGTTGGCGAGGAAACTCGCAACTGTAGACCTTTCCGAAAACATGATTTATCTGCCCCTACATTTGTCTCGTCACTTGAGATTTAACTTTCGGAAAACGCGCACCTGTTACTTCCGGTTAGTAAACTCAGCCAAATATGAGCGGCCATATCATTCGGTTCACTAAAGCGAAGTGTAAAAGGCTGACGTCATGATCAATATATCGAAAAAGAAAGGCAAAGTGCACGCACGTTACTGTTGTGTTTGTAAAGGAAACTTCTTAGTGATAAAATGATTAATGGGGCGAGACTTTCCTTACATCGATTTCCTGTTTATGCCACGGTAATCTGCAGAAAAAAAAAACAATTTCTGTCTATTTGAAAAGGTATACCCAGGTATCATGGTCTGGATGTTTTCTCACATTTGCAATGGGAATCGATGGCATTACTTTGCATCTTACGTACACAGTTTTCCTCAATGCTGGCGTGTTCTATGCTGTGGACATGTTGATTTACAGATGTTTCGCTACCGCGTTTAACAGAGCGTATGTATAGCCATAAGTCGGCATTTTATGTGTCGTTATATTCTTGTTAATATTACGTATGCATAAGATTCGCTAAAATTGCATTAACTGAACTCATTAACTGAAATCATTTTGAAGCCC
>CM017555.1:25306426-25575741 GCA_007844125.1 Sinonovacula constricta | reverse complement strand
AAAAAACCGGACACGATTTAAGTATTCTTCAAAAGACATGCTCTCTTTTTTATTGTTGTCTTATCATATATAATATTATATTTTATTTTTTACCTCAGTGTGTTTGACGTTAATTCGAACTAAATTTCTTAGTTAAACAATTCATGCTATATTACCTATTGCAGTGTTGTAATTGTATTGTTTCATCTCTTGTCGATGTGTTAAAAATAGTAAAACGAACAATTTTAGGCACAAAATACTTAAGCATGTTAGGGTAAATAGTATTTTACTTAGTTTAAACTCACAACTCGTACTTTTAATATATACAAAGCGATTTGGACAGCATTCTGATGTGTAACGGAGATTGTTTGGACGTCAGTTTACCATGTACATTGATTCTTATGAATGCAGTTGACGTGGCGCCACCATCGGATGCCAGTATTGTCAGAATAGTTGGAGAGGCAAGAGCTGCCAGTCCGGATGGGTCATTCACATACACAAGGCCAGAACTGTTGATAGCAAAAGTTGTCTGGGCACCTAAAATATGAATCTGCCCTAATAAAAGCTGTCGATATACATGTATGATTCAAAGATATGCTTCGTTTATTTCCACTTACTAGATAGAACAGTCTCAAAATGTTACCAACGTCCAAATAAAATACATTAATTATACATTTGAATAGAAATGACGCAAAATGTACGAGGCATTGTTATTTCCTCGGCAGCTAATAAACATATTTGACGATACAGATCAAATACAAAGGCCACATATGCAATAAAGTTTATTTTTTCTTTACTTTATACATGTATTATTTTGACTATATTAATATATTAATAGTATCTGTGAGATTAGAAACTTATATTAAAATTTGAACTAGCACTAGACAACAGTATACGCAACCAGCAAAGTCCATTTAACGACAGCGAAGAAAAAATTCTAATCAGTTTAATTAGATGACAACACAAAATACGTGCACTAGAATGTGTGTTAGGCCTCAACACTGCACAGTTACTTTAGTGTGATAATAAATATTAAATAATAAAGATAAGATTTTATACGAGAAACAAAAACGGTTATACTAAGTAATACGCACGACGAGTAATCAATACCAGCATATTAGATTGTAAGAACCTACTAGGTGTGTTCATTTAGTTTCACTTTTTCAGAAATTAACACAGGGAAGAGGCTTGTCGAGTGTCTTCATGATATTCTGATTACGAGAGTGATCGTCTTTTGTTTGTGGATGAATGTACAGTTAATGCACTTTCATCCATAGACAAGACTTTCAGCCAATAAGAAAACGGGACTTTCCGCAATGGCCAACTCTATATTAATCAGTTTAGACTGTTGTAGAAATATGATTTTATCCTTAATTAAACTGAATGTTTTAAAACTAATTTGAATCTTTAATAAAAGTTCGTTTATTTGTGGGCACCACTGCCCCAATATTAGTAAATTTAGTCAGACACGTTTGAGCAACTAAAATCCAATCATAAAATACGGCTTTCATATTTTTCAATGTGAGCGACACCTTTTTCGCCATTGTTTGTGTTATGTAGAAGATATGCTAGACTTATTTAATTTAAATGAATATGCATAAAAATAGGATTTATACGTCGCGTAATAAAATTGTTAACTGAATATGGTTAACTATGTTCAATGATGAAGTTCATGCAAGGTTCTTGCATCTTTGTTTTTATAGTTTGCGTGTTATATTTCGTTCAAACAGTTAAATCTTGAAATTAGAGTTGACAAATGTGAGAAAGGGCTTACCTGAAATACTTATACTGACGGGTAAATTTGATATATCTGGATCACTTGCACTGATTAGGTCGGCATCATTCACTGACTGACCTGAAAAAATAACAAATGGACATAAACAAATAGGGATATGACATCTTCGGTCAGTTGCTCTTATTAAAGTTTCCCGGCTGTATTTTTTTTGCTAAAGGTAATGTCATCTGTCGGAGTGATAGATAAATGTATCGTAGTTTAAATAATTGATCTAATAATTTTATTCAACTGTAGCTTTGCTAGCGAATCATAATGAGGCACCCCTTGCCGTGTGTTCTAAATCGCCGATGCGTAGGTTCATGTTCCTAAAACATCGGAGCATTTATATGTGGTTATGCACTGTAACAGATTTTCAGCGGTCATTAAATCTAAGCAAATTAGTAGGTATGTTTGCTTATCCAACCGAACATAAACTAGTCACAATTTAATATGTACGATGTGTGATGATAATCTTTAATCTTGTTCCATTCTACTTTTCGTAAATCCTAAATAAGGCAAACTTAAATGTGGTTGTCTTATATATAAGAAATGCATATGTGTTTAATTGAATCGGGCTGTTAGCAGTATTATCACATTATCCTCTTCGAAAGTTACACAATAACGAATTGATGCAGACAACACTCAACAATAATTACCTTGTCCATCGTTCTTCCATACCTCTCCAATATACGATGGCTGATTGAAGCTCGGTGGGTGTTCGTTGACATCGGTGACTATTATTGTCAATGGTCCACTAGTTGCAGACTCAACGGCAGTAACACGTCAAGGAAATATATGCGAACATTGCGCAGATGAAAAAAAACAACGCATTAGACCGTCTGGCTCTAAAATATGCTAACAGTGTATATGTGCAGACATTGTAGGTAGGCCGGATCTTAAAAAGCTCAGAACCTACATTTAGCTACGTAGAACATAACCTAGAAAGTTTAAATATTTAATATCGACCGTTTCCTTATACAATGTAGAAATTTCAATGCTCACAAAAAGAATGCGTGAAAGATACAATTGTGAGATAAAATATATAAGAAAATTCGAAATGTTAAACTTAACTTTTTACAGGTAGATACAAATTTAAATATCTGTGAACATTTTGATCTTATTTACCTATTAACTTTAACAAACTATGTAAACACGAACATATCCAGCATCTATGTTGTCTTTTTCCTATCCATATCAAGTATGTCAGGTTTTGTAGCAGAAAAAAATGCACATGAGATAAAAAAAAAACAACAACATAAGGTTATGGACGTAATAGTCTAAATTTTAAATAATTTAATTAAATGTATTAATTTTGAAGATAAATCGATTGCAAATGGCAGGTGAAATGTTTAAGTTAATGTATTCTCTATTTTTAAATCAAATGGTAAACATACGTGAAAGTTAATGTTAGGTTTGAACAGTTCTCGGCGTCTAGCCCTTCAGCTGGCAGAAGCAATTGGTCAAGATTGTCAATAGTAAAGACGATGTTCTATGTTGACATATTGCACAGCGAGCTTGCTATGGCAAACATCGGCCTATTTCCTTCCTGGTTGGAAGCCTGTAAAGCATACAGAGGAGTACCGGGGGCTGTGTTCTCGGGAAATACTACTGTCGCTCCACCAGGAGGTGGTTTGTCAAAAGACAGCTGTGCCTCAGCCACTGAAATGTTTGCATAATTTGCATAATCATCGATATTATCATCAAAATCACCACTATGGTATTCTTATCATCCCCTTAATAATCTTTCTCATCATTAATTCACTTCATTTTCATTATTGTAATCAAGTTTATCATCATCATCATACGAATTAACATCATAATAATGGTCTATTAGCATTGTATTCTTTAAACCCAAAATGTAAACAAAAACTCCAATTGGTAAAAATAGTTTGTTGCTCTTGAAGTGACTGCGTAAAACCTGTAATTATTTATCTTGCAACTCTTTAGATGAACAAGCGCGTGTTCGAGGTCGTGACGGCCTTAAGTTCAATCACTGGTCGATCGTACTGATCGTTTTGACTTAGCTGATATGGGTTGTCTCGAGACATGATGAATCAGTGCCAAGATAATGTGACTGAACGTGGCATGATTACAGGTTCTTTAAGCATGCGGTAAAAGTAAGATTTGTCAACTTTGGAGACAGATGCCCTCCTAAGACAGCAATCCAAACTTGCTATACAAGACATAACACGGCTTACCTGAGAAAAATAGCAGTGTCAACAATATTAGGTACTGTAAACCTGAAAATTAAGATATGACCATATTATCACAATTCCAAAATATTGAATGTGATTTAAGTTTTTGTTCCAGTCGAAATGTAAAACATTACATTACTCATTACAAATATAAAATATGTCAACTGGTCTTTAAATAGAATTTATTTTGTATTGTCCCGCAAATACACAATAACACGGAACACTGATAAGTGTTGACAAACATTTGAAACGGCATTGCTTATTTTTAATGGTTTAAGGTACACAATCACGGTCTTGAATACTAGATCAAGAATAAGAATTTCATTGAAAACTAGTAAAACCCTATAGGCTCGGTTTGAATCCTTTTAGTATACTACTTGATACTTTGACTTACGTTTCTAAAACAATATAACACAAAATGACTGTTATTCAATACATTACAGCGACAAGCTCCTAGTATAGTGTTTTCAGACTAGTTTTGTGGCAGAGACTGCAGTTAAATATCTGGATGGAACCAGGGGCGCACCGAATGTCATTTGGAAGATCTCAAACTATGATATTTTTCCCAGACAAACGCGATGAGGGTCTAAAACTCAGGAGAACAACATTTCCACGACTCTACAAACTAGGAAACAGGTGCCCCTATCATAATGAGTTTTCTGTATAGTGATCCGATCGTGGCATTGGAAAATGACAGGAACCAGGTTAGGTTATCATATATAGTATAGAAACAGTAAATCTTATTTACAATGTTTAATGCTTCTTTGAAATGTAATGTTAATGTACAGGAATACGTGTAAGGTACATGTATCAGTACTTACGAAGCATAGTGCCCATGGTGTTAGCGTCATGAAGGACAATAACAATCTTTATACAGACACAGGTTCTGAAATAAACGTGTTATAGATAAATCATAATAACTATACAGCAAAGAAAGGTGCACGGTAAAAAGCGCTACAAAATATATAAAAGAGAAAAACAATAATTCCAATCATAATTGGAGTAATCACAATGTTAGACATCATGCATCAAGTTGTAGTTTTCTTTGTAATATATATACGAACATGCTAAAATTACAAATACCATTTTATACAATATATTTATGCTTAGAGTTAATTCCCTTATGTTAGGTTTCATAGTATGTTAATACATATGCGAACTGTACAGCACATTAATGTTGTTAAAATCGTAACAATAGCGAAGACATAAATTTCCTTGTGCACATTAAAACATATTTGAATATATTGGTCAAATTAGATATTATCAAACATAGTCTATTAGTCAAATGATAGTAATATGTGACAAAAAAGTATTTAAAATTCTATATACCATTATAAAACAAATTGACACCAAATCTTGAGAGCTAACAATTTTCAGTACTGTGAATAGTGTTATTTCTCAAACCTCTAGAGAAATAAACAGATTTCGGGTCTGAATTCTCTTTTTTTTGTATTGTTGTTGTTGTTGTTGTTCTGTTTTGTTTTGTCCACTTAAATCAGATATTGTGCTGACTTCACTGTGTATAACATGCCGTGAACACCTGGCATGATACCACACCCAGTCAAATTATCCTGACACTGGGCCAACCAGTGGTGAAACTACCCTTACATTTGCTTGAGCGTCAACAGGGGAGCGATACTACTAGCATTTTTACAACTTTGTTATGTTGCATCCCGGGATCGAACCCGGGGCCTCCCGTACCTGGAGCCTACGCTCTACTGATTGCGCTACCATGTCCGGTCTGAAATTTCTGTTTTCCCTTAAAAATAATCCAGAAAATTTAATAACATTTCTTTGAAAATTATATTAAACGCCTGGAGAAACTAGTATCAGCCTAACATGTGCTGGTCAATTTTATGTTCGATGATAGTTTTCGATATCTGTCAAAATCATTTAATAAATGTACTTGTAATATATGTTTCTATGGGTGAAAGTATTTAGTTACAATTGTACAATAACTAGTAGCCTATATGTTTCAAGGATAGTCTACTAAGTTCTGCGTCTGTTTACTATTCTCTCACAATACTGTATTTGGATTTTAATCAATTTAAACCGCAACTACGTACCGCATAGTTAATTTCCTTACGAAAATCGCACCCATGCGGCTAATCAATTCTTTTTTCTCATTCATACAACGATTTTGTCAGTCAGTTATGTTTAATACATTATCAGTCGTTCATGTATGTTTTACCTTTCTATTCGTGTACTTAATTTTGTATCATAGTTGTTGTAAAACTCTCGATGGCTTAAACGTGTTAAACTCCTGTACTTATGTATTCCATTTATTATATATCGGTATTACGTGCCCCAATAACTATTTCTCCTAGAAAAGCACTGTTTCCGCGTGTGTGTGTGTTTTTATTGTAAGCGGTTAAAGATATTAAATTGATGGTCACTTACTTTTATTAGTGGTAAATCGATTTCGCAAAGCAGGTAGGTCTTCAGCTGCAACACAACCCATCGTTCTAACTATAGATTATTCATTTAAATAAACGCTACAACCCAGTCATTAACATCCGATTATAGAAACACTTATATATTTACCATACAATACTTTCTATATGTTAGCATTTTAACTTACATTAGGTCTAAAATAATAACACATAACTGCTACCAGACGCGACCAAACTACAATGAGTTTAAAATTAACTCACATTCATTACTTGGTCAGTAGACCATCTATAATCAAAGCTCTCAAAAGCGTTGTTTGGGTGGTGTAAGTGTGGCCCTGTAAGCAATTACAGGTGTGCAAAGGATGGTCAAACATATAGTAAATCAACTGTATGAAGCACTGAAAATTGGAAATCAGGCAATTCTTCAATGCATGAAACCTCCCCTAATCTAAGTATAAAGTTTATACCTGGGGACAACAATTAATCAGAGTCACTAACATCCGATAATAGAAAGTATTTTATAAGGAATTGAATACTTTCTATGATTTTGTATTTTTAAATAAGTTAGGTCTAAAGTAAATGCTCTTAAACCAGCATGTCCCGTAAGCTGTGTTACTCTTTCAATTAAAAAAAATGTCTTCCTGTACTAAGGCTTCATTGCTAGTCATAATGTATCTCGCGTCGGGTCCCTCGCGTATCTAAGCCGTATGTCCTCAACTTATCAGCTAGCTTAAACTGCCTTGTTCTGTGCATCTACCTGAATGTGACCAACAGGTAAGCCCCCCTGCAGTCATTGGATACCCCGAACTTCAATATATGCACTTGCCTTAAAAACAATCCCATACGGGGCTGTATTCGTCTTAAGAAATGTGTTATACAACAAGCCATATGACAATTTCCTACGTGAATTTCGATATTTCTTAAGCTTGATGCAACTCTAGACGGATGTGCTAACCTGCAGGTTAAAGGTAAAAATAAAACAGAGTACGGGGAATAGACATAACGATAAAGCAAACATTATCAGATTGGACAGTCATTAAGTTAAAGGATTGAGGTACCTCAGGACTTATGTGTATCTTACCATGCCATTTCTAGAAGGAAACGTTCGTTTGTGGAGGTGGTAATTAGTAACGGAGTCAGAAAAATAAAAAAAATAAAAGGCAGAGCAGCTATTGTCCTTGGCCTATAAACAGGATACGTTGTAGCATGTGAACCTCCTAGTTCTCAAATCAACCAGTCAAGTCCTCCTTGTGTATGGAAATCACCATATTATATTTACACATCCCGTTGGCTATGAATAGGGGGTATGTCAAATAACAAATCGGGAAATCAAGTAATATCTCCTCAACATTTAAGTAGCCTCAACTTAAGGACAGGGGACAATTTTAGGGAACATTGTAAGACATAATGCTGGCATATACGAGTAAGAGTAAGATGTAAGTACTTACTAAGCATAGTATCCTAGTTGTTAGCATCCTTAGGGGACCGTAAAGCGCAAATTCTTTAAATCATGTTCAATAAAAATATTATAATTATTTCATGTGACTTATAAAAGTAAACTATAATTCGCCTAGTTAAATGGACTTATATGCAAGGGGTAGTGTTATGTACGTATACGCAGGACTTAGAACCACTTCTGTTTTTATAATTATTATGCTAAGGTGTCTTTTTAACACGATCAACATACTATATACTTTGACAACTAAAGGATTTTCGAAACTTAATAGAACGACAAATGCAGGGTAAATCCAATATGATTTATCTCATGATTTTAAATACATGCTATTGCGGTTAAGATTTTTTCTTGCTTACTCGTTTTGGTCTAAATATGTGTTTGTGTTTGTGTTTGTAGAATATACATACATTGTTTTACTGAAGTATTAGTATTTTAAAAGCAAATCATGAGAAACAACGACGACATCTGTGAAAATCATATGTGATGTCATCATTATAAGAGAAGTCAATAATGTGGGTTAATTTTCTTTTAAAAATCTACGTTGTTTAAAGCGAAGTATGACCGATATATGATTGTGGCCTTCTTAAAATTTTGCTGTCAGGTAAATGTGTTTGAAGTAGTTTTTGGTTTTGTTTGATATTTCTCAAGATAACGGACAACGTTTTCTTCAGGTGCTTTGCAATTAATCAACCAGGCCTACGGCTTTTGTCATAACATTGCATCCATACACAATAACTTTTATAATGCGATATATTACTCCATGTTCCCTAATCTTAACATTATATTTGTAAAGTATTCACACACACACACAAATGATGCATTTTTAAAAAAAACACAGGATCATCGTGTGTTAAGTCTATATAATAATACCTGACATTTATCTACTAGTATTATTAAATGACAATAACTAGTCCTACAATAGAACGGATACGCTTGTCGAAAACAAAAGATGTTCGGCTTGAAAAAGAAAGACGCATCAAGCAATGTCGCTCTGTTTTTTTTTCAAGTTTTAAGGTTTTATTTTTAGAAATATACTCAATATAATAAAGATACCTTCAAACTATCACATACAACATCTACTTAAACCCATCATTTGTCACTTAAAACAATTTGACGATTTTTTAAAAAGGACTAGCACTTCTGTCGCTAAACTCGGTTTTATTTATTTTATAAATTCCTTACTTCCATGAAAATAATTATCAACAGCTCTAGTGACCCACTCTACCTACCTAGTGATGTCTCTTATGTTAAACCATGCATTCGAAATAAACAACACATGAAATCATAATATCACAATATTTTAACAAAGCCTCATCCTAAATTCCAAACGCTTATTAAATCGAACTACTCTTATGCAATAAGAAGTAATAATGCCTCAGTCAAGACTAGTCTGGATGTTATAAGCTATTCAGGTATATATATATTATCACAGTAAGCCATTATACAGGTATGCAATGAACAATTAAAAACTTTCCGCATTCAGAAAGAATACCCAGACAGAATATAAAACCAAACCCAATATAACACCGTATTTAGACGTCAGCGGTTTAGTTCGCACGAAGTGAATTTGAATTCACATTGTGTACATCAATCACAACAGTCATTAATATTCAAGGAGCTGTACTCGTAATAGCTGGTATGGGAACATTTACGGATATCGTATATTCGTTTTTACAAAAGCCCGAACCGATCAACCGATACAGTGACCAAAGCATGATGCACCACTTTGTTAGGTTTAAAATTTGCCACTTTGCTCACCTGGAATACATGAAACGAGGGAATACAACTGCTAGTGGGTTTTATAAATTATTGTTGGTCATTATTATCTATTTGTTTTACTTACGATGATTAGTATTTAAATTTCTTAAATGATAAAAATGGTAAACACTTGCCTCCATCTATGATAGATGTCTTACATATCCTAATATAATTTTGCTTTACCACTTTAAATCGATATCGCATTAAACGTACAGCATATATTTCAGAGTAGCTGTCTAACCCTCTGTTTACCTATTTATAAACGCTGACCCAAAGTAAGCCGGTTGAGTATCAAAGAGTTAAGCGATGGAGGCAATCACCTATTGCCTCAATGCAACAACTTAAACAAAATCTGTGTAGAAATTCGGTCGCAATAAAACGTGTAAAATAGAGTAAGGAAATATATAAACTTTTTGTTGCTGTCTTTTGGTTTAAACAATTAATTGTTAGGGTAATATACGTCACATCGACAAACAAACTAAAGGTTTAATGTCTCAACTACGCTACATGTCCTTTTAAGGTCTAGGGATGATGCGAGTAATAAGATTGGATTCACATAATTGTTGCTAACGTAGTGGTGACATGAATGCAAGTTTTAGTGTCCTCGTTTTTGTTTTGCGTGTTAAATACAATACGATTGTATTTATACATGAATATGAAATACAGCTGATTTGCTTTCAATCCTTAATGTGTAAATATGTATAACCAGCGATAAACTCTATTAGAAAGACATGGTTAAAAGAAACGTGCTAGTGTACTCCCAAATATTGAGAACGGCTAAACAAACTTGTTTCAACATACATTTATTACTAATTTGTGAATAATATAGACTTACCGCAGACGCTGTATTTCGCGTCAGTCCAGTTTACATGTATGTTGCCTCCTCTGTTATATTCTGTCTGTAATCGCACTATGCTTGACCTAACAATTGCTTTATTGACATGAACGATCAGCTCGTGATATCAGCAATTAACCAGGGTTTATATCATCGATTTATCGGCGCGTGATATCAGAGGCTGACCAGGGTGTGATATTAGCGGTTGATTGGCGTGTGATTTTAGTGATTATTCGACACAACATTGTGCTATTAGCAATTGAGCAGAGTGTAATACCTGGCGTGTGATATCAGCGGTGTTTGGCGTGTGGTATCAGCAATTGACCGGCGTGTGATATTAGCCATTTATTGGCGTGAAATATCATTGGTTGATAAGCTTACACGTTGAAAAATTGTCCATAAACTTTTATTTCACATCTTAACTGCAGTTCAGCATGCTCACGGGTTCTATTTTTAACTCACTTAATTCCGAAACGTCACTGGAAGTTCAATTGTCGCATGGATGTTAGTCTAATATCAACTTATTTGCATACTTCAATTTTGAATCTTTCTTGTAACAGTAACGTTTGCATGTTTAATTTTTTTCTCGTTGCACAAATTCCAGTTGTTTTTAACAAATCACCCCGTCTCTTTGGAATTTGTTCTAGTTTGTTGAGAAAATTTGTACACATTTATTTCTGTAGTATTAGGATTTAGACGATGTCTGTTTTGAATGTGGCTTCACTAAAACAATTGTCTTGACTTATTGAGAGTAAGCCCTTACGTGAAGTCTTTTTGTTTTCCTTATTAGCAATTGATCCTACACTTGGTGTGTTGTCTTAAATCTAACGACTCCGATACGATATCAATATTTCAAATTGCTAAACTGGCCCAAAATATTGATAATCACAAATTCCTAAAAAGAGAATTATACAGCAAACTTAGATTTAAAAGAGTGTCTACAATGATAAGCGTATGGCTGGTAAATATATAACAAGCTAATCGTTTAAATACAATGTATGCAAGTATAAGATGTCCTACTAAAATATCTCAAATGGAAATCGAAAAGGTAAGTGGAAGCAGTTTGTGGTAGAATGACATTTAGAGGTCCTAAAACCAAGCATTCCTGATCTCTAACTATTTCAGAAACCTTCCACCTAACTAATTAATTTAGGTACAAGATAGTCATAGGTTACATTAACCTACAAAGTAGCGTTGCGCGTCCTAACTTTAGCCGAGCAGTTATAAGATAACAAAATGCTCACAACGACACTTATTAATATAATCTAACCCAAATTTAACAAACGTAGTATCTTTAGTACACATAATGCTTGTACATGCAAGGAAAAATTAACTAAATGCATTATAAACAGAGGAAAACAAAACGGTTTTACCATAATTACACAGGGAAAGAAAAAAAATGAAGAAAAAAACAGCGTTTGACGATAAATCGTCGAAAGGTGCGGTTGAGATGATTACGCGGAGTTTTGTGCGTTCCTTACCTGGTACGTTGTAGAGGATTTTATCCTGTTTCTACGTGTAATTGTGCAGGATAAGGCCTTGCCGGATAAACTTTGTGATATCAAATCAGTAGGCCACATGACCAAACCACGCGTATGAATACACTGTTTATATCAGTTATGTTCACACGCTCTTAATCAAACGTGCGTGCAATTAATGCTGTTTCGCCTATTTATGTAATCATGCATGGATTTTGTTAACATTTATATATAAGTTGACATGGAGAATAAAAAAAAGAAAACAAACAAGTGCGTTATTATTGTTTTGTATTTAATCCCTTAAGAGAAATTATGGAATGAAAGTCGCTATGGGAATGCCATTCTTCGTCAGCCGAATGACATTTTGGGATTACTACAGCGGCTTCACCAGATAAGGTTTCTCATTCTCGGCACCAACCATGTATTCTCTATTTCTCTAAAACGAACACCGTCAATTTATATCCAATGAAATGATGTAAGTAATAGTGGGGACAGTGAAGATAATGTATACCAGGTATCGTAAATCATCAGGTGCTAAAATCATAAAAGGCCGCAACTCCAGGAAACACATCAAAATAAAATAACACAGCTAAATCGAAGACATAATTTACCTAAAGACAAAATATTCTCATTAATAGGGACACTAAATGAACAGATGGAACATTTTTTCAGCCAAAAAAAAATCATAAGCAACATATCATGAAAAGGAATCACAGCGATTGCATCAACCGACAAAAACGTCCTTTTGTGGGTGTGTTTATAAATAACAAGGTCCGACTGGAGAAAAACGAACGACAGGGCATGTGTTGCCCTTTAATTGTTAACAAGAAAGATTCTGACACGTGGGGTTATCTATCCCGCACTGATTACCGCCCCCCCCCCCCCCCCCCCCCCACACACACACAAGAACCGTCGCAACAGCATTTTAGTAGCCTTGGGGTTAGGTGTGAGAGTTAACATATATTGTAAACCCGTATCTCAAAATGGAAATGGTATTCAATAAAAAGCGAACGATATTCTGAAAATATGTTTACACAGCCTGTCATTATGGTCGATGTAGACTGTCTCCCAATCTATGAACGGTTCGACTGGAGACATGAAGAGAGGTTTACCTATGGCAAGCCTGTGCTGTGAGACACCAGGTCATATGTCTATCGATCCTCGAAAATTCTTTGAAAGAAGAAAAAACATAGAGGGGATGGTGTGTTTATCTTATTTTACATTTGTGATGCTCCATAACACCGGAATGTACATTGACATGCTCTGTAAAAGTAATACAGGATGGACTGTGATGTTGTATGACCTGTCATTATTGTAACTTACCTTATATAATATTGGAAACAGTTGGTCATTCTTTTTAGATAGGTAGAATTTACACAAGAACGCAAACAATTTTCAAAACTACGATTACAAATAGCAAAAACTATTTCATTTGTTGTCTAATGGCTTGTAAATTGTATATGGGGTTCGTATAAATAGGTTGTTCATCTTAGAAGAATAACACATTGTATACAGAGAAAACTACATGTATGTAAGTGTTAAATAAAGAAAATTCTGTCTCTCGATGCTGAGACATATTAAAATCGCGAGTATTGTCAACGATTTAGATTTGTCGTGCCGATTGTGTTAAAGTTTCTTTAATCAACACCAAGTATTCGATTGACGCTTTCTTATTTATTTATTTATTTATTGGATTTATCGTCCCACCATCATTATTTCAGTTATCTGCAGACGGTGTCCACTTGAAGCAGATATAGTGCTGCCTTCACTGTGTATAGCATGCCGTGAACATCTGGCACCACACCCAGTCACATTATCCTGACACCGGGCCAAGTCGTGGAACTACCCTTATATTTGCTTGAGCGTTAGCAAGGGAGCTATACCACTACCATTTTAACGACTTTGGTATGTCGCGGCCCGGGATCGAACCCGGGGTCTCCCGTAGATCCTATCTTATTTCGTAAAGTGAAGTGTTGTTTTATATGTTGATCTACTTTGAATTCCGAAAATAGAATTCGCATTGGAGGAGAGACTGGTCTGGTATGTATTCATACGCGCTTAACAAACAGTAATGTTACTAAACCTTAAGTGTTTGTAGTTCTTCCTTAAACACGTTAACAGAAAGATGTCAAAAGAATGATGAATGTAGCATCGGGGTTTCAAAAACTTACTATGCATGGGAAGTTGACAACTTAATGTGAATAATATCATTTACGTTTCAATGTTTAAATACATGTGTAAAGTTAACGGAAACATAGCCTCAAGGAAGGCAATGATGTCTAATACAACCAAGGGAATACGAAACTGATTGTAAGGTTCTGCATTATTGGCCATTGAAAATTATATTTGTAACGTTACCAAACTGAAGCCATTATTGACATTTGTTATTGTTATCATTTTCAGTGCAGTTAATGTCAGTAAAACTGGGTTGTAACTAATCTTCTCTAGTAAAAGATACCTTTTGATTAGAACAAATAAGGTTGAAATTAGAGTAAGACAAATTGCTAAAAGCATGGAAGTTAGTCCATTATTTGGATAGTGGGCAGATGCTTCGTACCTGCACGGGAAATGAACGACCCCGCCATCCACGAGTTTCCTGCTGCCTTGCAGGTCGACCTTGGCTGGTCAAAGGCAACGGGAGCAAACCCAGATAGAAAATCCGGTACAGAGACCCGTAGGCAATTGGCTGAGATTTGCGATGACTTCTGGCACCTCCTGCAGCTGCGCTGGCACCGGTCGTATCGACTTGCCTTTCGGGTGGACTCTGTCAGTAATGCCAAGAGAGGGATCCTGGTACTGGACACTCTAGGATCTCCATACCACCTACCCAGGCCTGCATCTAGAGAGGTCACTCCAACTTCGCTGGCTCAGCGTAGACTCAACACGGGGAGCAGCAGACACCAATTATAAGCCCTAGCTTGTGTGGCGTAGAGCCGGGCACTAGGGGTTGCTCTCGACGGTGGGAGGTGTCCTTTGACTCCAATGGGAAGTTACCGCCCGCCTTAACGCGGGCAGCCCCTGGGCAATAAGGGTGCTACCTCGCCACAACTTGCTTGCTTCATCGGGTGCGTGAAACTTAGACAAAATCGACAGACTTGTTGTTAAATTGAGCACCAGGCAAACATCGAAAGGAAAGAAAACACCAGCCCTGAGGCCAAATCGTCCTGGCCTACTAGTATTTGACGACCTTCATCAAGTAGACGACGACCACCATCATCGAACGCGATCTGGCCAAGCGGAACATCGACATTGCCGCCCTCCAGGAGACACGCCTCGCTTCTAGTAACAGCCTCAAGGAGGTGCACTACATGTTCTTCTATCAACGTCTGGAGTCACATAATGGCCGTCTCTACGGAGTTGGCTTGCAGTTCGCAACTCCCTTCTGTTATCAGTCGAACATCCTTCACAGGGAACCAAACGCATCCTCTTACCCCGCCTCATTACCTCCTCAGGACCTGCACACATCTTTAGCGTCTACGCCCCCACACTCTGTTCCACAGCCTAGGCTAAAGATGCATCCTATGAAGAGCTCGAGACAAGGATTAGTGAGATCCCAGCGAAGGGAAACCTGTTCCTGCTCGGCGATTTCAACGCCCGACTAGACGCAGCCTTCTGGCCACATAGCATCTGGCACTTTGGAGCTGGCAAGCTAAACGAGAACGGACAGGGGCTACTTGAGCTCTGCTACTTCCATGACCTCGCTATCACTAACACTATCTACTCCACCAAGCCCTACCACATAGTTTCTTGGCGACAAACCAGGTCAAAGAATTGGCACCAGCTGGATCTCATCATTGCTAGAAGACCTTTGCTGAACCAGGTGTTCCTCAAGCGCAGTAACCATTGTGCCGACTGCAACACCGACCACTCCCTGGTCGACAGCATGGTGCGTCTCCGACCCAGACGGATCCACCACTCCAAGCAGAGGAGCCGGCCTCGCATCGACACGGCCAGAGCCTCAAAGCCTGAGCTGCGCAAATGACAAGATCCTTGAAGACTGACCCACAGAGAATGCCACAGCACGCTGAACTTTATCCATGATGCAATATACCACACCGCCTCAAACACCTTCGGGAAGAGGGGATGAAGAAAGCTTTTGGACCTAGTGTCACCAAAACCGAAACTTTCACGTCCTCCTCCGGCGTCATCATCGTGGGGAGCAGATGGAGAGATTGCTTGGGCACTATGGGGCGTTGTACTCTAGAGAAGATGTCTTTACTGACACAGCCACGGAGAACACCACCCCGCTGCCCACCATGGAATAACTCGACTCGCTACCCACCATTGATGAGCTCAGAAAAGTCATTGACTTGCTGTCCTGCGGGAAAACACCAGGTAATGACGGAATCCCATTAGAGGTTGTGAAGGCCGCAAAAGAGAGCTCCCTCCTTGGACACCTCCATAAGCTTTTGTTACAGTGCTAGGAAGAGGGCATGATACCCCAAGACATGAGGGATACGAAGATCGTCGCGCTCTATAAGGGCTCCCTCCCCAGCATTGTGGGAAAAGTCAGGGTAGTCCTCAACAGGATGCAATTACTTGCTAACCGCGTGTATCCACAGTGTGGATTCCGGGTCAAGCGATCAACCATCGACATGGTGATCTCCCTCAGGCAGTTGCAGGAAAAGTGCTACGAACAGCGACGTCTCCTGTACTTCACCTTCATCGACTTTACCAAGGCGTTTGACTTAGTCAGTCGATCTGGTCTTTTCACCCACCATCACAAAATTAGATGCCCCACCAGCTTCTGAAGATGGTCAAGTCATTCCACAACAACACGTCTGGCACTGTTCCGTATGACGGAGCATCATCGAACCCCTTCCCAATCAAGAGCGGACTGAAACAAGGGTATGTCTGGCTTCAGCATATTCTTCTCCCTGCTCCTGCGCTATGCTTTCAGCGAGTCCGTAAATGGCATCTTCCCCACAAGTTCACATACCCCGGCTCCACAATCTCCAGCAACCTATCCCTGGATGCCGAGCTCAACGTGAGGATAGGCAAAGCAACAACCGCCAAGTCCTGCCTAACGAAGCGTGTGTGGGATAACCACATGCTGACCCTCAACACAAAAAATAAGGTGTAGTAAGCGTGCTTGCTGAGAACTCTTTTGTATGGCAGTGAGGCTTGGACCCTGTACATAGACCAAAAACGAAGACTGAACGCCTTCCACATGCGCATCCTGGGACGACTCCTCGGCATCACCTGGCAGTATCGCATCTTCAACGCAGTTGTTTTGGCTCAGGCAGACATGTCAAGCATGGTCGCCACCTTCTCCCAGAGGCGCCTATGCTGGCTCGGACACGTATGCAGGATGGACGATGGCCGCATCCCAAAGGACATCCTCTATGGCGAGCTCGCCACTGGAACGCGGCCAATCAGACGACCAGCCATGTGCTACAAGGATGTCTTCAATAGGGATCTGAAGTCATACAACATCAACCCAGCAGATCTCGAAACAGCAAACACCAATCGCTCTAGCTGGCGTGCAAAGGTCAAACCCAGCATCGAGCAGGCTGAGGAGAAGACAGAGAGAGATCCAGCGCGAGGAAAGGAAGAGCCGCAAACAGCAGAGAACCCAGCCTACCACTGCTACCCCGATAGTAACCAACAAGGACCACGCTTGCAGCAAGTGCGACAGAAGCTGCAGCTCCCACATTGGCTTATTCAGTCACAGCCGCCGCTGCTGCCCCACTACTAAGTAAATACTCAGGTGCAGACTCCATTGTCTCTAGAGACAGAAGGATGCCAACAACAACAACAACAGGAATCAGTACAACTGCGCAGAAAGTGGTAACATAAATCGCTAAAGGTGGGAGTAGTACATTTCGTAAACGACTATACAAAGGAGACGTACATGTATGTAGCCATAACAAATTGCAATTTTCGGAAGGCGTGTAGTATGTTCTGGTAATAAAGTAATAAAAAGAGTCAAACAGTAATACCTTTTCAAAGTGAGTGTAGTGTACAGAATAGCGAGAACATGTGTTTGCATTCTGGTATGGCAATTCGGAATTAGCCATGACCTAAATTTTAAATCAGTTTATTTTCTTCCTTGTGTACACAAAACTAGTGGTTTCGAATCGCTACCTTTCCATGTTTCGTTGATATAATTTATCAAATTGGCAAATGTCTCGTTCTACTTATAAAATGGTTATTCTTTTTATGATGTGTTTCGTTTGATGTTATACGAGAAGTGATGTAACTAAAACACGAAGGCATATATGACGTCATGTAAAAGATGTCGTAATGTATTTGTTCTTTACAGTGTTACTCTCCAACGCACGTTGTGTCATGAAATAATCACTTCCTTAATAGGCTGATGACCAAAAAACAGTAATGCGGTTACTTTTGGAAAGGCGTACGTCAGTGCAGCAATGCCTGCTGGATTCCAAATTACTGAGATTTGGTATTGGTTACCTAACATTTGTAGTAAAAACGTTTTATTTCTTTTTTAAATTTACTTAGCAATTGCATGCAAGAAAATCGTCGGAGTGTGTGTGTGTGGGGGGGGGGGGGGTAAATTTAGTGATTTTATCATTTTATTACATGCTTTAGCACACTGTTGTTCCGTAGTAATCATATGCGCAAATGTTTGCATATCAAACGGTATGATGTAAGCCCATACACATAGGGTATCTAATAAGCCACATGCAATATCGTATTTAAGTGAACAGTGTAATCATATCATTAACAACGCGTACCATTTGTTGCAACATGCCTATCCATAGAGCCCTGGCAAAATTCAGTGTTGCTCGACAGTTGAAACGTGTAAATATATTTATATTGTACTACAGTGTAAGGCTTTAACTGTGCGTTTTCACAGTAAGTGGTGTGTTTTATCTACTTATGTGAAACAATTCGCTTTGATTCATGATGCGAAATGAACTGTTTGATTAAACCGGTTTTCAAGAACCAATGTTTATTAACATTTAGCCCTGTTCAGTTATCATACAACATGAAATAGCTTTGAAAATGTTTGTACTAATAATGTCTAGTGGGTACAGTAATGTGTTACTTGTATGACATGATGCCACTTCCCGGTTGTGTTCAAGTATGTCATGTGGGGATGTCTGGTTCTACTTAGTCATTTGTCTCGATTTTTCTCCAGCAAAAATAGAAGGACGTCGCTGTCATGGCCATTACTGTGTCACTGCGGGAATGAAATAAGCCACATGCAACATCATATTTAAGACAACAGTGTAATCATAAAGGCACGATCCATTTAAGGTGTAACTAAACTAGGGGAACGCTATAATTCCAAATTCACTAGGATTTTGAAGTACGTTTTATTTTAATTCAGCCAATCATACCTTATCTCACACTAGAGCTTACACTTGAATATACGCAGACAAACATAAAGACCTAACACCTATTGATTATGATTAATGTTGAAAACTCGTGCCGACTGATTTGTTTCTTCAGATATCTAACAAGAGATCCAGAAAAGAGTAAATCCAGAAAAAGAGTGTGTTTTTTTCACCATCCCCTCCAGTTTTCATTGATATTATTCTAATGATTGAGATGAATATATTTTAGCTTAAACATATTTGATTGTCAAATGCATGCGTATTTGACTTTTAACTAGGTATTAGCGTTTGGCAACAATTTATGAATCTTAGTGTCTGCTCTCCCTTTGAAAAAGTACAACATGTATTAGTATATACCGTATACACGAAGCACTGTTTGATGACATAAAATGGTGAAAATAATGATTAGATAAGAAAAGAGACATGCTCATTGAGAAAAACGTATAAGAGACAGACGTAATACGCTCTTGAATACAATCCTCCAAATCAAAATACATGAGGCCTAAACACGTACTTAATCTGGATAGTCGATGCAATCTGTCAAAGCTGTCAACTTTAGATCTGCGTTGGACTTTGCCAAATCGCAGGCTAAATGTGTAGCTCAATCTAGAAGGAAGTTTTGAACAGATAACCAAAAAGAAGGGGAGCCAAATTTATTTATTAGAAAGTTAAAGATTGACGTGAACAATTGTAGGACCTGGAGAAAGAATATCAATGTCTTAAACGAAATTGTGTTAGCACGAGTTGACATGATAAGCACCACAAGCTGAACGCTAGAAATTGCTTTTTTATGTTAGCATTAAATGTCCTATGAGCATTGCAACTTATACCAAACCCCGAAAAGGCACGCGATATAGGTAGTCACATACTAGGCAAATGTAAAAGTAAGAAACAATATGTGATGAGTCATTTAACATAAAGAGCAAACCCAATAGATACCGCTTTGGAACGATCAGTCGGCAAAAAGGATCAATTGGGGTGAGTCTGATCAAGCAAATACGGGCTTCTTCTTTTCACAATGCTTGATTGATCGATATTCTAGTAGGACACAATCAGTTGCCGACTATTTTTATGCTGTATAGTGGGCCCGGCTTACAACCCGGAAGAAGAAAGGAAAGCCAAACTTAAAAGGCTACAGAAAATAGTTCTGGCCTCGATAAGAGCTTTTTGATCAGGACATGCACTATTTGCTGCTGTATTAAATCTGATTGCCTTTGCAGTCAGAAGCAAATAACAAAGACTTCTGTAGATAATAAGCAATTAGTGACATATAAGATACTTCATTTTGGTCAATGAGAATACATTATTTTGGTTTTATTGGAGATAACTAATTAATTTGCAGGCTTATAACGACTACTCGAGTGATACACATGGAATTTTATATAAAATTGTATACTTGTGTAACTGAATTATCTGTACTGTGTATGAATGAAGAATTTCTGATTAAAATGTCTCATGAAGTGCTTATTGATTGAGATCAAGACAGCTGTTATCATTTGTGTTATTGGTTGGTGTGTGTGTAATCGGGTAATATGACAAAGATTTATCACGTTGGCAAACTTTTGTGTTTGTCAATAATGTCACAGATAGCATGCTTCAAAATAATGGCTGTACTGAATAAGTCATTAATTAAATTTATGTGTACACACACACGCGCGCGCGCGAGATCGCAGAGAGAGAGAGAGAGAGAGAGAGAGAGAGAAAAGAGATAGAAGAGAGAGAGAGACATAAGAAATGCCAAAGAATAGTTTTGTTATGCATTGGCTGTATAAGTTTGATTGTCTATTTGGAGTCGAATGAATTTCATCGGATAAAATTGCTACATTCTGGAGATGTCTAAAATATTTGTTTTTGCTGAGGGTGAACAATTTTCTTTATAATGCAATAACAGTTACAACACTTCTTAAAGTGGCAGAGCTCGAGCGGTTAGAGTCGCCTCATTCCCTCGCTGCGTGTGTTCAAGTCCCAATGTTTTCCAACTAACGTGTGTTTCTCCTGTGGTTAAACCACAGACATAAGTATGTTAGTCTCCACAAGCAATTACCCGGACATCGCTAATATGACCATAACTATGCAGGTGCGAGTTATCAACCCAAACAAACGAACATATTATATTTTTTAAAAAAGGTGTCTACAAAGAAGAAAATTTCCACGAAATGGGTTTTACAAGGCAATATGTGATCATGTTAGAATTCAACTACAGAGAATTCCGTCTATAGCTAGACGTATGTCACTCCGCTCAAACAAAACTTAAACTTTAAGCAAACGAGAGGAGTTTTATAACATGTTATGAATAAGAATAGAAAATAAATCAGTAACAGACGTGATCTATGATGTTGCACGTTTGGACCATCTTCTGCTTCTTATCTGCGATGGGACCAAATATCTGTACATGGGCATTAGTTCATAAGCAACTTGGCTTACTTAATCAAATATGCGATAACTAGTATCATTTGAGTTTTAAACGCTTTGCTAAAATAGATTAATTATAGAATAAAACAGGTTATCTCATCACTAGCTTGTCTGCTTACATGTTGCTAGTCTAAATGTCGTATTGTCTAAATGTTTGGAACCTTAAAGCGTCGCGATGCTTTTAAACTTGTTCTCATCTTCTTAATTCCAGCAATCTTGTATCATTACAACGCGGACAAGATATATTTATGTAATATATGTTATGTCTATACGTCAGTCGCAAACCATACACTGAATGGCTTTAATTAAAGTGACGCATAAGTAAAATAGGTGTCACCGTTGTATAACTCATTTGTACTTCTCAACGAGCATTCGATCCCTGAACGTGGTGAGAATTTTGTTGTAAGATGGCCTTTTACCTAACCCTCGGAGTGAGGGTGTTTTTAACGGACATTTATCTGAGGCATAGGCCGCAATGATAATAGTAAACGTTGCAAATATGACCTCAGCTCTATATCTGCAATGTATCTAAAAACCTTAAAAAAACATGCTTTATGAAAGGTAAACTTACATATTCAGGCTAATTATCATTTGGAGTTCTTTTCTTAGTTTTCCAAGTTTTTGTTGTAGTTGTTCTTATAATTGTGTTTTTCTTTAAAATATGATGCCGTTGTTCCAGAAATTATATTAGGTACATGTCTATAATTATTTCAAAATTATTTTAATACGTTCTTGAAGAAGACGAGCCTAGGGTGTTAAGCATCTATAGACGACCTTTATCATAGGGTTCTCATGGAAGAATTATATTTAATTAGAATGTCCTTATTTTCGCTTGGTGTAGGTGTATTATTTATTTTTGCTTTGCGTAACGTTACTTTACGAATATATACATGTACTTAAAATACTTTACTAGATGTATTTATTTAACAATGAATCATTCCGATGTGCCTATTTTAGAGTAATTTAAGCCGCCGATGCTTATATTCTAGTCCTAAACAGAGCGAAAACGTTTACTTGTAATTAGGTATAATAACCAATATGCTACGCTGTTATTCAGATTCCATTTTAATATGATACTTTTCAATAATTACTTGGTTCAATATTCTTCCTGTCATCGCCATTGTACAAGGTTTTAGTAAAGGTCAGCGTGTTATCATTGATGTCTGTGATTGGTCGCCGATGATGCCCCAGCTGTTACACTGCAGTCGACGAAAACCATCATTTATCTATCACTCACTTCCTGCTTCGGTAAGAGAGCTAGTTCAGTGCACCTGACGCAAACGAAATAGCCATCCAGTATCGCGTGTATTGTAAAATCAGTACGATAATATCAGGATACATTTATTTAGCAAATTGCCTATTTAATCTGCAACTGTTATGCTGTCATGATGTTGCGTTATTTGACCTGTTTTGCAAAAAAGAACGGTTCGTGGGTAATAGGTTCTTTATAAAATAAATAGCAGTGTAGCAGTGATCTATAGCATAACAATGTAATTCAACGCGCATTGACCACATAGATACATGTATTCCTGTCTCTGTTTCTTTGACTTTACAACATTTTCTTTCCTTTTTTTACCAGTTTTCGTACCCGAACATTACATTTCGTACTCTCCCCATTTTACGCCCCCCTTCCTCTTTCTCCCTTCTATGTTCTTTCCGCTGTCTCTTTTTTCTTTGTCTCTGAATCTCTTCACTGTTTATATTCATTTATAGTGAAACAAGTTAGTTTATTTGTAACTGACGGCGCCGGCTGTGACTGTGTGCATTGCACTAAGCCTATGTTGAAAGAATGTGTTTGGCCTACAGTATCTGTAGCTTGTTGACAACACGAATCGGTTTTGCTAGGTGTGTCTGCGGCGAATGTTACTGTCGCTCCTCCAGGTGGCGGTTTGTTAAAAAACACCACGGCCCCAGATACTGAAATCATCATCATCATAAAAAATATTACTAAGTATGGTGCCCATGGTATTGGCGTCTTATAAGGTACTATCAGCATGTATACGGACACAGATGCTGAAAAGAAAACGTGTTAAAGATAAATTACAATAATTAATAGCAAACAGTTCGCAGTCCACAGCTACAGCTGAACATTTATACGGTACATTTTGCAACATTGAATGGAAGAACTTTAATGATACAAATTAAAACCATTCCGTTTTGGTAAAAGCAGAGAAACAGTTATTTTATTTATGTTAGAAGTCGTGTTATCAAGATGTTTGTAACCGTGCATTAAGTTGTCAGTTTCTATGGAACATTCGAACATGGTCATATTTGAAACACCATTCATTTTTATACAACTTATTTGCTTAGGGTTTTATTCCAATACAATTAGCGTTTTGTTATTTTAATACACAAGCCATCTGCATAGTGCATCATATATTCTTAAAAAATGTAACATGCGTGGAGACATAATATTACTTGTGCCCATTTGAAGCATAATTGTATGCATGTGTGTGTGTGTGTGTGTGTGTGTGCGTGTGTGTGTGTGTGTGTGTGTGTGTGTGTATGTGTGTGTGTGTGTGTGTGTGTGTGTGTATGTGTGTGTTTGTATGTATGTTTATCACATGATTCACATTGTTTTCCATTCAATATACCCATGTAATATTTTTTTGTATTACACAAGTGTAATACAGCTTTTCTTGCAATTTGATTGGCTAGCAGCTTCGCGTTACTATTTGGTATTCATCCGCCGAGTTTGTAAACAAACTGGAAGACAATGACTCTTTTTTCGTCGGTTCAAATGCAACGATTTATAATAAGTATAAATAAGCTTGCCCTGTCTGACCAACCACAGCACCCGGAAACTTTTAGTTCAAAAACTGTCCGAAAATAACATCCCAGCAAATCAGATTATGCAGATAACAGGACACCGCAACATTCAACCAATTAATAACTGCCTCCATATTAGCGATAATCAACACAAAATGATATCGAACATCCGCACAAAGTCTTACTGTTCTTACCAGCATGTGAATCAAGACATGAATGTCCACAACGCGATGGTAACTTCAATGAATTCCGCCACAAAGAACTAAAACATAACCGTCCACGGTGGCTTTAACAGCATCTTCGCACGAAACCTTTTCACGGTGGAACTTTCAATATTAACATTCAGCTGCCTATGACACAATCAAATGTAAATTCTACTGACGAGTCTGCAAGTCCACAACATAACAAACGAAAGAGAATTATCTCCACTTCGACACTGGCAGCGATGAGAATTAAATTTGAATAGTGACCTTCACACTAACCGCTATGTAAACTTTCTGGGTCACGCACTTTCACGCGTTTACTGATTATTGTTATAAGTTATTCAGCTGAAATAGTCGATAAAACATATGACAATGATTTGTTACTTTTATTATATGTTAATGTTAAATACGCATTAAAAGTTTGTCAAAAGGTTGTTTTTACTCTAAATTAAAGACAATAAAATAAAACTATTTTGTGTAGCTCAACAATGAACTCAAACGGTCTTTGATGCGGTGTTTGGTTAAATGACGTCACACTATCGTTCTAATATTTGAACCGGCATGTACATCTACCCGGGTATTTGTTTCTAGTAAAAGAGGACGAAAATCACGTGATAAAAAGAATCTGACACTCGTTGTTATTTAATACAAACATTTATTAAACTCGTCCAGGCAAAATGATATTAAACTCGCCGAGGCTCGTTTAATATCATTTTACCTGAACTCGTTTAATAAATGTTTGTTTTAAATAACAACTCATGTCTGATCCTCTATATATGGGTCGAATGTATACATTATTCAACTTAGTCTATCAGTTATGTTTAATGAAAAAGGTGAAAATAATAGTATTATGTGACATGAGCACTGAAATGTGTCTAAAATTCTATATAGATTTATACGACAATTTGACACCATATTTGTAAGAGCAAACAAATTTTAATTTTCAAAGCAAATGCATAATAAAAAGTATGTAAATAGACTTTGGATCTAATTGTTTTGTGTCCACTTGAAAATAATTCGGAGAATACGATAACATTTCTATGAATTATTGTACTATATATGTTTTCTTTAATTCCGCATATAATACACATTCAAGTAGACGAGAAACGCATCCCATACCCTAATACAAATAATGCAGGTTCACGCGTTGACCGGGGCAGGAATTTCGCAAAATGTTCAATTCTCAGTTTATTTGATGTCATTCCCAATTTTATTAAAGCTATCCTAGATGACTTTTTGTGCATATGTAATGTTTAATCGCATGTCGACATTTCAGAAAATCGTAATAAAAATATCTCGTGATAAGGTGTAAATTTTCAGATACCATCAGTGAACAAAACACTTTCATATTCACTGTTTAATACAAATGCGTCTTCTACCCCAAATATATGAAAGCCATAAGAAAACTGTAACCAGCTTAAGGTTCGTTTCACAATTCCTTTTTCGACGATACTTGTCGATATCAGCCAACATCATTTAATGGACTTATTTGGTATATTTTGTTTCTCTAGACGCAAGTGTTTGGCCAAAAATTTACAATTACTACGGTAACAAGGCTGGTCTAGTAAGTTCTCTGTAGACAAAAACACTCTGCATCTACTGCCTTATCCCTAGTAATCTCTCTAATCTAAACTTTATATCAATTCTAAATCGAGTGCCCTAAAAACATTGACAATTTCATAATCTGTGAATTGGTGAGTTTCTAAATGCCAGCCACCCTTTCTAGAAATTGCTATGTTTTATTTATTTTTATTTTTTGTCTATTTTAACCTCGATTCCCCAGAGTATTCATTAAGGATATCTAACCCGATTCTCTGCGACTTAAACGATGTCTTCCGCTTAGAGCACATGTAGTAAATGTCATTTAATAAATGTATTGTCCAAAACCTTGAAACTATTTCATACGAAAGTCACTTCAATATCATTTACGTAAAATGCAAAAAGTAAATAAGGAAAACTCTCGCCATAAGCTAACCTAAGCGTCCCTTTTAATATATTTCGCTCGCAAGTTTATTTTCCAGCTATCTTATTTTTTTGTACAAAGGTATTTAATTAGAAAAAAAATCATGCCGATTAATTCCATATCTAATCAAATCAAACTTCGTTACTGTCTAGTACCCCAGTTGAACGCCTTATTGTTGTTTGTGTGTGTTTTTTTTTGTTGTTTGTTTGTTTGTTTGTGTGTGTGTGTGTGTGTGTGTGTGTGTGTGTGTGTGTGTGTGTGTGTCTGTGTGTGTGTGTGTTATACATCCAAGTGACCGATTATTATAATTCTAGTGACCCCCAGCTGTTTTGAAGGAGGAAGACCCCAGACAAATAGATAACCGTCACGTACCTAATTCCTGTGCTATCTATTTACCAGCTACCTTAAACTGCCTTACTCGGATTATTTATATGAAAGAGACGTGCTACTGTTCAAAAATTTTAACACTACGGAACTGCTTTACCAATCCTTTGAACTAGCGCGTCTTGGTGCAAGGATCAAAGCAGCGTGAATTTATCTCTTACACGATGTGTACAGATTAAATAGATGATACGAAACGCTGTTTAATTGCCTGCCCTATCAATTTATTTATTTTATACTAGGTAGGTTGGTAGGTGGGTGGGTGGGAGTGTAGACAGACAGACAGACAGACAGACAGACTAATAGATAGATAGATAGATATCCAATAAAAAATACGTAATCAATAGCAAGAATCCCCGATATGGAAATGTATCAGCAATATAAATGTTTTTACAGACAAAGTTACCTCATGTGTAGAAATAATGGATAAAAGCTATGAAAAACAAGCAAACACCAACTGATAAAATTCAAGATGAGTGGAACTACAGAAAACATATCAGAAGGAAATAACACACGTAAAGCGATAAATGGCTGCTAAATGAACAGGCAAAACAATGTTCCATCAAGAAAATCATAAGTAAATTTGTGATGGAAAAGGAAAAATCACACAATTTTATCAACCGAAAAAAAAAACGTTCTTTGTGTAAGAGAAATAAGGTCCAACATGGAGAACATGAAAGGAAGCGCAGGTATTGCCAACTGTTTACAAGCTACATGGTAACATGTGGGACGATCTACTTCACAAAGCAACGTGTCAAATCCTCCAAATGTCATGTAAACGTCGTAACATAGTTTGCACAACGCATCTTCTACAAATAGCTTGTCTGTCGGATAATAACACAAAAACCCAAGTACTCCACGTTCACCACACATGCAGGCTGGAAAAGAACTTATCAATAGCAATCCCTTATCTCAAAATGGTATTCAATTCAAGCATATAATATTCGAAAATGTGTTTACACAGTCTCTCGTTCTGGTCATTGGCGACTGCTACCCTTCTATTAACAGTTCGGCCGGAGACATGAAGAGAGTTTTGACCTATAACTGTTATCTGTGCTATAATATACTGGGTTATGTTTTTGTCAATCCTCAAACCGTATGTTGTTAATATGAGAGAAATTACCCGTATATGTGTTGTTGTTTTATCCTATTTTACATTTTATGATATTTCGTATCACTAGATTGTACAGAAACATGCTCATTAAAAGTCATAAAATTATGGAATAGACTGTGATGTTACATTATAGAATCTTTGACACAGTTGCTCATTCTTGCACAGATACACAGACAATTGCTAGACCACGATTACAAGAACGAAAAACTTCATTTGTATCTCTGATAACTTTTATATAGAGATTACTAGGTTAGTGTTGAATACAGATAATGTTCTCACACAAGACTGATACAAATCTTAATCGCGAGGATTGCATGCGATTTGAATTTGTCGTGCCGTGTGTGATTACGTTTACTTTGTTCAACACCAAGTATTCGTTTAACAAAAAAGGAAAATTACTAACACTTCATAAATTACGATTAGTAAGAAACGTTATTAAAGTTTAACTTACCTGTTAACAGAATCACTTAAAGTTCATAGTAGGTACATCAATGTATCACCAAAGTCAAACTAAACCATGCATGGGTGGTGTACAGAGCAAGTTATTTAAGTTTTTAGGACCATTGGATGGAGTCTCATCATACACTTTTCTGCGGAATCGACGAAAAACTGATTGCATCGTACCATCTGAAATCGAAATTGTATGCGTTTGACATTTTAAACGAACAACACAAGTTATGTTGCTTGTAAGCCCGAGTTTACAAACTGACACAGATAAATGACGTGTAGTTTTTGAAGACATTTACGTCACCCCATGTGAAGTAATGTGAAATAAATAAAAACAAACACAGATATTTAAATTCTTCTACATATATAGTTTTATCATAAGGTTGTGCGTACATTAAAGGTGGTATCAAACAGTTTGCCTATATTAAATACACGTACCAATATCTAACCACTTCTTTGGAGAATTTCATAATAAATGCATAATCCAATACTTTAGTCGTTATAACGTCGACTTTGAACACGAACTTTATTGTTAAACTGTACTAATTGCGAAGAAATTACTCAAACTGTTCAGTCTTTCTCACCTATAAAAGCGCTATAGCGGTCACCGCTAAATATCGACGTGAGAGTGGATTACCCGAATGACAATATAAAAATAAGTGGTCACGTTGTTTTCTAAGTTTAAAAGTAGCTATCTGTGGCTTGGATAGGACACACCAGTTTTCAATGACGAGTGGATATTTATCCTTAACTGTTCACGCACATCTTTGGCATCAATGAACAGCATTTTGCAAGACCTTTTCGGATACCAATGACTTATTTGGTTATTTGAAAATTTCTGTTTGGACCAAACTGTCGGTTACCACCTTTAAAATCTTAAAATGGTTGAAAAAGTTTCAAGTTTTAAAACCTGATAGAAATAAAATGTAGCATTTATAATTGATTGTACCATAAATGAGTTATGCCTCATGAAATATATGTCAAATTTGAAGGTGGCTTATCTTAAGTGTTATCTTAAGTATATAACATTGATATTAAACAGCACCACACACAAACACACACACACACATACACACAAACACACACATTTTATATGTGGCATTTTCCAAAAGCAATGTTAATACTTGTTATTTTTGTTTTTATTAAAATATTACATTACGACCATTTTAAATGCCCAGCTCATATTTTATTGCCGTGACTGAATTGCTATTGCTTTCTGTTTAGTGCTTTAACATGACTTCTCGGAATCGTATGTACAATTGTAGACTGTTATATTTAGCAAGATTGGGTTGTCTCTCTTAAGATAAGATAAATAAATTATGAACTCAAAAGTACCTTAACAACTCTCAAGCACATACTTAAACATGAGTAATATCTACTTTAAGAAAAAATAAACAATCATAATATGTCGGTTACAACGTGCTTCTAGAGCGACATTCCTCTACATGTGCATACATGCACTGGAGACATACATATAGAGACAGAGACACAAGGCCATCCTCATAACCCTGCCCCTTCAATTCTGTTGCTTTGCTTCGTGTTTGCATTAAACTAGAGTGGATTACTGACGATGACCGCAGACAAACATCACACAAACATACATTGGGACATTGGGACATCATATCTGTCAATTTCTCACGGTCAAGATTTCAGGTCTCATCTCATATCTACTCGCTAATTTTATCGCGGTAGCTCTGAAACTATGTGTTTCTTTTATATTGACAGATTTATTCCAATTGATTGAAATCGTTATAGGCTGATTTCATATAATCAGATAAGTTCTGATAATTTCATGTAAGTTGATAATTGTTGAATCGGTATATGACCTTTTTATACAAGTCTACGAATCATTTGTTTGCTTGGGCATCCTGTAAAGTAAGTTTTCATTCAACACAAGTGGTTTCTGTGGCACTTTTATTAGGTATTTCACTGTCTCCGAGACAACTCTTTAGGAAGAGTGATGTTGGTATCAAAATATTTGGATGCTCCATAATCACTCCTTTTGTTTATTGACAGTTCCAGTGCGTTTTTTTTATTCTCCCTTTGTATACTATTGAAAGGTTGTGGCGCTCTCCGGGTGCTTTTGTTATTATCGTTGTTCTTTATTTAATTTTTGGCATATTCACTTATGCATACACAAAGGAAGGATGTTTGTTGCGGGGCATACAGACATAGATTGAAAGACCAAATATAACTATAAAGACAGACACAAACAGACAGGTTGTAGAAATGTTATGTCAACTGTTATTGCTGTTGCGAATGTTCGATAACAACATTTAAGTATAAATATGAGTATACAATGAATGTTCAGAAATCCAGATTAAATTATCTTCATTTTTTAGAAAACATAAATATGATAAATTATACGTCTACGGATAATAATCATACACACATTTATTTATGTTTTAAAAGTTCTGGTTTATAATTTTATAACGATGTAAAATTAATAAACATGGTATTTGATTGTGTTTATGTTGTTTTTTTCTTGAAGGTGTTGGTAGTGCTGTTTTAGTTATCTATACTTTTGCCTTAAAGCGACGTGGTCACCATTTTGATACTTAAAAACATTTCATATGTAATAAAATCATTGCGTCACACTTTAACCAACCTGAGTGTTATGTATGAAATATCTATACACATGACGTAATCAGTATGACTTATACTATGCCGGGAAGATAACATGACTAAAAAAGTTTACATGATTCGCAGCGTTTTTGATTTCCATCAACCTAATGACAACACATAGTTTTTTAATAGCGGCATGTACCTATATCATATAGTGATCAGGGATAAAATCAGCCTTTGCTTCTGGGGAAAAAAAGTAAATAAGCGCAAACTTGACCAAATGCAACATGAATCACCGATAAATTTTCACTTAAAGCTTAAATCAAGGAAAAATGCTTGCCAGTATATTTTACAAACATTGCTTTCCTCGGCAATCGCGAAAACCCAGGATAGAACAAAGGAGTTACGAATAACAATATCAAAACATGATAAAATAGAAACATTCCCTTAGTACTTAATTCATAAATTGCTAAAACAAAAGTTTACTAGACTTATCCGAGTATTGAGCGCGGTCTTATCATCAGGATATGTACTGTTCGCTGCGGTGTACACAAGTATTTGTTTAATTACCTTAATCCATGGCCTCTCCTTTCTGGATTCGACGGTCTGCCACGTCCGATCATCTCCTGTTTTAAAATAGTCGAGATAACGTTTTATTCTTCCTGATAGTAGAAATTGACATGGGCGCGTTGTGTTGTATTTGCATAAGATACCGTGTAGCTATACCGCCGTTTTAGCATTTCATAAACATGTTAAAAGAATAGTGGTGGTAGCTTCAGAGTTTGAAATACTGACTGTGTAATTGATGTATACAACTAAACGTGAGTCTCATCATTAACGTTACAAGGTGTAAATAAATGTGTCAGGACAACGGAAGTATAGTCTCAAAAAAGGTAAGTACTGCTAATACAACCGAGGGTTTATTGAACTGCCAGAAATATATATGTAGTATTGCCCACAGAACCATTATACTGTACAATGTAAACGAATTGAAATGATTATTGGCATTTGTTAGTGTTATCCTTTTCAGTGGAGGTGAGGCAAGTTAAAAAAAGGAACTAAGGAATCTTCAACAGTAAAGGATAGTAATTGTCATCAACTATAAACTTGTAATTAGAGTAAGACAAGTTGCTAGAAACATAGTATAAACTAGTATTCTTCCACTCAGTCGTTATGAATCCGTTACGAAGAGAATGGAACCTGTAGCGGGACACAGAAAGCGGTTATATGCCGTTAAAAGTGGGTGGGGTAGTAAATGAACTTGCAAACAAGACGCAACTTGTCTTAACAAATTGCATTTTCCGAAAGGCCTTGAGTCTGTTCTTTTGATAAAAAGATTTATTGCAGGGCCACCTAAACCAATGACTGAAAGAGTCCAAATCCAAATGGGGTGTTTGTTTGATCCCTAGTCCACAAAAACACACATGTATATTGACAATATTGACAATATATTAATATTATATTGACAAGCATGAAAGAAATCATACAGTCTTATCTATCTACAATACATATCATTATTCGCGCCTGAAAAAAGGGGGTCGCAAAAGAAGACAGTTGGAATGTGAACACCATGTTGAGTGTTTGTTGGGCTTTAACTTACTTAGTTACAGTTGCCACTTCTTAAAAGTTAGCCTCTCATGCAAAAAGGCTAGAGACAATAACGGGGGCTGGAAGACTGTGAAGCTATGAGCAAAGAGAATAAATGGCATGGTAAACCTGCAGTTACTCACATATAGACTGGTTAGAGAATAACGATTTAATGTTTGACGTCCTTAGCACAGTAAAGTGATGTCGTCATCTGGTTGACGGAATCGTTACAGCGTTGCTTGGTCGAATGTATGAAGGTGGTAAAGAAACCTGTCGTTCTCTCTTAACTCTTAAAGGGATAGTAATTAACGTAATTTACATGGCAATAAATTAACTTTCCATAATTGTCTGCCTTTCATATTAATTGTAACAGGAGATATGAAGCCCCACCCACCATCCGACTGATGTACCCAATCTAATAACCGAGTTTCCAAATAAAAATCATCAGTTTATATAATGCGCAAACGTATCACCAGCTATCGACACAATTCAAAGCACCAATAGCTATTTTAAAAGTGGTGCAATGTGAAGAATAGCGAGAACATTTGTTTGCATTCTAGTATGCCAACTCGGAGGTGGTCATGGCCCAAGATTCGATTAATGTACAATCTATGCACTGACTTTCTACTTCTTTTATACAAAAAAACATTTAATTTTAAGCTGCTTCTAATCGTTTATCCTTCCAAGTTTTGATGGCATAAATTACATTTGGTAAATATCTGGTTTAACATATTATAAGATGATCATTCTTTTGACACTGTGTTTCATTTGGTGTTATACCAGAAGTCGAGTAAATAGACACGAATGTGTACAGTGCGTCCTTTAGAGGATGGAATCATGCACTGGTTCTTTACTTCTTTATTCTTGAAAAACAACGCACATTGAGTCATGCAATAAGAATTTCGTTCATCAGTTCATCAGAAGGCAAAAGGCAACATTATGGATACTGGTAGAAAGCGTACGTCTATGCAGCAAGGTATGCGATATTCTAAAGACAGAGAGGATGATAGTATTCGTAGTTTGTTTTTAATTGCATGGTTAAGCACATTGCTGTCCATTAGTACACATATGTGTATCTTTTTATATAACAAGAATAACGTTAGCACATGCATATGTGTATATCATTAACCACGCATACCATTTGTTGAAACATACTATGTGTACAAGCATTGGTCACAGCTAGTGTGTCTTGAATGCCGAAACGTGTGTCTAGTTACTCATGTTCTTCCACGTAAGTCGTTAACTTCGTCCTATCACAGTTAGGGCAGTATTTTATATACTTCATTGAACTAGTTTGCATTGATTCATTATGACATAAACTGTTTTTATTAAACTTGTTCATATTTATTAACCTTGTTTAGCTATCATACAACATAGGGAGGCGCCCGTGGCGTAGTGGTAGAGTCACCGACTTGAATCTCCACGGACGTCTTAGCCTCTCACCGCGTGGGTTCAATTCCCAATCATGGAGAAGGATTTAATGTGAGCTGCGGTGCGTCAGTAGTTCTATCCAGACATTTCTTTTTGGTCTTCCTCCACTAAAATAGCTGGATGTCACTATAATGATCATAATTGGTCAATGCGATGTACTTTATTATTAAATCCATCTACAATGTATTGGTGTTGTAACAACATAGATATATAAAATGACAACACGGGTTGAGCAACAAGTTCTTAAACTTAGTCTATTCTTTCCCATTGATTATGGTTGTTAGGGAAATATCATTTTGCAAGATACACAAGAAATAGCCACTTGAACACTCTAAAGCATACTACATGCGACCTAGATGCGTTATGAATGTGGGTTGTCGCTGCAATCTGTCAAACTGTCCATTAGTGATCAGGGGTGCGTTTTATGAACAGTCGTGTATTACTTTGTAAATAGCGATCTAGCGTAAATACCCAAAATTTGATTTTCCCGTTTCATGAAACTCGAGTATTTTACGATATCGCAAATATCGGTCGCAAATATAAGCAAGTCCAAGGTGTATCGGAAATATTTGCGAAAAATAATGGCCACTATTTCCGCTTCTAAACCACCGAAAGACGCCAATTCCTAGGTTTTTCAATGAGCCAGTGTTGTTAAATTCTATAAGAGACGAAGGTATTGTCAACCTTTATCCTTTCACAGTGACTTGATATTTTGTATGTGATGTCGATGATTGAAAGTGACATCATACTGAGCAACTGGGCTGGGGAAGCCCCCACCCACCGCTCTACTGACACTTCTCACGTTGTGTTGTGCCTATTTGTGTATTGCCATAATCTCGCTACTTTTCAGTTTTATTCATCTTGGGTACACCGCAAAATAAAAAACCCTTGTTTGTAAGCAAAATTATATCTCCATATTTGACAACTGTGGGCTAAAGGTAAGTATTAAACTAAATTTGGCATAGCATTCATTCTTGCAAAAGCAAAAATGTTAGGTTAAGACTTTAAAACCAAATATTTAAAATATTTATTTTTCATCTTGTTCATGGCTTGTTATGGAAATGCCATTCATGTAGCTTAACATGCCTAAAATAAAATACTACAACACTACCTTATGAAGGCTTCAGTGGGTCACGTGTTGGGAGATAGCGGTTATCAACTTAGGGACTACCTACTGACACCAGCGTTGTCCACAAAAATACGCGCAGAAGTGTTGTACAATAAAGGGCACAAGAAGGGTAGAGTGTGCTTGGAGAGAGCTTTTGCGGGGCATGCTTTGTTAGGGTATCATTTCAGAATTGGATAGTATTATATTGTGATTATCGTCTTTGAACACTTACTTTGCATATTGATTTTGTATTTAATTCAACGAACTAAGTCAATATCTGGCACAATGTTCAGCCATGTCTCTTCTGGATTTGTTTTTCTCAAAACTGCTTTGGAAACCTACTGAATTCCTGTTCCTATGAACATATATTCGGTGAATGTCAACTACAGCAAACACTTTTGTTTCATGTTACTGAGATATCTAAGATTTATTCTTTATCATTTAAAAGGAAGCATTTTACATTGAATTATATATGGCTCTATTGGACATATGTGTATCAATTATGTGAAGATACTCTGACCAGTACTGTGTTGCTGCAAAAAAACAGAGTTGTATTAAATTGTATAAAAACATTCTACGTAGAAAACACTCCAATAAACACACACTTTTAAATGGAATTTAGCTAACAAAATAATTATAATGGTGCTTGGCTGAAATTAAAAGAAAGGTGACCAGTTTATGATTTACTTTATACATCGATTTAGATATGATTGTAACTTAAATTTCAGTCACGCATTACCATAACTCATCTTTATCCTTATCGGTGTGCGTATGCGTATCTGTGGCAAGCTTCATGAAACGGGGCTCGTGCTGTCGTAAAAAAATTCGTAAATGGGTATCGTAAAAATACGATCTTGCCAATTCGTATAATTTTCATGAAACTCACCCTTGCATTATACTCTGCCTGGTCGCAAATTAAAAGTACATTTTAACTTTGCAGGAAGTTAGGAGCAGATAACCTAAAGTAGAGGAGACAAGTTAACGTTTAAGATTAATGTGGGCCTTCTTTGCCTTTCACAATATTTGATTAATAGATATTGAATTATCTAATCTTAACTCGTAGCTCCATGTGTGTGTCGTGGACCCTGCACACAAACCGGAAGTAAAGATGAATAGCTCGAACTTACAATGTTATTCAACATTCCTTTGGTCCCACTGCGATCTTTTTGGTCAAGATTTTTGCTGCTGCCTTAGATCTGATTGCCTTTGCATGTAATTATGTGTAAATAACAGTCATATATAGTAATTCAGCATTTTTTGATGAATGAGAGACTTTAGTGTTATCGATGATACTACATTGTTTTGTTCATTAGAGGTAATAAGGTAACTTACAGGTTTTAAATGACAGCGATAGTGATAAACATGGAATGTGATTATAAATTATGAACTTATGCATATAAACAACTGTTAGAACCTAGTGGGGTAGGGGGTGATGCCCGTGGTCAAGCAATTAGAGTCATCAAACTCCTAATCTCCTCGCCGCATGAGTTCGAGTCTAAGTCGGAACGAGAATAATTATAAAAGAGATTGTCCAGTTGTTGTGTTTTTGTTGGTTTTTGTTTTGTTTTTAAAATATATTGCTGCTGAAATTTCTGATCATTATAGCAACGTCCAGCTTATATGTGGAGGAAGACCCCCAGACACATGTCTGAGTAGAACCACCGGTGCACAGCAAGTCAGCTGGAGATTGTCCAGTAAAAGTGCGTTGCTCTAGTGGTTCAACTCCAGACATAAGTATGGACCCTTTCTCCACTTACATGAGCTTGACATCATTAAATATGACCATACTTGTGTCTGTGCGATGTATTAAAACATACAAACAAACAAACAAAAACAACCGTTCCGTGTATAAATAAGACAATTTTAATTACAAGGCACTATTTATTCATGTTAGAATTCACGTATTTTGCATATCTTGTACTTAGTTTATATCACTCATCTTAAACAAAATTTAAGCAAACATTATACGTTTTCATAAAATGCTGCAAAATAACAATAGGAAATAAATCAGTCACAGGCTACGTCCATCGGGTTGCAATCAAGGACCTTCTTCTGTATGGCTGGAATGAGAACAACTATCTTTCTATTGGTATTATTGTTTATATATAAATAATAAATATGCATTTATTATTGTTATTATTATAATTTTAAATGCTTTGTTAAACAACAGTGAATAGTAGAACAAAACATTTCCTCTCTTCACTGCACTGTCTTGTCTTGAGGATAGGCTAATTAATCCGTTTCTAAACTGTTTCTTGCTCAGTCTCATATATAGCTAATTTCAAGTGCGAAAATATATGTAATACAACACACTGACTGGTTCTTATCTGACACAAAATATACAAAAGGTGTCCCTTTTCGTACAACATATTCACTTCTTCGCTAACCTTAGACGTGGGGAGAAATTTTATGTGAGGTCTTTCGCCGTACCCTTGGCGCGAGGGTGGTTCAAGACTTAAACATTTTCTCGAGCCCTCTTATATAACAGCAAACGTTGTCAAGGTGACCTTAACTGTATCTGTACGATGTATATAAAGACCTTTACAAATAAAGCAATTCATGCTCTATGCATGATAACCGTATTTAAGCTTTTTAGCATGGGCGATACCTTTCTTAGTTATGTTCCCAGTTGTTGTTGCTTTTTCTTCAATTCTCGTTAGTGTACGAGACATTTATTAAAAAATAATGTCATGAATATTTCTGTAATTATTTTAGAATTATTCTGATACATTCTTGGAGAAGACAAGCCTAATGTGTTATACCTACCTATTTAGGCTCTTAAACATTTCGTATTTATTAATATGTATAAAAACCATTTACAGATAATATATGTTTATAGACCTTTATCAACTATCAAGTTTATTAAACCTTTTCAACTTTAATATGTTTAGAGTGATTTGTTTTGTTTGAAAACATGTATATTCTATTATGAGTTTAAACAACATTTAAAAACTAGCATATGTTTATAAGGCATTCAATAAACTATTATATCCATCTAGTGTCTTTCTAAGATATAAATATTTATAAGGGCTTTATCAACAAAGATATCTGAACTAGGACATTACCAAATTTCATACATGTATTAATACAATACAAACATGTATTTATTGGCTGATTGGGGCATTTGCATCTTATATTTGTAACAAATATCATAAGTTACAAAAGCTATTTTTCTACACTTCATATTAAGTTTTTGACCTTAATATGACACGTAAGAAAAAAATATAGGGGGTAAAGAATATCTACCGGCCTGTTATGTCAACATACAATATCAATTGATGTTACACGAGGCACAAGGGCAGCTCTCAACAGCACATGCACTCAGCATAATTTTAAAGACTACCTGCATCTCAAAATTGCCGTGGCAGTGCGTTCCAGAGTATTGGCGCTCCGAATCAGAAAGAGTTGAGCCCGAGACTCTCGGTCCTCACCTTGGGTACAACGGCTGCTGTATCTAAAAGAGTAACTAATATTCGTCAATTGTTCACGATCATGTAAGTATTGCGGGCAGTATTTATAATTTCAGCGCTTTCAATGCATTCTCCGGAGACAGCGTCTGTCCTAACATAGGTAATAGTACATCATAGCTAGAGATGATGTTATCTTATATAAAGCATAAGGATGTTTCTTGTATTTTCTCAACGTTATTTGTCATCGTTTCCGTACAAAAATCCATGTTAAAGGGCAAAAGTTAAAGTTTGACATGATAAATGAGATATTTGCCAATTCGTATTAAATTATTTAGTTTTCCTGATGTCGTCTGACAGAGATAAGAGCTATCAAAATTGCAGTTGTGTACAAGTTACCTTTTTAACTTTTTCCAATGCTCGACTACTTTCAGTGCTGTAGTCGGACAACCATACCCAGGCCTTAACACAGAAATGTATACATTACAACGCGTATAAAAGAAATGCATAAGCTTTAAATAGACGTCTCTTTCAGAAAGCTTTCACATAACTGGTTAGATTCTTGCTGGTCTTAGTTCGTGCGATTTAAAGACCATTTGGAAATGTTGTGTTGTTAAACGAATTATTTATAAGCTGGGTAATGGGTTAACCACTAGATGTCGTCGCCGTATGACCTGTTAGGTGTCTGTGTGCAAGGCCTGTTAGGTTTGTACAAGGCCTTTATCAAATATCATACCTGTACAAGAACCATTATAGCTGTTAAACGCTGTTAATTAACGCTAAATATTTATTTGTAAAAGAAAGACAATAGAGCAATTAAAAGGTTCACAAACTGTGTAAGATGTTAACAAAACATCTTGTTTGATTTTATTTAAATAAACCTGGATAATAATTTATTAAGAAAAGTGTTGAAAACATAAAGTTTAAAATCGTCTGCAACAGAAACTCAGTGCCAAAATTCCATTTTACGGGAATTTTACATCAATGATCTACTCAAATTAGACATGTCCGATTCAGATAAAGAACTGCTTTCTACTATTGACCATGGGCAGTAAATGATTTCAACAATGTCGGAACTTGCTAAACAAAAACATTTGCCTTTAGATGACAATCACAATCCTGTGACATTTGAAGCAATTTAAGACGTGGAAAGTTATGTGAAAAGGTTTGTAATGTCCTTAAATTTGCAAGATTGCAATTTTAAACATACAAACTGTGCTCAGATAAAGTTCTTAAACTATTCATAGAAAAAAAAAACAAAAAAAAAACAGAAACATAATTATTATATGCTGTTTGATAAAAAGCTGTACAAAATAAATTAAAAATATCTTTAAAAACGTCTTACTTGAAATCTGCTCGTTTACCTTTAAAATGTTTGTTAAATTTATACATTTTAACATGGGATTTATATTTAAACTTTTAATTTGCAACATTGCAGGTTTATAGTTGCTTATCTGTTGTTGTATTTTTGTAATTAGAATTACACTTTGGCCACTCCATTGCAGTGGACTCTTAGGCTATACACTGTGCCCATTTCATCTTATTTGGAAACAACTAACCTTCCACAGCCCTTGTATCGGTTAGTGGTTAAATTTAGTTTGGCACCGTCGCCTGATAAACATAGTTAACGACATCTCCCTTTCAACACCTCATCAAAACCTTCCATTACAGACAGCTAAGCTGTATAAAAATAAGACAAAGTGTGAATAGAAATTATTCATACCATGCTGAAGTTTTGGAGCAATTAAATGAAACAGAATCCTATGTACATTTGTGAAATTTTACAATGCCCTGCTTTTACGTGCACAATTTGGTCAGGGTATTTTGGCCAAATTAAGTGGGAACTGACAGGTTCCTATTGTCTATTGCTGATAAATTTGTGAAACTACTTTTAAAAATCTTACAACAAACAACAGTTTTGTTAATATTGCTTAGAGCAGAGCGGTTATTGGTACTTTTCAAACAACATTATTATCGTGTTTTTCTTCAAAAATTATTTTGCTTAAAGCTAAAGTTGTGTAAGTGTGTATGTTTTGGTCAAAATAATAAATGGCAGTGTTGCTTTTTACCTTTACACCAAACTCTTAAAGGTGGAAATTATGGTCATTGCCAGTATTTTTGTGCAGTACTTGTTCTGAAATAAATAACATTTGGAAATTGTTACTTTTGATAACAGACAATTGTGGACTTTTAAATTAAATGTGTCAGTTCAATCGTAGTCTTTTATCTCTCAACCGAGCAGGACCACTTTTCATCCATTAAAAATGACATTAAGAAAGGTGCCCATCGACTTTTTCAAGTGACGATTCATCAGAAACAAAGTCGTATGAAATGTTGCACATCCGAAATACCAGCTCTCCTTACTTTCAATATATTCGCATTGTCTTAAGCCACCAAGTTTTATGAAACAGTGCTCACATGTGATTCATTGGTAACCTATTATCAATGTATCGAATACTTACAGAACCAGCAAAACTGCCTTCAGGTAAAATGTTATAAATAGGCTCTAGTCAACTTTCGGTTTTGTTTATATAAAGATCTATCATTTTTGCCTAACAAACATGTTTTATTTTCGATAAAATACAATGAATTAATTACGTCGAACATGAAACATTATACTGTGCTATCAATACATTTTGGTAAAATACAGACTCGGAGTAAGATCTATCATACAGGTCATCTATTATACATAAATATTTGCTGCTCACATCACGTTGCGTTGCAAACTTTGGGATTCAAAGGGAAAAATAGTCTCAGTTGTACCGGTTTGAGTTTAAAACGCGAAACTATGAATATATATTTAGATAATAAATAGTGTCTGTATGATTTAATTATTACGAATTATTACGCATCTGCACATAAAATCACACACACTTAAGGCTTTTTCCTTTCTAACACGTTCTACACGAAATTTTGAATTAAAAGGGTCTTATATTATGTTACAGTTAAATTGAGAAAGAAAAATATCCTGTCAAATAAATGTGTATTGTAGGGTTGTTCCTTATTTGACTTTAAGTTTAGTGCTTACTGACACGATGTGCTTTAAGATATGTAAAACTCTCTCCATATATATTCATATCTCCATGGTGCCTTCCTTTTAATTGTGTTTTTTTCCCAATATCTAGAGGAATAATATTCCCAATTTAAATAAATATTCACTTTGCGACGAGAATTGATATTTCAGTAGAAACATCAATTATAAATCGACTTACATTAAAATGGTAATTTGAACGCCTAAATTGGAATGTCTACCATCGTAAGTCACAAGCATCAGGACTGAAAACACACTATGCATATCTTTATCTACGGTAAAGGTAGGCTACAAATGTTTCTTTTTTTATTGTGATAGGTTGTATTTCAGTCAGTAAATCTTTGATGTTCTGTGAAATTACATTTAAACTTTACATGTAGATGATGAGACATGTCACGTAATGATATTCCTAGCATTTAAATTTGAAATATATTTTAATGTTTTTATTTTAGGGGACAATAATCTCTTTACAAGATGGTGTTCTAAAAGTTGCATGAAAAGGAGTTATTTTTCTCTTTACTCTTGATACTGGTAAAGTTCAAAGCTCGTCATTTTCCTCTATGGATACACACACATACACACAACACACCCACACACGCACACACACACGCACGCGTGCGCGCGCGCGCACACACACACACACACATTATTCTTATGCAACCTAGTAATGTGGATTTAAGCAGCATTCTAATAGCACGAATCATCAACAAACGCCAGACGCCAGTGACGATGCAATATGTCATTTGGCATTTTATTAACGGTTTTTCTAGAAAAAAACAATGATATGCAACTTAAAAGAGAGCATAAGGGTCTTATATGATAATTGTATTTTCCACTGACGACATGATTTGACATGCTTGTTGTTCCCCAGAAAGGCATTAACATGTCTAAAAATGAGAGAACAATTTGAATAGTCATTGCGGTTATTCTTGTATTTCTATCATATTTAGGCATGGTATGCCCACAACAACTTAAAAGGTGATTAAATCACCATTCCATCTGTGTAACCCTTTGCTCACTTGTAAGCAGTGAAGTGTTTGTATTTTAACTCGAAAGACCAGAAAATGTTTAAAGTAAATGCTTTTTAGCTAGGATGACGTCGCCGTATTGGACAAAAATTACTTAAGGTATTTATCAACCATATATTTAATTAAATTTATATTTTGAGATAGAGAAAAGGTCGGTCATTGTAATAGCGCCTGAAAGCAAATGTTTGATTCGAGATTAAACATGTGTCATGACATTAAAGTTGAACAACCTTTATAAACTTAGTATTAAAAAAAATAGTTCATACAGCACAAGAAAGTATATTATTTCCTATAAAGAATGATGTATGCAACAAGAAATCAGGAGCCGTTCTAACCTATTGCATGTGCCTTTGAATGACCACTCTAGATTTGTCGGTATTTCAAATGTAGCAAATTGAGAACATGTGCAAAGAGAAACGGCGCCACTTAACAAGACACAATGTATATATGCCGGAACTAACTTTTAGGTAATGCTAGTGTTTTAACTATTACAAAATAAATTCATACATCAATATAAGTGATAAGAATTAGACAATTATCTTAATAAAGTCAGTGTGTTTAAGAATCCTTTTAGCTAGCCGTTAACCAAGATGTTATATACATACTTGGGTCCTGACATAATTACAACTGCAACTGCCAACAAAATTGTACCACTTCTGCTTCCGTCGGCCATCTTAATCTTCTATTTTCATTTTGAAAAGTTATGGACCACGCCCCTCTCTCCCCCCCCCCCCCCCCTCTCTTTATTGTTTGCTTGGTAAAAGTTCCAACTTGCCCCATAGATCATCTTAATAAAACACAAACATAATGCGGCACTTGCACTTGCACAAGAATATTTGTTGTGTCACCTCCGTTTCCACCCAGTGGAAAACAAAAAAACCTAAGAGGGAAATGTTTCAGTCCACCACTAGAGCGCAGTGGGTGGGGACAGACAAAATCTATCTCCTTTGCTAGGGAGGCCCAGAACACCAAACCAATTTCACCTGATAAACAAAAGCACCTGGCCACATAAAATGATCATTCGGGCTGTGACGGTGGGGGGAGGGGGAGGGGAGGACTCTGGGAGATCTGTTTCTATTTACCATGGCCAGTTACAAACGCTGCATACAATGTGATTCCGTAAACTTACGACAACACACGAGTAGTTAATCAATAAAATGCACTGTTCTTCCTGGTAGAAATTGACTTGGACACATTGCTCTGTGTTTGTGTAAGATAACGTTGTTATATGAATAGTATATCTGTTAGTGTTATCTCTTCCTTGAACATCAGTGTTTCAATTTCGGACTAAGCCCAGGAATTTGTACTAATAAACTTAATTCATGCTTACGTTTTGATGTGTAAATAAATTTGTAAAGAAAACGGAAATATAGCATCAAGATAGGTAAGGGCTTCTAATCCAGCCAATGGACGATTAAAATGCTAGTAATGTATCTGTATAATTGGCCATTGAACATGTATACTTGTAATGTTAACGAATTGAAGTGATTGTTTGCTTGTGTTATTGTCACATTTTCTTGCTGCAGGTGGGAACAGTAAATGATATTCATTGTTATCCACGCATAGGTTTGTAATTAAAATAAGAAAAGTTGCTAGCAATTATGCCCGACATAAACAAAAAGAGCAAACATATGAAGACCGATCTATTATATATTTTGTATATAATGATATTATAATAATTGAGAATTCCAAAACAGAAGGAGACAAATGTCAGCTGCAAGGACAGGGGTGTGTGAATGGGGGGGGGGGGGGGGGGGGACAAATATCCGTATACCCCTAAATGTCATGTGGTATAAAAATGTCAGATTCTATAAATATAGATCTTTGGTGTTCTTGCGACTATTTTCCTTTCTGCGTAGTAAATTAAACATATCATTTACCTTTATTAGATTACATAGGAACTACCTGCATTGTACACATAACTGTTAATTCCTTGTTTTTCGTTATTCTTTACAACGCCACTAATTTAACCCAACGGTAAACGGTGCATTTTATTGTGTGTGTGTGTGTGTGTGTGTGTGTGTGTGTGTGTGTGTGTGTGTGTATATATATATATAAGACCTTTATTTATGGTTAATATTTAATTTAAATGATGATCCGAAATTATTTGTCATAAACAGTTTGGGAAAAATAAAATAAGTAAATATTTTAATGTGTATCAATCTTTTGCCTAGAATACAAGTGATCCATCTTAAATAACAACTACCCATGGAACCATAACTAAACAAAAATACAAACATTTCCACAATGAATTATTTTCCTGGCCCTTTCCTTTCTTTTATGTGTTTTAGGTATTTTTGTTTGTTTTCAAAGATACAAATATATTGGTAATTTCACTCTTCAAATGGTAGAATGCTTGTTAAAAGGAAAAGAAATAAACATCAAACAAAACAACCCAATAAAGCAAAACATCAAAAAAAACAAAAACAAAAAAAACAACAACAAAAAAACAACAACAACAACAACAAAACAATCAAGTGAGAATAAACCGTTCAGGGCTAGTTTGATTTAATCCACACTTAGCCAAGCAGTAAGGGTCTCAAACATGTAGGTCCTTAGCCATTTACCTCGTGGGTTCGAGTCTGGATCAATGCGACAGCTTTCATGTAAGGATGTTTTCAGCTAACTTGCAGTGCAACGGTGTTTCTACTCAAATATAAATCTGGGATTTTCTTCCCCAATAATTACTATAGTTAGTAGGACCATTATTGTGTCGATGCGATGCAACAACAACAACAAAAATAAACATGCACAAGAACATGCTATTTCAACTCAGTAAAAGGATAAGCTTAAATGGAACCTAGGTAAATATGTACTTGTTTTGTTCTGTTACATTGCAGCTACCATTTGTGATCATAATAGCCACGTCCAGCTTTTTGGTGAAAGAACTCTCCAGACACATGTCTGGGAAGAACCACCAGCGCACCGCATGTCAGCTGGAAGACCTTCTCACATTAAGTCCTTCGCACCAAACGGGTGAGAGGCTTAGCAGTCAGAGGAGTTACAAATCGGCGACTCTACCACTATCCCACGGGTGCCCCCTAAATATGTAGTTGAAAGGGTGATTTGGTAACATGGGTTTAAACAAAAATGATTGATGACGAGTGTGAATACCTGCTTTCCATGTGTACATCAAGTGTGTAAATCGATATTACAGCAGCAGCAAATAAATTGGTGTATGACATAATTCTGCCATGCTGTTAACTTATGTGTCTTAATTTGCTCTCTCTCTCTCACACACACACACACACACACACACAACACAAATACGGAGATACGTCTTAATTACATTATAACCTTACACATTTAAGTTTTGAATAACAATGTGTGAAATATGAAATACAACCAGAATTAGTTTAAAAAAATCAACATTTTCGTTAACCTTATATCTTGCCTTTCGAAATGTGCTGCATGACTTGAAAACTACAGATGAACAAAACAATTGGGCGCGAAACAAACCGCTTTATGCCGAGAAAATCCGAGCCATCCAGAATGAATACAAGCTGCAAGTTCAGAAGTAAAGCATAAACGCGAATGCACGCAAATGACTGCAAAACGTGTCTCTTTATACGCGTTCATACTCCGTGTCAATAGATGTGTTCAGCGTTCGTTTGGTAACATAGTTAGTAATATAGTTGCACCCCTGTAGACGCCTTGCAATAATCAGTGTTTCTTGACTGCTGAAACGTGTGTGTGTCTGGTTACATATTTCGACCATGTAAGGCGTTAACTGCGTGCTATGATAGTTAGGGCAGTGGTTTATCATACCTAAGCGAACAACTTCGCTTTGATTCATGATGACACGTGGCCTGTTTGATTAAACCTGCTGTCAAGAACAAATATTTATTAACATTAAGCCTTGTATAGCTATCATACAATATTAACTAGCTTTTAAAATTGTATTAACATTTTACTAATAGCATGCATAGTAGATTGAGTGAGCTATGACTACTCTGACTTCATAACCTGTTCACGCGTAGGTTCGAGTTCTTTTATGTGGCGATGTCTGCAGTTGATCAACTAAGACATTTGTCTGGATTTAACTCCACCCTAAAATGTTTGGACGCCGCTGTAATGACGATAACAGTGTCAGTGCGGGGTTCATAACAAGACGTATTTAAGTTATATGCTGACATACATGCACGTATCATGTTATCATGCAAAAGTGGACCATTTGTAACTCTAAGTCATTTAGAAGTATGTTTTATTTAAATTCCGCCAATCGTATCCCTAGTCTTATCTCAAACAAGCGCTTACACTTAAATATGTGCAAACAGGTAGAACCCACTTATTGATTGTGATTAATGTTGCAAACTCGTTGGCAAGTGCGCATTGATTTGTCTCATCAGATGTCAATACAGAAGGTCCAGATAAACATCAAATCAAGTTTATTCCATAATTCTACACCAACCCCTATAGGTATATTGTATACTTGCAGTTTTCAGTGGCATTGTTCTACTGATCAATAGGAAGTAATGGTTGTTGGGAAAATATATTTTTTAATAACTTTTACAAGAGACTGAAGTGATAGCACCTTAAACACAATCCTTTAAAGCATATTACACGAGGTCTAGACACGCACTGATTGTGGGTTGTCTCTGCAATATGTCAACGCTGCCAAATAGAGATCGGCATCATATGCTGCCATATCACAGGTTAAATGCGTGGTTCAACAGTGCATAAAAGTGTGAGTAAAATCCCAAATAATAGCATGCTTATTAACATATTTAGAACATTTAAGATTTACGTGGAGCAGTGTAGATCCCATGGAAAGTTTATCAATGTCATAAAACAATATGGATTTGACAAGATAAAGAGAATAAACGCATGTTAAACGTCAGAAACGGTATTCCTATGTCTCTAGTAAATGAGTCTGATCAAACAAATAATTGTTCCTTTTTACTTTTCAGAATGGCTGGTTATGACATATTCTATTTGGAAAAATAATATGTCCTAATCTGAACGTTTATGCTTCATAGTCTCCCTTAAACAACTCGGGAGAAAATATGTTTAGCTCGATTAACACGACTACAGAAAGTTGTTCTGTTCCCGCTAAAAGTTTTGTAATCTGGATTTGCACGATTTGCAGCTGTTTTAGATCTGATTGTCTTCGCGTGTAGTTGGGTGCAAATAACAAAGACGTGTATAGACGTGAAAAATATGAGACTGCACTTTTAATCTGTTATAATTTGCCATTGGATTTCATTAGAGGAAACGAAGTCACCTGCATGGTAATAAAGACAAATGGCACAATTAGAATGTTTAGCATGGAATATGATATTTATTTATTTAAAAACGGTTGTGTAACTGAAGTATCTGTTTTTGTATGTTGCAACAACTTTATGAGCGTCATTAATGTCACATATAACCTGCTAAAAACAATGATCAGAGTGAATTAGTGATTATCCTAATTCCTCTATACACAAAAAAAATTTGCCAAGGAATAGTTTTATGTACAACATTGTTAGTATGAGTTCGAATGTCTATTTTAAGTCGAATGACCACACTAAACATGAAACATTGTACCATATTGCACAAGCTTGCTTCGGCAAATGATCACCGTTCCAAAGTGGTAATTGTCGGGTTTGCTCTTTTGGGTAATTAACTCATCATCGATTTGTTCTTACTTTTACATTTGGCTTGCACGTGATTACATTTGTCCTGTGCATGGTCTTATATTGGTATATGTTGCAATTTTCATAGGAATTTGTCATATTTTCTTATTTATAATTTGTTTATTAAATATTACTGTTGATAAGTACCTTCATGGTAATAATTTCACTCAATTTCCAACGTATACACAAGTTATGTTTTAAACAGTTTGATCCATATAAATGGCATCATTCTAGATTTGGTCTTAAATGTTGTTTTTGCTTCATGGAAAGTATTTGCTTCATAACAACAGATACAAAAGTTCTGGGAGCGCTGGCTAGGCGGTAAGAGTCTCCATATTACTCAGCCCCTCGACGTGGGGGTTTAAATCTCAGTCGGAGCAAGAGCTTTAATGTGCGATGGTTTTTAAGTTAACACACGTTTCACACAGACATAAGTCTGGTGTCATCCTCGATTAATAATTAGAGGAACACCGCCAATATGACCATTCTTGTGTTGTCGCAATGTATCAAAACAAACATACAAAAAACACACAAAAACATATTGTGTATCAATGAGAAAAAAATGGTTTTACAAGACAATATTTATTCATTTTAGAATTCAGATATTTTGCATATCCTCCATCTCCAATTATATTAATGTCCCTCATATAAAGCAAAATTTAAACCTTAAGAAAACATGATACGTTTTATAACATGTCGCGAAATAACAATAGAAAATAAATTCTCAGACGACATCTATCATGTTGCATGTAATGTAGGACTGTCTTCTGCACGCAAACTGTGATGTGAGCAAACATCTTTTGCATTTAAGCGACAATTTTTGTTCAATCAAGAATTGTGAATTTCGTGATTTTTCACGAGTTTCAGATCAATTAATGTCATATACATATATATTTTATGCTGTTGAATATATTATCTGATAGTATCATGGTCGATGCAAACCACATGGAGCATTTACTATCTATAGGTGATTCTTTTGCTAAATTGTCATCTCTTTTTTTCCCATTTACTTTGGTCTGATCATTTCCAATATATTTGCCATTTCGGTTCATTGTACATCAATCAGGCAGATACGTTTAAAATGCTTTACAGTTTTACATGTTATATAAAATATGAGATAACAATAAAACAATTGTAAAATAAATTTTAGAGACGGTGAGAATAGATTCCTAACATGCATGTATATGTACAAAAATTTAAGACAATAAAGAATATAACACCAGCATAATGGAAAGAACTTTATTGTCGAAATGCATTTATGATATAGGCATATTGATGCATCTGCTAAGTTAGCTTTGCCAGAAGTACAGTCATTGTATCAATTCAATATTAAATCGAGTTAGACTGTAGCTGCAGAAGTTGGTGAAAGTTAAACTGTGGCCGAGTAGTTACTATATCTGACCATTTCAAATACATGTGACATCTGTTTATAGACCTGTATCAGCTAGCAAGTTTATGAACTATAATATGTTCATGAGGAATTCTGTGTTATATATTTGGTATAATATATTTATAAACCATCAACTGCTTATAGGACATTTATAAACTATAATTTGTTTATAAGGCATTCATTAGCTATAATGTATATCTTTAGAATATAGCATGTATTTAAAAGGGCTTTATTAACTATTATATATGTATTAATGTTTAAATAACACAACACAATACGAACCTTACTCACTGTCGGATTGATGCTTTTGCATCTTATATTTCTGACATACACCATCAACTAAACAATTCTATTTACCGACATTTCATGACATGTTTTGATCTTCATAAGAAATATAAGATATAACATAAGACAACAATTGGAGATAAAGTATACACACGTGGATTGTTGTGGAAACATTATATATCACTTGCTGTGACTAGAACAGCTCTCTCTCTCTCTCTCTCTCTCTCTCTCTCTCTCTCTCTCTCTCTCTCTCTCTCTCTCTCTCTCCCCCACACACACACACATTTGGCAAAGTTTAAAACTGACTGAGCTTACCTGCCTCTCGAAATTGAGGTGGCAGAGCGCCTGGATCGGAAAAACGCCGAACCTGTGCCTCGCGGTAATCACTTTGTGCACATCGGCTGTGTTTGGGTATCTAAAAGATTAACCATTGTTATTTTCCTATTTTTATGAGATCATGTAAAGATTGAAGACACTGCTAATTTATATTGTAAGGCTTACACCTTGTAATAATTATATTCTTATTACAGTGCAATAGTCTGAGACGACGTACTTTATGGAGTTGTCCCTCCTGACATGGATAATAGAATATCATGTAGTCAGCACATATAAAGTATTATGATCTGCCTTTTATTTTCTCCACTGTATTTGTCGTCGTTTTCCCACAAAAAAGTGACATGCTATGAGACAAAATTCAACATGATAAAATAATGATACATGGCGATTTTGACTGATTTACATAGCTATTTGCCAATATGATTTAAAACATTGAGTTATGCTCTGACAAAAAAAGCGATATATGTCTACGGAATTTAAGATTTCTATTGTTACATTGAGTAGTTTGAATTCAGAATCGTAGGAGATAATTTATCAATCCTGATTAAAAAAAAATACGTGTTACAACCAATAGCAACTGTCTGGAATTAGTCCGGATTTACCTTCATTTGCTTTAAGATCAAACCATAAGGGACATACTGTCACTTTTAAAACCTGTCAAGTCTTTACAAGAGAAAAAACATGTATTGCTATCTGCATAGATATATATAGACAATGTCCTCAAGTTCGATAAGAACAGGTATAAGACGTGGTTAGTGTCGTAATTGGAGTATAATGTCTATATAGTAACTAGAAGATGAAGAAGAAGAATTTCTCTTAGAATAATTACAACCATTGTCAATAGGAAATTATTTTTGCATCAATCACAAATTATCAAAGAAGCAGTGTAAATGGCTGCTGCATCCTCTGCATATGTAGATGAAAAACTGAGAAACTAAAATCCAATGTCCGTCAAAGGAAAATACATGTAGCAGTCCTTGTAGGATGAATTAAATGACAACATAGGTTATAAGTGCAGGGCGAACTTTTACGACCGCCACACTGCGCAGGCAAAATTGTTGCAATGATGAATAAGGAAAGATGACAAAGTCATATGAGCATTTCAACATATACCAAAATTTGAAAAGGTACAGGAAAAGTGTATCCTCATGCAAGCCACATGTAAAAGTAAGAACAAATCTTTGATGAGTCCTTGAACAAAAATGGTAAACTTAACAGTTACCGCTTTGGAACGGTCAGTCGGCATAAGGGACCGATTGGTGTGCATAAACCGGTTTTACAGAGCGCTAACCTCCTAATACCTGTGAGGTTTCTCATATGCACGCAATAAACAGAAACACCGAACTATTTGAATAAAAATGCCCATGCGCTGACGCATTCTTGTATAAGTTATGGCGTTGTAAGTGACGTAATTGAAAAACAATGTATTCATGGTATCTAACAGAAAGAGAAATATAATTTTATTGGAAGAACTACACAAACTTGCAAAGAGTAAATTAAATTTTACATTTAAACCTTAAAGACATATACGCATATAATGACCGGTATGCTATCTTGTATAAAATGAACATTTAAACTTTTATTTAACATAATCATTTATAAACATGAGGCTGAACGTGTCTGAATTTTTCACTTTGTTATTTAAGGTTCGTGTTGATTCTTATAGAGCCATCCTGAAAACGAAATCATGATGAGTAAGTACAAACATGTTTTTATCTACTTTCCGTATCAGCGTTTAGTAGGAAGTTTAAATTCTTAAAACTGCAAATGTTTTAAATTTATAAAACGTAAGGAGGACGAAACTATATCAGATCAATGTGTTTTGTATTGTCAGGTGTGTCTTACAAATAATGTTTTTGATAACCATCAAAAAAGCAAAAAAAAAAAAACTATATTTTTTTACAATACTGAGAGTTTGGCCATGTGTAGGTTTAATCATTTTCCTAAATAAAGATGAAATTTTATATTTACCATGTACTAATACAAACCTCGTTGTGTTTTCAGGTGTCCTGTTACAATCATTCTTGATAGTTGCACTTTTCTCAGGTAAGAATGATTGATTGTACACACGCCAGACGCATTATTAATGTGTCGTTTACATAATTAATTTCTGAACATTTACTTTTTATAATCACTACATATAAAATCGAAGTTGACAATGCCGAGTGACTATGTTATAATATATGACCATGCTTTCTGCTTTGTGTTTGACATTTAACCTTACTATAATGACCATGTGAAGATAAACAGAGTCGCGTATGTTGAAAGTCAAACGGTCAACCTCATATCATTGTATTCCTTACAATATATCTAGTTGTTTATTTATCTCAGGCTTCACCCGCTTTTTATGTTTCTGTCCTCTTTGGCATTCAGTCATAAAGTTATTGAAGGGCCGAATGAAAAGACGTCATTATTTTGCCGATCATGTATACGTCTGACGAGAGCATGTGCTTGAAGCAATTTACCACGTTACATATACGTCACATAAAAGTCATTACAGGCAAAATATCTTAAACTTTACAACCGAAAGTATTTAACGTACCAATCTACTGAATTAAATAGACGCTATACCATTCCCGTTATATTTTACTAGTAGTAGGCATTCTTTTGAACATTACGAGTTTATCTTGAGAAGGACCTAAGGGCCGAAAATTAGATCTAAAGAATGATATTTAGTTTTAATATTTGTCGTTTCTCTTGCTAACTGATCTTTATTTTTTTTAATAAATGTTATTTTGATATATCAAAAATCAACAACAACAACAAAATACACATTTATCTTCGGTGTAATTACTTACTCTCTGATAGATGGTCCCTTTTCTATAAAATATAAGTTACAAGCAAAATAATCAACTGTAGACTTAATCTCTACGATCAACAATAATCGTCTTTTTTAAATTGATATATTCTAGAAAGGAACGCGTCTTATTTTACGATTTTTTTTAAAGTAACATAATGCCTAATATGTGTCATACAGAATGGTCAATGCACTGTTTATTCTTGCACATAAGTGAAAACCACACGGGCATATTCTGTGAAGCAAACACTGATACCTCTCAGCGCCAATATTTAAATAAATGCATGACTATCATTTATTGTATACTTACACCAGCCGACCAACATAACTGGCAAAGAACGTTTTGTTCTCAAGCTTAATTCCACAGTGCGTGGATGCATATCCCAGTCGGGGAAAGAATTTCCAGGCGCGAAGACAAGAGTTAGCAACAGTAGTAGTACTTGTCTTAGTAGTTGTTGGTGTCGTGGTAGTTGTAGTAGCAATATTTGTTGTTATTGTATGAGGAGGAGTAGTTGTAGAAGTAGCAGAAGCAGTAGTAGACGTAAAACAAGTATCAGCATTAGTAGTAGTTGTAGGAGGATGAGTAGCAATAGTAGTAATAGGAACAAAAGAACTAGTAGTAGGGGTACTGGTTGTAGTAGTAGTAGTAGTAGAAGTAGAAGTAGTAGTAGTAGTAGTAGTAGTAGTAGTAGTAGTAGTTGTTGTAGTAGTAGTAGTAGGTAGGTAGGTAGGTAGCAACAGGCAACAGTTGTAGCAACAAAGGCTGAAGTAGAAGTAGTAGAAGAAGAAGCAGTAGTAGTAGTAGCAGCAGCAGTAGTATTACTATGAGTAGTAGTAGTTTTAGTAAGAGTGGGAGTAGCAGAAGGAGTAGAATTGGTAGCAGCGGCCGAGGACGTTGATGTAGATGTCATAGTAGCAGTACTATTAGCAGCAGCAGCGGTGTAGTAGTGGCAGTAATAGTAGTAATAGCATGATAGGGCTATACGATGTTTATAACGGTAATTTCAGAGACCATGGCACAGCTGTTCTTTAGGACCCCACCCCAAGGAGGAGCCATGGTGTCATTTCCAGAGAACCAAGCAGTCGGAACTGTTTTATATACTTTACTGGCAGATAATCCTGCTGGAAATATGCCAATCTACGATGTAGTAAGCTCCACATGCGAGTCAACTACACCATCGCCAACTCCAGTGACACCCTTTCCCATCAATAATGCTGATCAACTAGTCGTTCCTACAGGGGGTCTAGATGCTGAGTCTTGTAGCCATTATACATTTACCTTCAGGTAAAGACTAAACGAACGCACATGCTGGTGGTTTTTAATTTTTAAATGCCGACAGATAGTTATCAGCAGTATCGTCTTATTTTTAATGTTTTACCGACGTTGAACTCATTTGATGATAAATTTATAAAAAATACTGTGCTAGTGTACTGTAACAGACAACAATGTCGGGATTTATATGAACAACAGAAGTGTGGCAAGATAACGCTCATGGGAAGGTATGACCCTGAACCTCAGTGAATCTCGATATCTGTACAAAATATTATAAATGTGATGACTATAATATGTTATATATAAAAGACATAAAGAAACGTAGTATATAACATTAGAATGAACATACCAGCTAGTTGTTGATGACTAAAATATATTGACATAATTGTAACACATCTTAGTATGCAAACAGTTTTACTCAAACAAAAGTAATTTCGCATTATATAATTTACAGTGCTTTTATTGGGTCCTTCAAAATAAAAGTCAAAGTATTATGTTAGCGCCATTGAAGGTAGTATATATAAACGACACAAATAGCTCACATACAATCACACAATCGGTGTAACCTGACTACGCGCATGACAATGAAGATGCTTCTATATATAATGAAATTCATATGCTTCAAATGTAACGTCAGTGTGCCTGGCAGTTTTTCACGCTATTCAAAGTATAAATATAAGTTAGGTATTATATACATATCACAAATTACGTAATTGTAGAAGCATTGTCTTTGAGATTTGAGATTTTTTGTTAGAATGGAAAATCTGTTTTGGTCCTTAGTTTGATTTGTGTTTGTTTCTTTCGCTTTGCATTTAAAAGAGCCACTCAAGATTTATCTTACATGCCCTCTCAGCTTGTGCAACTTTGAGCAGTTTATAGTTTACATCACTTCTTTGATAAAAATATTCTTACTGATCTATTTGAATTAAACATAGTCACATTTAGACGTCAGCATAATGTTGTTGTTTTTTTCATTCCTCGTCATACATTAACCAGTGAAAACAACTATAAGCAAGAAAGTCACGCCACATTATACAGTTATAGTACACAAACGTATAACTTTATGAAAGGTTTAAACCTCGTAACTATTATCGTTTTAATATAAAGAATATACTTATCTTTACAGGGTAAGCGCCGGTACTTCTACACTGGACAGTGGCCCTTTAACGATACAAGTCACAGACATCAACGATAACCCACCAACCTTCGACAAATCGTCATATAGTGGAAATGTCTCGAAGAATGGTGGGCAAGGTAATATCAATTGGGTCATCTTGTTTAAATATTGGTTCAACAGAAAAATAAAACTTGTAAATATTTATACCATACATTGTATAGTTTCCTGATCTTTACACATGAAAAAAAGGAAAGTGTGTGCCAAATAAGATCAAGTTAGAAGTAACATAAATTGTGAGCACCATTTAAACAGCATAGTTATAAAAGTTATTAAAATATGGTGTGGCTTCACACAGTACGGATATCATTAAAAAGCAATCTTTGCCGATTCTGTTGTACCAAATATATTAGGACATGACGCTATCTTTAATGAACAAAAAAAAAGAAAGAAAACAAATCTTGCATACACGTACTACAATATGAATATTGATGATATTAGTTTAGAACTTTATAAAAGTATGCCTGATCATATCCCACCATTATTGTCACCTAGATTATTGTCGATCGCCTTGTTAAATAATAGGGTAAAATAGACAAATCCCAATTCGGATAATTTTGTTCTTGTTATTCTACACTAGGTTAATGAATCAGTATCATGCAGAAATATACATTTAGAAAACATGGGCGATTGTATATGTTGTATGCTGATTTCCGTGACGTTTTGAGGTTAGACTTCATCCTAAACTGTCTGAAATTCTTGAGAAAATTGGTGTTCGAGGAAAGTACTGTGTTGTATTTAAGTTCGCCTAGCAAAAAGTAGGCCGCCTTCGTAGTAATAAGGACACGGGCTTTGAACAGTTCCAAAGCTGAATGTGTATGCGTTAAGGAGACGTAACCAGCATCAATGAACCGACGTCATATTTTACTTCAAAAGGACATGATGGTATCTTTAAATAGTATCACCAGCAATACGTTAACAGTGGATAATAGACTAATTTGTATAGCTGTTGTGTTGGGTATTTTAAAATATGAATACATGGAATGCCCGCAACTTCGCTTAAAAGCTAGTTCATGACCATTCGATATATTTAATTTTGCTCATTGTGATATCATTGTAAACAAAAGATCCGAAAACATCTTAAATAAATGGTATTTCCAGATATATTGCCGTCGCATATTTGGTCTTGTTTATTTATCTTTTAATATAGATAAAATCAGTCTTTGTAATGAAATGTAAACACATCTTTGATTCAATGGTTTAGCATGTGATTAAGCATCAAAGTTGGCCTGAATTGTGCTTAATGGTCTCATTAAAAAGACGTATGTACTTACACTGCACAAGAATGTATTTTATTTTATTGAAATAGTGATGTTTTAACCAAGAAACAAACAAGTTCTAAACCTAAATGATAATATATACTTTAAGATGTATAGCCTGCACACATTTACCTATGACGATAGCGTCATTAACGTACATTGTGTTGTACAATACGACGTTATTTTTAGTGCCGTTATTGTGACATAGTGTCACTTTGCCAAAATCAACTTTTGATCAAGTTATAGAATTAAATTTTAGCATAACATTTATGTACTTGAGATATTTTCAATGATAAAACTGTTTTGAGTTGAGGTTTATGTGATCTTAAAAATGATTTTAATAAAAATATGGATTATTGATTGCAACAACAATGTGCCTTATTTTGCAATATATCACAACTAAAATCGATTTTCTAAATTAAGTATGGCATTAGTGAAAAAAAACTAGTTAGGCAAAGTATGCAAAGGAGGAATAGTAGTTACACATTTTCTTAGCAGAATAATCAAATTAAAGCTTGTGAGTGTAATTGATTATGCAGTAATAATATTTTTCATAATGCCTTCAGTGTATCAAATGGCAGGTCATTTGTTAAAGTTTGATTCTAGATAATTATGTACCATATTACTTACTGTTTGATCCCTTAACATGAATCAAATCTTTTAAATCTCCACTGATAACACAATACAATGTAAATACATATCTAGTTATTTTATTTATTTCAGGTCAGATAGTGAACATTGACCCCATCATTGCAACAGACCATGATATATCGAAATTACCTGTGACTTTGAGCATTGCAGGTAGGTCATTTCTGACATAATTATGTTTCAGGTAATATAATTTCGAATACGCTTTAAGTTGAAGTACAGAAACATGCTTATCTATAATACAAGCTATCATAAATTTTCTACCCTTGTCCAATGTTATATTCGAAGCTTAGTGAATACTTTGTTTATTCATTCCCATAAATTGGAAAGTGATGACCAAGGTTTGCAACAACCTCTACAATCTGATTAGGCAGCTTACAACTAAGGAATTCCATAATTCATTTTAGCTTAGTGTTTACACTGTTCACAAAGCTGTATTCAGTAGTCAATGATTAATAAGAAACACTGGCATAAACTGAATTTACCAATTCTTGAATAAGAATAATTTCCTTTCAGGTGCCCAGACCACATTTGCCATTTATCAAAATGGCTCCGTGTATGTGAATGACATGTCTGGATTGGCATCACTTGCCTCTCCAACGGTTCTGACGATACAGGCATCTGATGGTGGCTTGACGTCCACTGCACTTCTTACAATCATTGTACATGGTAAATGTGCATCAATTGACACTGATGTCAATGGATACAATAAGAATATGAGATATTAGGATTCCATTATCAAATTATTTACTTATGCAATACTCTTTGAACAATAAATATATAAGAATATATTCTTACTAATAATACTCTACTCTACTGGCTTATAACCGCGCAGATATTATAGTAAATGGCAACTCTTATTAAAATGTTGGTATATATGACGGTGCATTGGTCTCCAAAGCTTATCTGACTAGTATATGTAAATCGCAAGAATACGTATGGTATTCCATTCATTTTCGTTTCAATAAGAATGACATAAAATTACAACAGTTCTTTTTTCACTTTATTTTCATTTATGTTTTCATCTTTGCAAAACAAAGACCACCAACAAGTTTCATGTGTGAAATGGTTATTTTAAACAGCTGCATTTATGTGCAAAGAACTGAAATTTTCCATTGGTAATTACGCATACATTGTTATCATCACATTCTAATTTTTAACGCGTACACATCTTACGGCGCATTATTAATTGCGAAAAGACATCTCTTCTAAAATATCGATAATAGATTGGGACAAACGCTACATGATAATCTCTTGCATAGTTATGATAATAGAAATACTTTTATTAAACATTAAATACTTTCTATATGATTTTTGCATTTTAATTTAATTTAGGTCTAAAATAAACGTTCATTCATGCTACCGGATTCGACCAAAAGTAAACTGAGTTTAAAATTAACTCCTACCTCTTACACCCCTGTTTTCTGAATCTAAAAGTCTCTAGTGCGCCATCTTTCTCTGGACGTGTGCGGTCAATTTTGACTCCTTCTGAGTAATATTCCAACGCGCTGTTCATTCATAAATCTGTATTTCATGTTTATCTGAATTACACAATAAAATGACTTTCCAGTTTAAACCCACAAAATTTTAATATTACCATTTGAAGCATGCCTTGATACAATTGAGGCTTCTAGTCCCTTTAGCCATACATATTTTTTCTCTACGCGCAGTACTTCTGTATAGACATGGAGTAGTCAAGGTCATTACTGTCTGTGTGCTTCTGCAATACAGCTTTCTCATCACTCGCATGCATCACCGCCTTAAAACCAAGCCAGCAACTAACCAGTCATAAAAATAGTACGAATAAATCTCCCTTGTAGCAACTCTGCTTGCAAAAGAAAGTCACTGGTGGTAATGGTGTCAGGATACATATAATGTGCCTAGATGTAGTATTATGTCTGGTATATTCTTATCATGTTTTCACTGTGAAAACAACATCATTTTCTGCATCATAGAAAACTAGTCTGGACGCGTGGAATCGCCCCAATAATAACCTTTTACTTAAGCACAGATAGCGTCCATTTGAAGGGGATAGCGTCGATTCACTGTACCAACATGCTGGACTTGTGTCAGTGTTTAGAATGCAATACAGAAAGAAGGCCACACTAGTCTGCCTTAAGTGGACACATTCTGAAAATTAGTTAAATATTGGTGGTGGGATGCTAAACAAAATACTTTACAAGTGAGTTACATCTCACACCCTTGCGTCAAGGGACAATGCTAATCCAGCATAGGCTTCAAATGGAGATTAGCTATTAAATAGGTTCATGGGACTGAAAAGAACAACATATGATGTAATTAACAGAGTGAACTAAGACAAACAATTTTCATTATGATTTGTTTCACCTACTCACCTTAACGTTTACATTTTTGTACAACAGATGTACAATACATGTATTTGATACGCTTCGGTAAGTAAATGCCGTTCTATGCAATCTTTAATTCTAAATAAACTTTGTTACCGTCAAATGTATACACATAACAGAACGTGCCCTGTTATCCACACTTTTCATATATTTAAATTATTGCATCATTTAGAACCAAGTAGTAAAGTGATTAGTAGGGATGCATAAACATGGCGTATAACCCAACCTCCATTTTTTTTATGGAATATTTTCTCACGCTTAGCACACAAAAAGATGAAAATACAAACATGACCCACTGTGACCACGTTTCATAAATATCTTTAATAAATTTTGCAATAAATGACGTGCAGGAATAAAAGATTTTATATAATTTCATACAAATAGACTAGGGGCATGTGTGGTAAAATATCATGTTATATGTTTGTTTAACTGTCTCTAATGTAATTGTTTCCATTTAATAGACTTAATACTTGGGGGAAGGGGTGGGGGAGGGGGCAGGGTTTGAATGCTGTGTAAATGTCACATGAAAGGAAGGTAAAATTAGATTATGAGTGACAAGAACTACGCAAACAAGTAATTAAATACACTCAATATAGACACCCAACCTTTTATTTTTTTAGAAATATGGCAGCGACATAATGATCATTTTAGTGATGTCTAGCTTTTTATTGAGGATGAACCAGGAGAAACTACAGCACATCGCTAGGCAGGTCAGCTGGAATACCTTTTGTTACATATTCTTTGTACTGAAACGGGATTGAACCTAAGTGGTAAAGGCTGCATGAGTCAGAGGAAATACAAGTTCGAGACTCTACACCTCTACCAGGGGTTATGTGTGCACATCATTACATACATTACATAGTTTATAATGATAAATAAATTGTGTTTTTATGTGATGATATTATTGTGCACGTAATGTTTAATGTAGTAGTTAACGCTAATGTGGCTTAGAAAAATCCAAACTACGCCTAAGGTATCTCATCTATGCCTGGATCATATTTATTCTGCAAACAACAACTAATTTCTTCAAGTATTTTTATTATTCAAAATTTTATAACATTGACGAAAAATATCATAAGTTGCTAACTGGATACGAACCGTGTTGAGTCCAAATACAAACAAAACTATGATAATCTACGAATACTTATTAGAATATTGTATAGATTGCAGGTGACTTAACATATTAAATAACAGCGTTGACATGGTTTTATAATAACTCTCAGGTACTTAAAATCATTATAATGTTATGTACACGTAGTACATGTACCTACCTGATAAAGTAGGAGCTGGGCTAAATATCTGTCCGTTTTCAGATCAAAGAATATTGCCATCGTCGTTCAGTACTCGTGTGTTGAGAAAAAATATTCTGCTACATGTGGCCTTCTTCATTCTCTTTCTAGTTGCTTGATTATGTATTTACTTATCGGCTACATGCCTTCTTTGCGTGTTATTAACTGATGTTTACTGTGATCACGCCAATTTCCGGTTTCAACGTACATGTATATATTGCGGCCCCATATATTTCTGCCAAAAGGATAATGCTCAACTGCGATAAGACTCGCCCAGGAAAAACCAGAAAATTTTAATCTAGAAACATGCGCCACAAATGTCACTTGTCTTTCGAGGAATGTGGGGCCTCACTCTGAGCTATCTGTAATGAAGTTGTTTAAACCAAAATGTTATTCATGTATATCATCACTACACATGGTCATTAATTTAATACATGTATATATATATATATAAAATATATATAAAAATGACATCTAAATGAAAAAGGATTATGCATATAATCCTTTTTCATTTGAATGCCTTTCTTTTAAGGTTGTTAGACAATGTCTAAGCCAAGCGCGTTTCCTTTGAGTGGGGCCTTGGCTGTTTACATATTCATTATTCCTACATCACTTCGATGCTTTTCTGATCAAAGGCCTGAACTAAACGGAGAGGGTCCTAAGGAATATGTCTGAATATTCGCAACCTAGTTAATTTCGAAATGAGTGACATATCGGGCAAACATTAACTCACCAAAATGCCATCATGTGCCCATATTTTCTAGAAATCTATGTTTAATGTCCCTTTTACCAATGATGTCTATATTTTTTCCTTTATTTTGAAAAGGTCGGCACGGCAACTTTAACGCTATTATGACTATTACTTGGACTAAGAACTACGATTCGCAGCGTCATTGCTTGAAACATATTTCTGTAACCTTTGCAAGCCGTCTGACAAACTAAAACGTAAATTATACAGGGCATCGTTTAGAATGCTCGGACATTCATATTTTAGTTTGCTGGTCCGGTGACTTGCACCTTGCATGACGCAGAAAAAACGGATGTTACTATTTTTTAAACAGTAGTTTGCAGAATTTGTAGAACGCATTTATATAAAAGTTGTTAGTCAATCCAATCAAATACACAACAGAGGACTGTCGCAGACAATTTACGACGTATGTGAGTTATATAGAAGTATTTTATAAAAGAATGTATTCTTTTATAAAATCATTCAGAAGACGCAAACAAGAAACACACGAGTAATAAGGAAAAATGGAATGTTATTCAATGTACACACATAGTGTAATATCGGAAATATTTAAAAAGAATCACTGTTTTTTACTTTACAGATGATCCCTGTGCTAGCACACCATGTAAGTACGGTGGTACCTGTACATCAACCAGAGGCAATTATAAGTGCTCATGTTTGTCTGGATACACTGGCAGTAAATGTGAAAATGGTGAGTAGGTTAGTGCAGTCGACGCTTTTGCCGACTGACCTTTCCGTAGTGGTAACTGTTCGGTCTGCACTATGTTGCACAGTGTCTTGTCACAGTTTTATTCGCTGTACATTTGAACGGCACGCGAATACATGCGTCCAGTGCCGTTTTAAATTTTAATGTGTTTTCTTATTGTTTCACGAAAGAGTCTTTGTTTATCTGATTTTGAAATGCACCGTTCATCGCTGGTTTTGAGAGTAAAAAATCTGTTTCAAATAACGCTTGAACAAGGAACCACAGGACACGCATTTGCTTATCTTTTTAAGAGTATTTCCTATAATGACAGACATGGCCGTAACACACATCACTTTAAGCAATTGTGTTCCTTAAATTTGTAAAATGATAAGACAGACAAGGACATTATTTAAGCAAAGCGTTTAACAATTTAAGAAATACAAAAGTATACATGATAGGCTGTTGTTATTGCAGTGTTTATTAGGCACTTTTCCTTTTAGTGAAGCGATGTTTATTCTAGAATGTTTGTCATTAATATGAAAACTAAGATAGACGGAATTTGATAAGAACTATTTATACATATTAAATGGATAAATAAAAAGCTCTCCTATAATTCATTACGGATAGTTTTGTAGTTAATATTACTGTTTTGCATGCATATTTTTGTATTGTTCAATCATTAAACTTAATTTATTTATTTACTTTTGCTATAATTAAAGGTAGGAACTATACATTCAAGTTATATCATAATTGGCTGTTGTAGGCGTCTTTCTTTCTTTCTTAAAACAAATCTCTGACAATAAACATAACAATTTCTTTATCAACCATAAATTTACAATAGAATTGAACCACCATTTATTCATGTTACATACACAAAACATTAATTAAACATATTCTAAATAATGTGATGGGACGGTGCGCAATATTCAATATTCAAACAGTAATTTGGTACTTATATAAGTGTACCAGCACGTTCAGCATTTACAGCCAATTTAAGACAAAATGTCAAGTTGTGCAAATCAAGCCTTGTGCGGAAATCGATTACTTTCTTTTAGGTCCTAGGAATTGTAATATTGAACACAAATGCAAAGAAATACTGCATAAGTTTAAAGATTTTACCAGTTTTACTCTTTGATCGTGATCTTATTATTTCGGAATCAAATCACTTGGTATCGATTAATCCTTGATTGGCTAATTAAAGCGTCAGGTGTATAATTGATTGAACTCAGCCTAAACGCTGGTACAATATTTACTAATATTATTTCTATTTTGTGGGGTGTGAGCATATACACAAATGGCAGACAGGCCACACATGCTGGTTTTGATTTATCACAGACTTTGAGAGGAGCTACTTCGTCATTGTAGTGAACACAATGACACGAAATGCATTATGCCTAGAGACAAGTTCAGCACCTCAAAGTCTACCAACAGAGTGTTGAAAATATAATTTTTATTTCCAGTGAACTACTGTTCTATAATTCCATGTCGAAACGGCGGAACCTGCACAAGTTATTCATCTGGCTACACGTGTAACTGTAATGCTACAAGAGACTACACTGGTGTTAATTGCACAGGTCAGTCTACGGTGTTCACTGTGTTTTTATAGCAAAGTAAATAGTACCACTCTCAGAAAAAAATGTTTGAATATAACCTTTAACCTTTGAAAGACGAATAAATAACTTTAAACTTAAATCTTACAGTACATTGTTTATCGTTTTGAATGCTAGGGCGTTAATATTATAGTTAACTGATCATCTAATTGGACATTGCGTCATGCGGTAGATAAACACATTAAGCATTAAACCAAAGCGAAAGGAAGCGATCGTATTTTGTTTTGCTATTCAGAGATTCCGATTAAATGTACAACAAAGGATGTGCCGCGAAAACTTTACGGCTTAAATGGGTGCTTTAAACATAGGTTGTTACATTGTGTTTTGTCTAGAGTCCACGCTAAAATGATAATACACAATTGTGTCTGCTAATAGTACATGAACATTTAGTTCTTTTATAGGACAATTCAGTATATGCGGACAAGAAACGTGACAAGTAATTAGTAAAAAAATTGCGTGCTATGAGCACACACAGAACAATATTGGAAATAATAAACAATTGCTTTTTTGACAGATACACGTAATAATACCACTCCATATCTGAATGGTAGTACCTCTACAACCGGTGAGTACATAAGTCCAGCCGGCCTTTTTGCCGACTGACCGATCGTAGGTGGTAACTGTTTGGATATGTCTACTTGATATAATGCCCTGAAATGCATCCAATACAACTTTTAATACTTATTATAATTATTATTATTATTGGGGAAGTATTTTGTCTAATAGTGCTTGCATAAATCCTTCTCCAATTAACAATTCCACATACATGCTAGTGAATTTCATAGTGTTGAACTCAATGATGTTTGTTTTAAATGTATATCGGCATCCAAGATAAAAATATCAGCGATATAAAAGTATTAATTTTTAGTTGGTCGGTAGACCAACTATAGTAAATGGCTCCGTGACTGTCGCTTAGTTTTTGCTAGTCATCTGTTCACGCCTATATTAGCGGCCTAATACACTAAGCCATTTAAAAAGTAGTTCATAGTTTCGCCAGAAATATGTTCTTCAAATTCAAAATGTTTTATTCTTGATTTACATTGTCATACTGTTTAGCTTATAAGATCAAGTATGTTTCTCATCAAAAGAAAGTCCGTCATTCTTGACCTTGGATCTACATATAGTGGGGAGATATGTATCTCTACTCAAAACTTCCGGTAAATTATTTCTTTCTTCCAGTTTGATTGCCATCTTCTTTTTAATTCGGTTCCCTTAACAACCAAAAAGAGCAAACACGTGCTTTTACGTAAAGTAAATCATTTCACTTGAATAGTCCCTTTACTATTATGTTACTGTAAAACGTACTAATTCTTGCTACTTTTGTGTCACCATTACCAGTATTTCCCTGTAGTCTTAACTATTACTACGCAGTTCTACTCAGCGATTTTGGCCTAGTTGTGTTGTTTATAAACTGTTATAAACTTTTGTACAATAAATTAACGCAATCATTATCAACGGTTTAATTTAGTGTGTTGTTATTTTCTTAATGCATCTGAAATTAGAAGATTACGGTTTTGTAAATAATAACAATTAACTTTTAAAATTGAATGCTAGGTACCGTGGTCTACGTTTGCAAAGTGATTGCAGATCGAAAACAGAGTCATTTAACAGCTGGAAAATAGTTTATTATGTTTGTGCAAGAGAATTACTTAAACTTGGTCGTGCTATTCTACAAACACACATGTGATCATGCTATTTAATGAACACGTCGGATTGATCTTGCTATAGACCACACACACACACACACACACACACACACACACACACACACACACACAATTAACTTGCTATTATACACTTTTGGATCTAAGATTGTTTTTGAACTCTTATTTAATTCAACTTGCCTTTATAAAACAAACAGAAGTAATTTGTATTTTAAGGGACACAGTATTAAACCTGCGACTACACACATATGAAATTAAAATTGTTTGGAAAATGTATATTAGCCTAATCGAAATGAACTTGCTATTGAACACACTTGAAAATGAATTGATATTGAACACATATTCATTAAAATTGCACTTAATGTAAACAAAATAATAAAATAAAATTAACTATTGAAAACTGACAAAATTGAACTTGCATGTTGAAGAAACGTGTTGTTGAACTGGGTATTGAACAGACTTGGAGTCGTAGAGGATTCTGAGCCTGTTTGCAGTTAAACTGGATATTGAAAATACTTAGAGTTGAACCGGACATTGAACGCACTTGGAGATGTATTAGATCTTAACCATAACTGAAGGTAAACTTTGAGTTGAACAGGATATTGAACAGACATTGAGTGTAGCATGATATTAAGCATACTAGGAAATGAACCTGATAGAACCTGTTTTAGGCACACACAAAGTTGAACTTGCTAATTTAACTTGTTGTACGTGTTAAATTGCTGCTTCACAATTGAACTAAACTTGTTGTTAAGCAAAGTTGAAGAAACATTAGCCAAGAAAAAATCAGACTTTGGTACAATGTAAACAACAATTAAACTTTATTGATAACACAAATAATGGCATAAACTGTATTATAGAAGGATGTATAGATTTAATTGATTTTGGTCCTTTTGAACTTTGTAATGAAGACATTGTTTTATGTTAAATAAAATGCGAAGTAAAATTATTTAAACGACCTTGTTAGTGTTTTTTTTTTAAATTGTATTTGATCTCAAATGCATCAGTTCACCAAGGTGATGTTGACTTTTGCTTGTTTTGCTAGAGTGTTGACAATTTGGAAACAAGTCTTGTCTCTCCGTTACCTCCCTTCATGCAACTGAGAGAATTGCATGTGTATAGAAGCGGGCAGCTAAATTTGCGTAGCATTGTAGTCAATGATCTTACAGATCTCAGTTAAAATGATCAAATATTTGCCGGGAATGATGAATGGGGCTGAAACTATAATGTTGATACTGAAAGCGCGAATATGTTGCTTGTGAACACGTTCAAAGTAGGTTTATAAACTTTCTAAGTGTTCTATGAACAACAGTTTTCTTTCAGAAATGAGGGCAATATCTTAAATAATAAATGGTTTGAGCAAATTTAAATGTTGAAAGAGCAAAAGGCCCCACTCAGACACTCAGAGACTCATAGTATTTAAGTACTGTCAATTGCATCAGCTGTACAGAATGTTCTTGTAAGGCTTTTTCATTTATTTTATTTAGAGATACTGGCTTTTTCATCAATATTATGTGAACAGAGTCGCACTGACAATCAGCAGCCTATATTTCCTCTTCATTATAGTGATATTTGCAAGTGGGAGTTATCAGGCGTTTTTAGAAGGGCTGTTATCTGCCTACCAAACATGTTTGACACATATGAACTTTGAAGTCATTGTATTTCTGTCGTGTGATGTCATACATTGTTCTTATTATACATCATCGCTTGCGCTGATTTATTTCATACTACTTTCTCGTTTGGAACGTTTAATTTGCTGAGGCTTTTATATACTGTACATATTCTACAAATGCTGATAGTTTATAATAGTAATAGTTATTTTGTCTGCATATGATTTCGTTTATCAGTTTTAACTCCCGATGCAGGTGCTTAGTATTAGTTATTTTTTCTTTAATGGGATATTTTCTACAATGTTGGTTTGAGCGCTTGGAGCGCTCTACAATCCATGTTTAAGCACCCAAGGTGATCCGTTTGCTGACGAAACGTTCCAAGTCGGTAACTGCTTGATTTTCTTTTTTGTGTGTTATGTCTCGTCTGTGTGTGTTTTTTTTCAGTTTTACAGCTACTCTGTTTGCCTTTCTCTAGAGGTAGTTCTGATTAAATCTATCTGTAGTTATTCTTCTGTGACCTTTTTATTTTCCTTTTTAAGCTGAAACAGTTGCAAAATAAACAGAGCAAGGACAAAGTATCTCTTGCAACTCTAAAATGCAAATAAATCTAGAATTTACAGCTGGAAAATGTTTTGCAGAATGATAGCTACCATGTTCTGATAATATTTACTGTGTACTGCTAACAAGCCAAAATATTTTAATCATGGTTGAGAGCTTGGAATACCAACATGGTTTTGTTCATTTTCTGCAGCAGAAACTATGATGGAAAAGACACCAGTCTGGAAGAGGTCAGAGCATTATCCTGGCATAAGAAAGCAAGCATTAAGCCAGACTCGGTTACACCTGCGGGGTATTTTGACTTTAAAATACACACTTTTGAACACATGTATTAAAACACAAGTGTCAGCCCATTGGTACAATTGCAGACTTATTTATCGTGTGATATTTCAGTAGCGTCACCACATATGACTATGATAACAGGGGTGGACAATGCTTTCGATTAATTAAGGAATTTCATCTGATGGGTTTGTCGCTTATTGATAAGTATGCAACATGTGAACGGAATGACATCATAGTAGATAAAGTCATCAGGAAGTGCAAGGTTAGAGATATGTAAAACTGATTTAAGCACCCCAGTCAGTCCCTTTTGCCGACTGACTGTTCCAAGGAGTTAACTGTTAGGTTTGTTCTTTTCGTTAAATGGCTCATCATCATGGCTTTGTTCTTACTTTTACATTTGGTTTGCATGTAAGAACTTTTTTTCCTTTACCTTTTCAGATTTTGTATATGTTGCAATGCTCATAGGACTTTGTCATATATTTTATTCAATAAACCATAGTAGTTACAACTGAAATATGTACCTGTATTCTCAAATGGTATTGAGGCGAACAGTGTTGCTAAAAGTTTCGAAAGACAATCAACGTCTATGGAAAATTGTGTGTTATGAGCTGGTATAATTGTGCAGGCGTAAGCACAGTTTGGACAGTTAGTTACAAACTAAGGAAATGCCTGAATTTACTACGAACATGACTCAGTTGCTGATTTCTCAAATGAACATGAAAAGTTCCTTGATTAAGATGATTAAGATGCAAGACATCTTTGTGGAACCAGTCTAGAAGAAAAGACGTAAGCATAAAGTCTTACAGTCTCAAATGACATTAACGAACGATACTTGTATCATATTCTTCACTCAGTAGAACTCAATCAACTGTCATTCTACAATTTTTTGTCTGGACGGCTGGTGTGAAGCAACCTGATTCCATGAAATTCTCGATGTGTGCACCTACAGAAAAAGCTGTTCGGTACATTCATGGTAGTATTTTGCATCCACCATTCCTGCAAATCAGGGTTTTGATTTTTTAGCCTCTTGAAATGCAGCAACTAAATACAATGAGAGTACTATGTCATATTATTTATGAATTTTCATTATACATATTTTCATTGGTTTGCAGAATAAAACTCAATTTAATTAACTTGGAATTTCGGGAGTTGTCAGCCTTATGGTGGAATTTGCATTCTTGCAGTGGGGGATTTATTCCTTCTGAAATCAGGTTTATTGAAAATAATTAGTTTTAAGGCTCAACAGCATCTCTACCAGTTTGTCGGTTACGTTATTTCTAACAGTTCAAAGTTGTGATAGGTCAAAGAAAGTACCTAGAATTTGCCGGTCTTCTTAATAGGCTGCATGAGTGACTTCACACATAGTATGATCTTTTTTCATTTCAGACAAGAATAGTGCACGACCGTGAAATGAAAGCAAATGCGAGATAACCTTATCTGTATTATACAAAATAGATGTCGTTTCACACAACACATCGAAAATGCCTTCTAATAAGAATATTATTATTGAAGCTACGTATGACGTCTCTGAGGATGATTGTTCACAGGTGCAAGATGCTAAGTAAAAAGTCGAGAGGATTAATCTTTTAACATTTGTTTACAGAAAAGCTACGGTTTAGTGCATGGCTGCCCACAGAACAGTCAGTAAAAATAAATATTAAAGATTTCCAGTCAAACTGGGCATCATATATGATAAGAAAGTTTGATTTCAGAATATCCGGCTCTATACGCTGCAGCATTTTATTGGTTTAATTCACAGATATGTCAGTTGGAGGGTAGTAGCAAGTCGTGTACATGTCCCTTCAGAGTCATGTTAAAAACTGTCAAGAAGAAAACAACATGCTTAGCTTTGATATATTTTGCCTAGTTGGAAGGAAAGTTAGAGATGATGCCGATGACCATTTTACCCTTCATTGATTTTATACTTTATTGGTAAAATTTATGAAATAATTGTCAGTAGGAGGATTGTTTGGCATTGAGTATATAACTGTAAAATTTACAACTTAGTTACTGGGTTTATGTATTGTCCTCCAGGCTACATTTATAAAACTTGACAAATATGTGAGTGTTAATATTTGTGTGAAGCAATAATACAATAATATATTAAGTGTCATTTACAGTTTATTTATTGGAAATAAGGTAGACTTGCCAAACTAGCAGACGAAGCAATATTTGTTCTTAAATATTTTCCTCACTTGACCACAGATGCCAACATTGTTGCATAATAGTATACATGTAGCTTGTTCGGTATACAGTTATACGAATCAACATATTGTGGATTTTATCAACTCAGCCCTATGTTTATCTTTGAAGCTTGTTTTACTTATTATATTTAAACATATTAGTAGTTATTAGCCAATATCGTGACGTAGCACTGCATATTAACAACAAGTAACTAGAATGCGGCATCTGCTTGCCAAACAAGGTGATATGAAGATATTTCACTCAATGGAAATCAGTAAGGTTGTTATTTTAAATGTAAAGAAGAAAAAGACAGAGATATTTAAGAATGAGAGGTGGAGGAAATAAAACCCTGTCAGACATATTGAAAAGTCAGTAGTATCATCACCTCTGCTAGATAAAATACTACGGCAGCTTTTTAGTATATTTCACACATAAAGAAGCACAGAAGCTTTGTATATTGATGGTTGCTTGTGGCATTATGTTAACCATACCGAAAAGCTAGATATACTTTCTACAAAGCTGTTTTCAGCAAACTTGCAAATTTTACAATAGATTGTTTAAAAAACAACCCAATTAAAAATATATTTAGTTAATGCTCTAGGTAATGCTTTTCTACTCTTGTTCAGGTATTCGATAGAACACTGCTTTAGGATGTGAAATGAAAGATCAAAGAGTTTACCTGCAAGTCATACTCGCTTTCAGGCAGCATAAACAGTATGCAAGTTCTTTGCCAGATATCAGATAAGCATTGAAAACTTTATATATTCTAACCATTGTCTATTACATAATATATATATATATATATATATATATATATATATATATATATATATATATATATATATATATATATATATATATATATATATATATATAATATGCGTAAGTGATTATTAGTAAGTTGTTACTCCAGCATTTGCTTATACTCCTGTTTGCAAACACCTCTTTGAAGAATAACAACAACTCGGGGACATTCGCGAGATCTCGGAATCGAACACATGGTGAGCGTGACGTCATCACTTTGTGCTGTAAACATTAATTAAATGGAAAAATAATCAAGTCTAGCCTACCTTTGAGCAGGTATATTATAATATCGGAATAACATCCATGACATTGTGAGGAAGATGTGTGCGGACAGTGTTATAAAAGCAGCTGAACATCTACAGACTAGTTTCTTTTCAACTCTAAAATTGACAACGGCTTTGGTAGTTTGATCAGGTAAGAATAGAATGAAGACGGTGGATAAATTGAAAGTTATTAATGGACCAATATTTCTTAACGAAGACCAGTCATTAGATCTTTTCATTTAAAAGTACACACTACAATCTGTTTTATTAATGTCAGGAGGCTAATGTTGCAGAATGCAGTCTAACGAGTAAATGTTTAGTTGTTATGGTTGTTAAAATACATAAATATAACTTGAGCATTGTAAGCCAAACAACAATAAGGATAAGCTTCGACATACATTACTTGAAAAGCATAAATTCTTACTTAATTGTAGATAACACATTGTTTCTTAATCCAGAAAAAAAAATTGTTTTATAAATGACACTTTTAGAGCATCATCAGTGAACCGTGCTTTAGGTCTTCTTCGGACTGTGGACAAAGGTTCAATTCTGCCTGAAGTGCAACACTTTCGCCAGCAGATGGACTAACATATTAATAGAATAATTGACATCACGCGTGATCTGCTGACCTGATGCAAAGGCAAACGGTATTTTGCTGGTATGAGAGGAGTATAAACTTCATTGTGTTGCTATTAGGAATACAAGAGGGGCCTGTTTCTTCGTTTGAACCTAGAGTTCCAAAATAAAATGAAATCTTTCTTTGCTTTGCAACATTTCACAGAAGTCCCGAGGTTGAAACCCTATATGGCCGAAATACCGCAGTACTTTAAATAATAGTTGTACGTGCCTTTGAGATCAAGCATATAAAGGTAGATCCATGGTTGGTCTGCTTGATGTTAGGATATGTGACTCTGTATTATATCATGCCAGAATTTCTAGCATGTTATACACTTTGCTAAAGGTGGACATCTTCTCCGGGTTACTTACTGTTCTACGATTCTAAGACAGTGAACATAGGCACAAAACACATCCAACAACTCTTAATCAAGCATTGAATCGTTTAACTTTCCAATGAGTATGTGTTTATTCTTAGGTATACCATTTAACAGACATATATTTTAGAAGGACATTTATAATTATTCTTCTTTATATCTTAAGAACATTATATTTTTGTATCTTGGGGTTCTAGGACAGACTTCGCATCAATCAAGTTTGGTTGAAACTCTTGTTCCAACGTGTTTGATGTAGAACACAATAAGCATTGAATGTAATACTTGAATGTTCTTATCCAAAGCCTTCATCTTGTCAATTTACGAGGATATGAACACAGATTGTAAACTTAGCATCATGCTACAGTGTGCTAAAAGTGAAATTTTGACAATGACTGTAAACGAAAAAATAACGTATACTTCTTAAATTGTGTAACATCAAACAATAAGATGCTGTTTTAGAAGTTGATTCCAGTCTAGAGATTTTAGTACACTTCAACGCTTTCTGGCTTTTTTTATATATACAGCGCCTCTTCCGGAATGTGCTCAAAATTAATGTGGTTTGTAAAACTAATTTAAAGGACGTTTTGTGTATCATTTTGCTTCATATAGATATGCAAAGCTTAAGCTGAACCACTTTAAACAATTTCAAGTAACACTATATGTGTAATAGAATCAATTTTGTGTTTATCTTCGTTTGTTATTTAAAGCAACTACACGTACCTGTTCGGTATTTTATTCCAATTTGAACTTTTTATATGCTACCATCGGTTGTAGAACAGGCATTCTAGAGCTGAAAACCGAAGACTTTGCTTTTGTGGCTGGCAAATGCTTTCCTGATTAAACTTACAAATGTATGTAGAAATTCACTATCCATCAGCCACTTACAATGTTAGCTGTCATTTACATTACGAGTCATTTATAATGAGTTCCTATAGTAACTGTGCATCCAGCCAGGGGCCTATACCTGGAATACATCGCAAACAAGGAGAATGCTATAACAATCGTGTAGACAACACATTCGCAGCGTTTAACCAAGCTTGGAAGGTATTAAAACGGATTTCGTAAATACAATCTAAGCTGGTTATGTTTCACTTTTTAAAGCTATTTTAAACTAACTAAAATGAAGGAATTAAGACAATGAACACATTTTACAGTACTTTTATGAAAGCAAAATACACTATACATTATTTAAAACAATAAAGACGTATTCATGTGGAAAGAGTGATCTGAGCTTTTAGTGGCGTGGAAAAGTAAAACTCAAGAAACAAATGCTTGGTTTTAGTAGCATTCCTAAATGGCAGTCAAATGCTCTATTGACAGTACTCTACTTGTACTTATGTAGTCTAACTATACAGTGCAACTGGAACAATTTTTCTGTGTAGCTTTCAACATAACCTATGTAATGATTTTGACAAGGTTCAATTAAAGATAATCAGTTCAATTTGACGGTCAGGCAAAATTATAAATCAACCGCCATTGTCTTGGTCTGTATTCTGTATTTTTATACTTTTTGTTTTGAGTTATTTTTCTATCAATATATAATGTTACTGTGTGTACAGCGTCGTGCCAAAAGTGAGTGAACCTTGAAAATAACAACAAAATGAACAGCTCAAAATCAATTGTGCACTTACTGGCATGGATGTGATTCTGTGAGTTAATACTTGGCATTGCTGCCCTTCTGGATCAGTACTGTCAACATTCTTTTTGGCAATTTTGAATAAAGTCCCGGGATATATGTAGGTGATATTGAAGTGGTAAGTAGGTGCTCCTTCAGGTCACTGGGGGTGTGCATGTTGTGCAGCTCGGATTAATTTCTGTTTTTTATCAGTAGTCCATGATGGGAATGCTATTGTTGTCCTTCCACGCTGTGACAACATGGGACTTGTAGGCGCGTGGGGGGAGAGGAGGGGATCATTGTCTTCTTAGAATATCCAGGAGTTATCATCATTACCCACAGATGGCCATAAATAATGATCTAATGGATGAATGTTTTTCTCAGTGTTCACATTTCTATCAATAAATGCAAGCATACCATCACCAGTATAACAGATGCAGCCCATGAGACCCTTATCTTCAGGTTTGTGTTAACACGGCCAGCAACATACCACAGGCACTCAGGACGCAACCTTTCACAAGACTTTTTAAAAAATTTATTGTCCGTCAAGTTGTAAATGTATCATCATTTCGTCAATATAAATTACACGTTTCTTATTAGACACAACAGTCCATGTTAATTTAGTACGACAGCAATAATTTCTCTTTTTTTCTGTTGAAAGCCGAGATATTTACGAAAGTTTACGGTAGATCTCTCCCTCTTTGGCTGGAAATACGTATGACCGAAGTATATGTTGTAATTGGAAAAAAGAATAAACAGATACAGATTGGTTTTCATAACCATAAAGAAAAAAAACACATTTTAAGAGGGCCCATGGCCCATAGTATTTGTAGAATCTAAGCGTGTGTGTTTTCTGTCAGGTAGGCCCTTTATAGCATGGGTTAAGTCTTTTGGGGTGAAATAAAGTCAAACTTGTTTTAAGCAGCCGGGCAAAGGACATCCTAAAATTGGCCGCTTAAAGACAAATTGGCTGCTCAACACTAAATATGACATGATTGATTGTTTGCCTTATAATATGAACATGTATATTTATAAAAAAAGTATTACTTTCATGGTAGATCTACTGCAAAGTACTGTTGGAATAGATATTTAATGCTACAACATAACTGCTTTTGTAATGGAAACTTATGACTCAGAATATCAGAAGTGTCTCACTAAATTAAAGAAAATATTTGTTTTATTAGTAGCAGTGTGTTGACTTACAGCAGAGGTCACACCATTTTTAAGGTTCCGCATAAAAATTTTACCGAATGTACCAAAATCTTCGTCAAATTGTCCTGCCAATTATCGCCAAAAATGTACATATATCCGGACGGCCAACTTCCGAATGGTGTAGGTTTTCTTTAACTAAAATAGCAAGAAGTGTGTTATTAGACAAAGTTAATAAGTTTAAGTATCATTTAAACAAGATTTGTATTAACAATATCCGAAACTGCAACAATTTTAAGCACATAAAGTCTTGGTGCGTAGTTTTAATCTACTCGCTCATAAATAAACGCTCCTGCTACTCGTTACACTAAGATATATGTTGATAAGATAATAACTGAGACACTTTTCTTGCTCCGACTGCCAGATACATGACACATAGGAATCTATCTTGATTGGGAAATCGAGACAATTAAGTGTAATAATGTGTACTAGTGGGTGGGGAGCATGGGGATTAACGGTCACACATTTATTGCGTGTTGCGTGACGATTGACACATGCTGACAGACAGCTTATTGGGAGTAATTAAAGAAGGATTTGCCCAATGAAGTAGACTGCTGACCGCAGAAAACACATGACTGCTGAAAAGATGACAATTAAAGAACAAATTGCTATGGAGGGCCTAAACAGACCACTTTTAACACTTGACCTCTTGCACAAATTTGACTGTAATTTAAATTAACGAGGTTTTTCGTCTATTCTGAGATTTGTAACTGGTTCTACAAAAAATAACTTATAATAATAATAATAATAATAATAATAATAATAATAATAATAATAATAATAATAATAATAATTATTATTATTATTATTATTATTATAATTATTATTATTATTATTATTTGTTTAATCGCACTGACACAATTATATTCCCATTTGCAATGTCCAGCTATTATTTTTGGAGGCGGACCCCAGCCATATATCTGGTCAGAACCACTGCCTCATCTCATGTCAGCTAAAAGGTCCCTACTTGAAAGGTCTCGCCTTAACCGGGACCCAAACTCACACAATAAGGGGCTGGGGAGTATGTGAACAATTAATGAACAGTACAGCTGCTGATCACACATATGAAGACTGTAGTTTAACATATATAGTACAGGATTTCTGACTAGTTTTGTTCTTTGGTAAATTCAGTTTATAACTGTCAATACGTTTCAAACACGTGTTTGGAAAGAACCAGCTTATGTGATTCAGGTAGCTAGCTGTTAGGGTTTACACGACATATACTCGGTTATGGTCCATGCTTGTCTGAGGCTGAGAGATCGAGGGTTTATGTGCCAGCCAATAATCTAAGTCCAGTTACTTGTTCATGTTAAGCTAGCCCTACAATCTCATTTAAGCTGACTTTATGCTTTCACTATGCTTTTGTCTGCAATGACCGATTGGTGATAATAATAAGACCAATTGTTGCGAGCAGGTTCCTTATTCTGGTCTGTATATCTGTGTAGGAGATGCAGTTCCATAATACATAAGTATCAGATGCCTCAGCCTCAGCTGCCCTTCTGCAAAACAGGACAAAGAGTATTATATCACTGTGTAGGCTGAATTTTCACTTGTTGTGGCGTTATACTAATTGAAAACTATTTATTTTCAAACATTTGTTAACAAAGACATAAACATCACATTATCACAATACTTTCACTAGGAAAAGGGGTTTGAACAATGAACATCATTATCATAGATAATTTCAAATAAAGAAGTTCTCCAAGGTCAATAGTTAGATGTACGGGTGTGTAACTCCTCTTACGTTTGAGCCTCTTACTGTGTGGGTTCGAGTCCCGGTCAGGGCAAAGGACTTGAAGTAAGAAGGTCCTGACCTTGCACAGGTGGTTCTACACACATGTCTAGGATCATCCTTGACCATATCAGCTGGACATAGCTTTAATAATCATCATTGGAATTTTTCAACGTGCTTAAAAATTTAAAACAATGTCAACTTATACTAAGAGAAGTAGCTCTATCATATTAGACAATGCTTTAATTATTGACAGATACTATACCATAAGCAATGTTGTCTAATAAAATAACCCTTGCAGATGTACAGTATTTGAAAAATAATCCAGAAATGTATATATAAAATTGTGAATTAAAATTATGCAGTCAATTCATGAGTAATTAGAAGTCAGCACCCTAACACCAGCTGACAAAATTGCTAACCCTTATAAAGACTAAATTTATTCAGGTGGCACCCACGGTAAAATCAACGTCTTGCAAATCCACTGATTGTTCCTCTGTCATTTATATGTTATAGTTACGGCTAGAACAAATACTATGTCGGAAGGTCTTCCAGCTGATCTTCCATGCACCAGTTGTTCTATTAAGATTGATTTCTCCATCAATTAGCTTGTTATGACTATAATGACCGAAATTTGATCGTAGCGATTTCTTTCATAAACAATGGGATACTAAAGACAAATTGTTATAACAGATACAAACAAATATTTATTTTCTGCATAAAGTGTTCCACACATCTTGACATTTTTTTCAAAAAAAAATAGATTTTATATTTAGTAAAGGGCAGTATTATACAGTTTACTTATACCAAATGCATTTAACAATATATTACTCATGTTTGGTGAAATGCTTGCATGATCTCTGAATAAACTCGTTCTTTATTCTAAGTAAAGACTATATTAAACACTGCCCCCATTGTTACAAAGTACAGGTCGTACAATAAATCGCTCTAAACGTTCATTCGTTCCAAATCAATTACAAGGCATCATTTGGAACTCAATAGAAAAAAAAATAGTGATCGACGTCAAAGCGGATTAACCGCAGGACTATGTAAAATCAACTCAAAACTAAGAGGTCACATTGTTGGATTAGTTCAAAAGGAGCTATCAGCGTGGCTCAGACAGAAAATACCTATTTGCAATGATGAGTATGGCCTTATGGCTATACTGTTCCCATTTTGCAGGACCTCTTCAAGCAACAAAGACGTATTTGGTTCAAACTGTCGGATACCACCTTTAAGAGGAAAAGTTTATCTATTTTCAGATCACTTAGATAAGTGAGCAGTCTTTAAATATTAAACAAATTGTGTAGATCTGTAACTTGTGCTAGATTCAGGTTGTATTTCAGTACGGTAAATGTGCCCCTGTTACTAAAACAATGCCAATAATTGCTAAATGAGTACAAGAATTAAGGTTCTCATGTATTCATGTCACTACGCTGCTTAAAACACGCATTAATTAATAAATAGTATTGATATTCTAATAATAGAAACGTAAAATATACTTCTGACACTACTTTTGTTTAGCTAAGTGACAACCACTTCACTCCGTTTTTTTTCTATACGGCAGAAGGCATTGAGGTCTTTTTTGCCAGTTTTCCATTACATTTTAAATTTCACTTTAGTTGCTTCCGTTTACATATACGATGTTAATTTTATGCGCATCACGTCACTTGTATGCTTTCTCGGAACTTACCGTTGAGATCCACGGAGTAACGAAGTTCCCCGTTGGATAAATAAACAAACGTATCTTTCTTTTAGAAAGATAAACATTTGACTCATTCGGTGGTTGAATGCAAGCAAAGCTGTACATATGTGGTGGGATTTTGTACATATTTTGCGGAAAATTGGAGGACATTTATCAGAAAAAAAAGTCAGAATTTCAAGATATTAACACTTTTCAAGATGCTTGTTTGGTTTGATCTTTTATGAAATGTCACAATGAAAATATGTGTGTCAAGGAAAGTAAATGTGGGCAATTTCTGAATCTATGGTCACCATGTTGTTCATGTTTGTATAATTTGTATACTTAAATTCAAAAATATAACTTCTGAAATATAGGTGTTATAACACTGCCGAAGGGTAAAAACTCAAAACAATATCTATATAATGGTCGGTAAATATTTAATTTCTTTTTTTCTGAAAAGATGTTCAACAGATTCTTCATTTTGTCTTATTGAAATATTACATACTCACACGATATTTTTGCTAGACAAGTTAAATAAAAGCAAACGTAATAAACACTAAATTGTCACGTTTACAAAATTAGATTAAACGTGCCTTGATTACGAACATTTATAGATGCCTAACCATTTCATAAACGCCTAGCACTACAACTGATGGCGACTGTTAAATGATGACCTCAGATTTAAGTTTTTCTGGATATTAGTTGGCCAATTACGACTTAAATTTTAAGAATTTTCTGACTGGTGTAATTGCATGGCCGCCATTACACAATGATGAAGTGACAATAAATCATCGCTTTTCATGTTTAGTAAATGGGTTATTCTTCAAGGAATGCAATAGTTGTGCGAATAAAATGGACTCATTTACTAAATTTATATACTACTTTGGGTGCCATAATTAATATAGAATTCATATCTTACAACATGGCCAGCAGATCTGTGTTAATGTGTTAAGGAAAAGTCATTCAATCGCCGACTTGTTAATAATCTGACTTCAACATTCGATTGCATGCATACATACTAAAGATGATCGGATGAGGTAACGGAAATCAGAATCGTTTTCTCCAGCCTAAAATAATTTCTTTGGTTCCTCAATTTCATCTTCACATGAACAGGATGCTGCAATCATTTACTCTTCTCTGGTCATGTTTTTCTTTATTCAAAATGTTAATTTCATATGCAATCAACATTTTTTGTATAGTTCTTCTAATCGAAATAATACCCCTTTTTCTTCTTAACACTATGTGGACATTATTTTTAAATGATGTCAATGTTTTCTTCATAAGTAATCAAAGATAACTGCCCTTGGATAGTTTTTATTCAAATAAATCGGGTTTCTTTCCACTGCTTCCATTTGAGAAACCCATCAGGAAGTGCGAGGTTAGAGCACTGTAAAACCGGTTTAAGCACCACAGTCGGTCCATGTTGCCGACTGACCGTTCCAATACGAGTTTGCTCTTTTTGCTTAATGACTCCTCACAGTTATGTTCTTACTTTTACATTTGGCTTGCACGTGAATACCTTTGTCCTGTGCCTTTTCATATTTGTTACATGTTACAATGTTCATAGGAATTGGTCAAATATTCTTATAAATATCAAAATACAAATGTGTAAGAACTTTTTAAGAAAGTTAACTTTATGTTAAATAAATAATTGTATATCTATAAGGTCGCAGATCAGACAGTTAATATATGCAAAACTTCAAATTGTATACATAAATTTCCTTAAACCTTGTGATAATTATTTTAATGGGTTAAAATTATATCTAAATTAGCATGCAGTGTTCTGGTACTTTTCTTGACGATTGTTGAATAAACGGTAATTGAAGTGACAATATGATATAAATGTTGTTGAAAGAATCAGTAGTAGCTAACTGTTTTAATTATTTATGAGTTTCCATTTTAACAAATAAAAAGAATTTCAAAACACTTGATCTTTGTGTAAGAATGACGTGCATACTGTTATATGTTGACACTAACAATGAACGCATTATACTGTATTATACTGCGTTATAAGAACAACTTAATATAGTCTCTATATATTTTGCTGATGTAATTATACCCCTTTCCAATTGTGTGGTATTGAATTTGTTGGCAGTTCTGGTTGTATTGTATTATTATTCAAAAGAAAATTCCGCATTTAAGTTGTTTATATTTAATAAAGGGGTGTTTAACATAGAATTAATTAAAATGCCATGGCAATGATTTTATATAATATATTAAAAAAACATTTCACAATGCCGCCATTTGTCATGTTTTTAAATTATGATATTGCTTTCATTTCATTAAACATATTTTGGGTGATATATTTTTTCAGGCTATTTAGTTGTACTTAAAATTTTACATAAAAGTATGATGAAACACAATCTTCTATGTTTAACAGACCTGTTTATGAGTGATTTGTATGAAAAGTCTTTATGTTCAAAATATGTATTTCACTTGCCTTTGACGAGTAGTTTGTGTAAAAGAGGAATAAATCACACAACTCTTTGCTCAGCCCTTTTTCATTTAATTTAGTTTAAACAATATTTATTCAAGATAATATCATATGATACATATGTAACGAATATTCAACATATATAGATAGAATTGAGAAAAAGTTGGGATAACAACTTATGTAAATCCCTTTTCTAGAGGGGTATAACAGAACAATGAATTATTTTAGGATGCATAATTATGTCGATTTTACAACAGAATATGTACAGGCCTAGTATTTAGCTTTAGATGCCAAGATGAGAAATTTTAAGGTCCGTATATAGCTTGAAATACTAAGCAGTAGAAAGTAAGCATAGCAAAATCAACGAATAGTGATGTAGTATAATATATTTTAAATATGAGTATTGTTATATTAACATAAGGAATTAATGAAGATAAAAGTATATATGATAAACGAGAAACAAGTTCGTGATCCCATCACGCCTTTCATTGACTAAGAAACGGTTTGTCGCTGCTATATATTGATGTACAGCAAAAGTAACGCACTTATTTTCTTCAAAATTTAGGTGTTTTTTTTCGTATAGCAAGTTGTTGACTGTGACAGGACAAGGCAAGTTACCGAGATTGTCGCGTCGTTGGTGTGAGTAATTGGGACAGCAGAGAATGACTGATTCGACAGACCCACATGTGCATAGTGGAGATTCTACAAGGGATCTACGGAACAGGTCCAGCCTAAAGAACTACATGAGAGTCTTAACCGATTGTGAAGAATTTGCTGTTTCCGAGTACCGATGTTAAAAAGAGGATTTTTCTGCATTTCAGATTGATTATGATTATTTTTTAAGGCTAGGACTGATGTGAATGATTGTGTTGTGGTATTGAGAGAGTTCCAATGACGGCAGGAAGGAACAATTGTAGAGCTCTGTTCTACTTGGTATTGATGGTATTCTTGAGTTGTCTCGAAGTTGAAATCTATAGTCTGGCTTTTCATGTAGAATATTATTTAGATAATTAGGGACCAAGTTATGTTTAATTTTATACAACAGTGTGAGTTTATGCTTTCTTCGCCTTGTATTTAGTGGTTGTATATTACAGTCAGTGTATAATTTTTTTAAGTTACAGTATTTTGTGGCACCTGTAATAATTCTCATAGCTTCTACTTGCACTGCCTCTAGGTCGGCTTTAAGTTGCTGTGTGCAGTTATCCCAAATAAAATCTCCGTACTCAAGGAGTGGGCGAATATAAGGAATGTAGAAGCGGTATAGATTCGTTCGGTATAGAAGATATTTAAAAGTTCTAAGAAGGCCAATGCGTTGCCAGTCTTTGTTGACAGTAAACGTGATGTGTGATTTCCACTTGCAGTCACTGGAGAGGATAATACCAAGATGCCTTTGTTCATTAACTTGTTAGATAAGTATGCTATCGAAACAAATGCCAGGGTGTGATTTTTTTTTCGTTTTGCGTGTAAAGATGGGAGCCGGTCGAGTCGTACCTCGGGTCAAGTCGTACCTGCTTTTTTCGGTCACTTCGTACCTTCGGACAGGTCATTTCGTACCTTCGGAAGGGTCACTTCGTACCTCTATTAGTGTGTATAGATAAACGGGCTTCGCACCTCTCTTGCCTTGAGGGTGTTTGTCTTCACACTTAGCGGTAGTGTAAAAGCATATCATGCCTCTCATTTATGTGGTTTACTTTTACATTTCCCATTAGTAAATGAAGGTAAAAGATAACGAATTAATGCAGTTGGAAAACAATAGATGTCATCTGTATTCACATTACACAATGTGCATGAACATAAAATAAAACAAGTATAATACTTTGAACATTTGATGGTTTGGCATTTATTTACTTTAAATCGATAGCACATGAAGAAGACAGAGAACAATAAATTTTGAATAATAAATGAAATAAGTGAATGAAATGAATGAAAGAAAGTGTGCCGCCAATTAATGCAACTCTCAATAATTAATGTTAAGTGATTACGTAATAGCTACAATTAGCCCAACACGAGTTTGAACGATTCTAACATGCTAATTAAATGAAGTGTGAAAAACTGAAAAATAGATTTTCGTAAAGAATTTATCTGTTTTTACTGTATTATGTTTCGGTTTATCAATTTTTATTATTAATGAAGTAAAAAGTTACTTTATTCTGGTGTTTTATAGAGATAATCTTTTAACAAACCTATACAATTATATCCAATTGATGGACCATTCAACAAAAGTATAACATTAACAGCTCGTTTTATATCACAGTTTTAATATTTATTATTGAAATCGTATACCAAAAAACGGCAAGTTAATAAATAAATATTGTAATATCAAATTCAAATGTATCTTCAATTAAACATTTCCAATAGAGAACTAAAATGGAGAGGTACTATATGACTTTAGCCAATGTATCTATACAGCTAACCCGTGTAACTATACACACAAATTGAGGTACGAAGTGACCCATCCGACGGAACGAAGTGACCCGTCCAAAGGTACGAAGTGACCGATCATGGTTCGGCTTTTGCTGGATTAAAAGTAACCAGTTATGTTTTTGACCATGATGTTATATTTTCTAGGTCTTCGTTTAGAAAATCAGCAACCGTGAGCGGGTCGTCAACAATGATGTACATACTGGTGTCATCTGCGAATAGCCGAATGTTAGATACTATTTGGTTGACAATGTCGTTAATATACAAAAGGAACAATAGCGATCCAAGAATTGACCCTTGTGGAACTCCCGCAGAAACAGTAGACCAGTCGGAAGCAGTATTTGCAAACACAACATTTGGTGACGTGAGTGAAGATAAGACTTAAACCAGAGCAAGAGAGAACAGTGTATGCCAAAGTGAGAAAGCTTGAAAAGAAGACCTTTATGCCATACACGATCGAGAGCTTTAGAAGTATCGCAAGACACTTCTGTGACCTCCTTGCTTTTGTCAATAGCTTTGCAAACGTCGTTGTATATGTAGACAAATTGGTTTACTGTGGAGTCGCCACGAACAAATCCGACTGAAAGTTTGTAAGGTGATTATTAAAAGTTATGTAGTTAGGGGCATGTTTGTGTATACAACGTTCCACTAGTTTGCCTACCGGACCTGGTAGCGCAATCGGTAGAGCGTCGGCTCCAGATACGGGAGGCCCCGGGTTCGATCCCGGGCCGCGACATACCAAAGTCGTTAAAAATGGTAGTGGTATAGCTCCCTTGCTAACGCTCAAGCAAATATAAGGGTAGTTCCACGACTGGTTGGTCCGGTGTCAGGATAATGTGACTGGGTGTGGTATCATGCCAGGTGTTCACGGCATGCTATACACAGTGAAGGCAGCACTATATCTGCTTCAAGTTGAGACTGTCTCCAGATAACTGAACTTCTGTTGGTGGGACGATAAACCCAATAAACAAACAAACTAGTTTGCCAAGGCAACTAAGCAGCGATATCGGTCTATAATTTTCTAGTGTAGTTGGGTCTGACTTTTCGACGATAGGTGTGACGTTGGCCAGTTTTCAGGCTGATGGAAAGTAGGAAAGCGGACCACAGAGAACTGGTGCACCTTCTCTTTTTTGACGTGGACTTATCAAATCAGGTCCGCCTGCCTTTGAAAGACAGATGAGATAAATATAGATATTCTAGTGAGATGTGTATGTGTTCTAATGTGGAATCTGACTGAGAAAAGATAAAAGAAAAGTCATGATTTCGTCGTTAATTGTTGTTTGGTTGCCGAAGTATTGGTTTAACAAGTTTGCTTTATCTTTGTCATGTGATGCTACGCGTCCGTTATAGTACATATTTGGTATAGAGTGAGATTTGTTGGAATTGGTCAGTTGTTTTGACAATTTAAACCATGCGCTTATGTTTGTATTGTCAGCGTTTAACTTATCGATAATTCTGTTGGTATAATGTATCTTAGCTTTACGTAGTTCACTGTTTAGTTTACTGTTATAGTTTTGGATGGAATGGTTTTGTGGGCTGCTTGACGTATTGCATTGGATAGAGACTGGACAGCCATATCGAGGTTATCATGCTTAACAAGTATATCTAAATGCGAATATTCAAGTTCTTGTCTGAATGCGTCATCGTATTTCCAGATATTTTAATTAAATGGGTTTGTTTTTGTTTTCTTAGCTTTAAGAACTGTGACGGTGGGACAGTGAAATCAAGTAAGATTTGGAACAAAAGGGTCTGTAGTAAATGACGTGGTCGGTTTTGTTGACAAACATAAGATCAATAAGGGAGTTAGAATTTTCTTTATAGTGAGTTGGTTCTGTTTTCAGTTGTTTTGCGTAATATGAGGATATTAGTCGAGTCATTTTGTTATTCTTGTCAGTTAACATATTGATATTAAAGTCACCCGCGACAAATATAGTTCTATTTTTGTTTTTAAAAGCTCTGTCAATACTATATTCCAATTTCGTCCAGTAGTCGTTATTCGAGTCTGGAGGTCTGTAGAATCCCCCTATAAGAAACTTTTTATTGTGGTAGGTTATATCAACCCATACGGCCACAAGTACTGGGACCTCGAGGTCGTATTTCCGTACGTCTGTTAGAACAGATCGTACGTATATAGCGACACCTCCACCAAATCTGTTAGTTCGATCGATACGGTGGTTCAAATGTATTGATAAAGATAATGTCATTTAATTTTGTTAATGAGAGCCAAGTTTTAGTTTCAATGAGAATGTCGTATTATTGAACCTCGGTTTAAAGTAAGTCGATTTTAGGGCATAGGCTCTGGATGTTAAGGTGCATAACGCAAAGTCCGGAATTCATCAGTTTAGAGATCGAGTTTGAAATGTCAAATATTGATGAGTTGGATGAGAATGAGTCATATAAAGTGGGGCCTGGGTTCGGATGGATATTTTCGGATGTCAATAATAGTATCAGTGCTAAGTTTATCGTAATATGTTAGTAGTATATTGTCTATATATTTTGTTGATAGCAACAATTTGTTATGTTTGAATAGAACTCGGTTGGGATTGTCACTGTCATCTAGAAGACGAGTTTTTACACAGAAGCTAGTCAGTCCTGTGATATCAGTCAGGCAAACAACCATTATACTGAACAGGAAGTAGTAACAGCGACTTTTCAAATACTTTGGAAAGCAAGTAACACGACCAGGCTTTGAATCTTTTTGGGTTTGGTTCATGTGAGTAGTGCATCGTGAGTGATTGGGTTTATGTAAATTATCCATAATCAAGAGGATAAGTGCGATTGGCGTCATGGATTAAAAAGTCCCTTAATCTTTCCGCAGATCGAAAAGGATGGGCAAATAAAGAAATCATTTTGGGTTATCGTTGTTGGGAGGATTACTGAATTACTGCATATCTTCAGTAATATGCGAAAATGATGATCTTTACAAATTAATTTAGGGAAAAAAGAGACGTAAAATGTGTTGTAGGTTGTCAAACGCTAATATCTGTTATGCATGTGGATTTGAAAGTTAGGCAACCATTTGGGCATTATTGTACAGTCAAATATGATAGCTATCAGATAGGGGAGCGTATTAAGTAAGTTGACTCTTTGTGCAAGCCTTTGTATATACATGCAATGACGTCAGATGAGACAATGTTGTTATGTGGTTAGGCTTTGAGGAACACCGCCACCTGCTTGTTGTTATACGCATGGCTTGGATGAAGAACTTGTGAGTGTTAGAACATCGATTTACAGTGAGCATCGAGATGTGCAAACATATGCACAGGCAGTGATAGATCCATATGCCTAAAGTGATTAATTGGCAGTGTCACAGTTGGGCACCGACAGATGAACAGGCAGGTACCCATACATGCTTTCAAATAGCCAGACAGGTAAATAGGGTAGGTGGCCGATAGTCTGACTGGCAAATAGAACTATAGCAGCCGACACATCGCAGGTAAGAGAGCCGTACAGGCGTAAGAACAGACAGACAGGTAGACAAGATAAAAACAAAGGGTATGCTTAAGACGGAGGAACACACGTGCATAAAAATACCTATAAGGTAAACGTAACTAACAGACAAACATGTACGGATACTTGCATATGTACAGATGGACTAATGCGATAATTTAATTGACAGACAGATATACAAACATACAATAAAGCAATGAATGTGTCTCTAACTATGGTCAATGGAGCCTCACTACAGATGGCCTACCTTTACTAAGGTAATGTTAGGTTACACTATCATTCACAGATGGTAAATATACAAAAATGAGCGTGGAACTCGTGACTGTCTAGTTGGTATACTGTACGGCAGTTCATTACGGCATGCCTAGATCACGTCTCAGACAGGCGAGTGTGTCCGGTGAATCAATACGATGCGTTTTCTGATTGTTGTCCTTCACAATGATTGTCCCATCATACATCATACGTCCACGCACTCTTGAGATGCTTGGATCACACAAGTCTACGCGTCTCGTAGAAAATGTTATTTCTAGATCGGGTGAGATCCTCGTTGACAAAAACGCCCGAAAGACCGGCAACTTTCAGTTTCGATTTTACAGTGAACAGTGTCTGTCGGGATCGGGAGGTTGCAAATTTGACAATTATGTCACTGTGACGCGTGTGACCCTTAGCCGCGGAAGCTCTGGCATAGGTCTTCAGGTTGCCTGCCCTGTGGCTACATTCGATTTCGCTTCATTTAGTTTGAAGGCTTCATGCAACAACATTATGTAGGAGAATTGCTTATTCTGGTAACAACTTCTAGCAGACTAAATATTTGCTTGTTCTTCATGTTTCATTCATTGTCGCTGTGATGTAAAAACAAACCCATAATTTGCTTTATTGATGATAAATGATTATACAATATTAATTTCAACAGCTTAATGTGTATTTGCATTTACATCACGTTTAATGTGTATCTATTCCGTTGTTAAGGTTTGTGAAATTCCAGGTCAACACAAAATAATACACATGGCTAGTAACGCAGCAAAATAGATAACGGACAGCTGCCTGCAAGCATATTCCAGCTTATCTGGAACAAACCAGCAATAGGAATTACTTTACAAAAGTTCAGAAATGCAATTGTGTCGTTGTACCATAGGTTTATGTACATAATTCCATTTTTATCAAAATTTTGCCCTGATACGGATCATATTATCTGTTTCATGCATATATTATTCTTTGAACACATTTGTGAATATTATAATAATTTGCTGACATATTTGTACCTATTTAATACGCTTTTTGAAATGTTTCTTAAAATTGTAAACATGAACCAATAAAATAAAAGATTGGTGTATTCCTTGGCTAATCTAAAGTTTAGCTCAAAATTTATTGATCCTATCACTGTCTTAAAACACACCTATTATATTGATAATGAATTAAAAAAGTTGTTTCTATTAACTATTTATGATGTCAAGATTATGTTTGAATGAGTTAGTTGTTTGAATTAATTGTTTATGATGTCAAGATTATGATTAAATGAGTTATATATGAGAGTGTTTTGTACATTTCCTCTTAGTTAAAACGTTAATGGTCAGTAGTGATATCCCGACAAATCACTACTTAAAAGTCCTTTAATCTACATTATATAAGCAATAATGATTTTTTGATCGTATAATTAGAAATTAGTGGATACTTTGATTATGATTTCCCGTTAATGTAAGAAATAACTTTTGGTTGTTTTTAATTTAGATCGTGTGTATATTATTATTATTGACATTTAACTATTAAATTATTCCACCGTACACACACATATTAAGAAGATGCAGTGGGGTTGGTATACGGGCATATCTGTCATAAACAGAACCTTGCATATGCTTATTCAACAGTTTTGATGAAACTTTTATTTTAGAACAAAGGCAAACTTAATTAAAACGATCTTCAAGATATTTTATACGTTCCAGCGCCTTCAGTGCTTTGATTTCTTTAGTCACACATCTTTTTTAAAATATTAGGAGCGTAATATAAACCTTTTTTGGACTTTAACTATTTTATTAACCCTTTTTCATATGATTGTGGACAAAACACTGAAAAGAAACTTTTTCGGCTATTAATGAACTAACATTTGATGTATTCGTAAAAGCAAATAAAAATGCACCAATTTCTTTTTACTTCTTCAAAATGAGTTTGTTGTTCACGATGGATAAAATCCCCATTATCTCATTATCCATTGGAATTTATTTATACGTAATTTTGTTTTGTTTTACCTGCATAAATTTATTTGATATGATATTAAACATTTTATTTTAATTCTTTCCAGTACCTCCTCCTACGCCATTTCCAGGTAAGTACAATGACATAAGAACGAGATCTTATCTGTTGAAAAATAACCTAAATGAAATCAGTAGTCAGAAAGAAAGAGTATTGTGAATGCTGCAAGTCAAGTATTTTACCTGCCTTTAATGCCTTTTATCTGCGAAGACAATCTAAGAATACGCACTGAAATCCACTTAAATAATAAAACGTAGATGGTAATGGTCTAGGTTTTGAACTTTATAAACACGTTTTAAAGGTCATAGCATCACACATAAGATTTATACTGCTAACTGAAAACTGTGAAAACAGTTGCTTTATCAACAACTTGATGCATCTGTAACACGCGTCCTAACTTATTTTCACTGAAATTAAGCTATGAGTTAATAGCCAGAGATCCTTAAATAATGGATTATCAGGAATCTCTTTATCAATCTTGACGTCACTTGTGGTAATATGCAATTTGGTTTAAAAATAGTGTGTCAATAGGTTTGTGCATCTACTATGCAGTCTCAATTGTTTTAGCTACACTTAGGTAAGACATAAATCCCTATTTAAGAATTTCATGAAAATGGTATGCATTTCTTGTTAGGAATCTCAAACACTCCGATTTATACTGTCAATATCTCACTATCTTCTAACCTTCGCTTTATCCATCAGAAAAGTATTATCCTTTCTGTCAGCAAATCTTTATTTAGCTTTAAGCAGTAGGCATTAAAACCCGCATTACTTAAAACAGCTGACGTGGGATTAAGTAATGATGAACGACAACTGGACCGTACGTAAATTGTATAAATTACAGCTAAATAATTTTATAACTACTATCATTTTTGAAACTGTTAATACTTAACTAAACTATTCATAAATGAAAATGTATTTGTATTATCTACACACATGGATAAAGGCATATTCATAATATGTTTGGCTTATCGACTTATTATTCTATCGTTTTAGATTATTGGGTAAGCATTCATGTCTGGAAATCATTTGAACTGAAAGTATGTTTATTTAAATAGCCCATAATTAAACATACATATTAAATATACAAAAAAGGACGTGCCACTAAGAACTTACCACTAAAATGGGTGATTTCAACATTGGTTGTTATATTGTGTTTTGTCTAGAGTCCACGCTAAAAATAATAATACACCATATCAGAATAATAGTACCTCTACATCAACCAGTGAGTACATAAGTCCAGGCGGCCTTTTTGCCGACTGACCGATCCTAGGTGGTAACTGTTTGGATATGTCTACTTGATATAATGACTTGAAATGCATCCAATACTACTTTTAATACTTATTATAATTATTATTATTATCATTATTGGAGAAGTATTTTGTCTAATAGTGCTTGCGTCTATCTTTCTCCAATCCTTTTCTAATTAAAACTAGTGAATGTTTTATAGTACTGAACATAATGATGTTTGTTTTACATCGACATCTATGATAAAAATATCAGCGATAAAAAATTACTTTTTAGTTGATCGGTAGACCAACTATAGTAAATGGCTCCGTGACTGTCGATTAGTTTTTGCTAATCATCTGTTCACGCCTATATTAGCGGCTTAATATACTAAAACCAATTAAAAAGTAGTCAATTGTATAGCTAGAAATATGTTCTTAAAATTCAAAATGTGTGATATAAGTGACATTCTTGATTTACATTGTCATACTGTTTAGCTTATAAGATCACGTATGTTTCTCTCTAAAAGATAGTCGGTCATTCTTTACTGTGGATCAACATATCTTGGAGAGATATGTATCTCTACTCAAAACTGCCGGACCAATAGTTCTTTCTTCCAGATCGATTGCCATCTTCTTTTTAATTCGGTTTGCATACCAACCAAAAAAAAAAAAAAAAAAAACACATGCTTTTACCTAAAGTTAATCATTTTTTATTTGATGAAAATATCAGATTTCAACCGCAAATTAATTATAAATGGCAATAAACAGGAGCGTATGATAATTAAAGAACTTTTTGATGGATCAGTAGGGGACTACTGTATTGCCCGCAATACTATCAAATGCTTGTTATTTTAAGGCGCACAGTATTAAACCTTCTACTACACACAAATGAAATAAAACTTGTTTGAAAAGTATACTTTAGCCTCATCGAAATGAACTTGCTATTAAACACAAACAAAATAATAAAATAAAATTAACTATTGAACACTGACAAAATTGAACTTGCATGTTGAAGAAACGTGTTGTTGAACTGGGTATTGAACAAACTTGGAGTCGTAGAGGATACTGAGCCTATGTGGAGTTTAACTGGATATTGAAAACACTTAGAGTTGAACCGGACATTGAACGCACTTGGAGATGTATTAGATCTTGACCATAAATGGAGGTAAACTTTGAGTTGTAAAAGTCTTGTTTTTCTAGAGTGTTGACAAAAACTTGTCTCTCCGATACCTTCCTTCATGCAGCTGAGAGGATTGCATTTGTAAAGAAGCGGGCAGCTAATTTGCGTTATAGTCACTGATCTTACAGAAGTCAGTTAAAATAATCAAATCTTTGTCGGAAATGATGAATGAGGATAAAACTATAATGTTGAGACTTAAAGCGCACAGCCCCGTATGTTGCTTTTGAACACGTTCAAAGAGGTTTATAAAGCTTCTAAGTGTTTCATTGACAACAGTTTTCTTTCAAAACTGAGGGCAATATCTTAAATAATAAATGGTTTGAGCAAATTTAAATGTTGAAAGAGCAAAAGGTCCCACTCAGACACTCAGAAACAATAGTATTTAAGTACTGTCAGTTGCAATATACCTCTTCAAGTGTGTATATTGTTAGAATGCTTTTCTTTAGAAGTTGTTTCCAGTCTGGAGATTTTAATACACATCAACGCTTTCTGGTTTTTTATCTTGCATATACTCTTCCCTTCCGGAATTTGCTCAAAATTAATCTGATTTGTGAAACTAATATGACGGATGATTTGTGTGTCTTTTTGCTTCACGTGTATATGCAAAGCTTTAGCTGAACCACTTTAAACAATTGCAAGTAACACTATATGTGTAATAGAATCAATTTTGTGTTTATCTTTGTTAATGAAAGCAACTACACGTACCTGGTAAGTATTTAATACTAATTTGAAATTTGTTTTATATGCATTACCATCAGTTGCATAACAGGTATTCTGGAGCTGAAAACCGAAAACTTTGCTGTTGTGGCTGTTAAATGCTTTACTGATTGAACTTACAAATCCATGTACACATTCACTATCCATCAGCCACTTATAATGTAAGCTGTCATTTACAGTACGAGTCAATTATGATGAGAACCTATAGTAAATATGCATCCAGTCAGGGGCCTATACCTGGGATACATCGCTATCAAGGAGAATGCTACAACAATCTTGTAGACAACACATTCCCAGCGTTTCACCAAGCTTGGAATGTATTAAAACTGATTTTGTAAATACAATCTAAGCTGTTTATGTTCTAACGTTTTAAAGTGATTTTAAACTAACTAAACAGAAAGAAATAAGACATTTTTTTCAGTATTTTAATGAAAGTAAAATATACTATACATTACCTATAACAATAAAGACGCATGCATTTGGAATGAGTGGTCTGAGTTTTAAGTGGCGTGGACAATAGCTGTCTAATTCTACATAAAATGAATAAAACCACCAATTTTGTTTGATAATATCATCTCTACTAATAACTGGTTTTAGTAATTATACCCCTTTCCAAAAGTACTGTTCTATTTTTTAAAGATGGAAAAGCTAATAAAGCTCAGTCATAAAAACATTGGTCACTCACAGGCAACTTGAATGCCAAATAATGGAAGGCAACCATAGCTGAGCGGCAGGTCATAGAACTGATGCTTGCTGGCCGTTCAGTGCGTGGATTTTAGTCCGGGTCCAGATAAAAGATTTGATGTGGGGAGATTTTAATGCTGACATGCAGTGTGCTGATGGTTTTATCCAGGCATTTGGCTCGGGTCTTTGGTTGACCTTATTCGAAACAGTTTGAAATGGTCTTCAGTTCAAAGTTAATACTATAAAAACTAATATATCAGTCGAATGAAGCAGTTGGTTATATGAAAAGGCAGACGAGACAAATGTAGGAAGAGACAAATATAGTAAAACTCAAGAAACAAATGCTTGGTTTTTGTAGCATTCTTAAATGACAGTCAAGTGCTCAAGTGACAGTACTGTACTACTTACTTCAGGCTTGTATTTATGTAGTTTAACTGTACAATGTAACTGGAACAATTTATCTATATAGCTTTCAACATAACCTTTGTAATGATTTTGACAAGTTTCAGTTTGAGATTATCAGTTCAATTTGACAGTCAGGCCAAATGATAGACAAAACGCCATTATCTTGGTCTGTCCTCTGTATTGTATACTTCTTGTTTTGAGTTAATTTTCTACCAATATATAATGTAAATGCGTGTACAGCGTTGTGCCAAAAGTGCTTGAACCTTTTGACAATAACAACTAAATGAACAGCTCAAAATCATGGTTGTGATTCTGTGAGTTAATACTTGGTATTGCTGCCCTTGTGGATAAGTACTGTCCGAATTCCTTTTGGCAATTTTGAATAAAGTCCCTGGATATATGTAGTTGATATTGAATTCTAAGTGGTCAGCAGGTGCTCCTTCAGGTCACTGAGGGTGTGTATGTTGTGGTGCTGGGACTTAAGTTTTGTTTTTCATCAGTAGTCCATGATGGGAATGCTATTGTTGTCCTTCCATGCTGTGACAAGATGGGACTTGTGGGCGCGGGGTGTGGGTGGGGGCATTGTCGTCTTGGAATATCCAGGAGTTATCACCATTAACCACAGATGGCCATAAATAATGATCTAATGTCTGAATGTTTTTCGCAGCACCAGAGACCATAACCTTCAGGTGTGTGTTAACACGGCCAGCAACATACCACAGGCACTCGGGACGCCACTTGTCACACGACTTTTTACAATTTTTATTGTCTGTCAAGTTGTACGTAAATGTATCATCATTACGTCACTATAAATTACACGTTTCTTATTAGACTTAACAGTCCATGTTAATTTAGTACGACAGCAGTAATTTCTTTTTCTTAGGTTGACAGCCGATATATTGACATTTATTCTAATTTCTTTGTACAGTTAGGAGAGAACATTGTTGAAAGCTGGAACGGTTGTAACGGGCAGTAATTTCCCTCATAGGTTTACGTCTGTCGTTTTTAACAATCCGAGAAAGCTTCAGTTTTCCCCGTTCACTTATGCATTTCGGACGACCAATTCTTGTTTTGTTTCCTGCACTTCCCCGGCTTTAAAATCTCTTTAAAAATATACTGATCGTAGATTTACTCCTTTCTAACATTAAAAAACAACATATTTTACGTTGTTTTAGCTCATTAACTTATTATATGAATAAATGTAATGTGAGAGTGTGCGTGCGTGCTTATGTATATGTGTTATTATCAGTACAGTAATTTGCATTCTTGCCATGCCGTGCGATTCTTAGTGTCATTTATTATTGCAAACTTGTTACCAAGCAGTTTTATTCAAGGAACTATGACATTGACTCATGGCAATGTCATCACAAAATATATGAACAGTTTAAAATATCAAATTCAGCTAGATGTCTGGTCATTGTAATTTTCAAATCTCGATACATTCTGCTTGAACACACTGTCTCATAGAACTAGAAACACGAAAGTTGATGCCAAATTTATAGGCCAATTTTCATCAAACTTAGTCAGCATGTTTGTCTGCTTGAAATCTAAGAGGAGTTCGTTAATGGGCCTCGTGGGGTCAAAAAGTAGGTCACTAGGTCAAATCTTTGAAAAAGCTTGTAAACACACTAGAGGCCCTATTTATAGGCCAATCTTCATCAAACTTAGTCAGAATGTTTGAATTTATGGAATCTTGGATGTGTTGTTAACTGGGTCACGTGGGTTCAAAAAGTAGTCACTAGGTCAAATCTGAGAAAAGCTTGTGAACACACTAGAGGCCCCATTTATAGGCCAATCTTCATTAAACTTGGTCAGAATGTTTTTGATATGATTTGTTGGATGAGTTCGTCATTGGTTCACGTAGGGTCAAAAAGTAGGTCACTAGGTCAAGTTTTAGAAAAAGCTTGTGTACAGACTAGAGACCACATTTATAGCCCAATCTTCATCAAACTTGGTCAGAATGTTTATCTGTATAAAATCTTGGAGTTTTTAACTGGGTCACGTGGGGTCAAAAAATAGGTCACTAGATCAAATCTTTGAAAAATCTTGTAAACATATATGAGGCACCATTTATAGTCCAATGTTCATCAACCTTGGTCAGAATGTTTGTCTGTATGACATCTTGAAATACTTCGTAACTGGGTCACGTGGATTTAAAAAGTTGGTCACTAGGTCAAATTTTAGAAAAAGCTTGTGAACACACTAGAGACCACATTTATAGCCCAATGTTCACCAAGCTTGGTCAGAATGTTTGTATTTATGAAACGTTGGATGAGTTTGCAACTGGGTCACTTGGGGTCCAAAACTAGGTCACTAGGTCTCATCTTAGAAAAACTTTTGAACACAACAGAGACTACATTTATAGCCCAATCTTCACCAAACTTGGTCAGAATGTTTGTCTGCATGACATCATAGATGAGTTCGCAACTGGGTCACGTTGGGTCACAACGTAGGTCACTAGGTCAAATCTTAGAAAAAGCTTGTGAACACACTAGAGGCCCTCTTTATAGGCCAATCTACATCAAACTTTGTCAGAATGTTTGTCTACCCGAAATCCTGGATGGGTTCGTTATTCGGTTTTGTGGGGCCAAAAAGTAGGTCACTAGGTTACGTTTTAGAAAAACCTTGTAAAACACTTATGAGGCTATATTGATGGCCCAGTCTCACCAAACTTGACCAGCATGTTTGCCAGTATAAAATCTTACATATGATTTGAAGTGAGTCATGTGGATTCAGTAGATTACTTGGTAAAATTCTAGAACATGTTATCAACCTAGTAGCCACACTAATGGTCCAATATTCACCAAAGATTTCTAAAGTAAATAACTTTTAATTACTTGATGCCAGATTTAAACCTACTAAAAGCCTTTGTCATCAGGTGAGCGATGAAGGGCCATCATGGCCATTCTGTTACATTCTTAGTCATTTGCCATATAAGTAAATGATTAATTGCATGTTTGACGATAATAAAGATGTGAAAAAAATGAGTATGGCATAATGCTGTTTTGGCTAATCGCTAAATGTAGATTTTTGCCCATGTAGATCTAACAAGGCGTTAGTTTGTATCTCTATCTACTTTTCTTAAGAGATTATGTTATTAGTTCTTCATTTCAAACTAAAGCCCATAAAATTGTATGACAGTGTTAACTTGGATCTTATAGGATTTACACTCATAAGATCAGTTGATATTTAAAATTATTTTCGATGGATTTCCTTTTGTTGTTTTTCTTTTTTTAAAAAACCAAGACTGTGTTGTCGAATGTAAAAATTCATATGACAACCTAAGATTTTTTTTTATTTTGGAAATATATCGCAGTTACGGTAATCATAATGACGTACAGATCGTGTGTAGGCAAATGTCAAAACACATGTGTGAGTAGTTCTCATCCTGATGAGCACTCGAGTCCATTCAGTTAGAGACTGAACAGTCGAGGGAGTTACAAATCAGGAGTATCGCACTCGGCCATAGGCGCCCCTTCTACAAATTGAGGTTACAATTACTAATGGACCGGAAAACATCTGTTAAGCCAGTACTTTTCTGCAGTTCAGCTGTGCGATCCTTTGCATTTTAGTTTGTTTATTGGATTTGTCGTCCTACCAATACTTTTTCAGTTATCCGGAGACGGTTTCCACTTGAAGCAGATACAGTGCTTCCTTCACTGTGTATAGCATGCCGTGTACACCTAGCATGATACCAACCCAGTCACATTATCCTGACACCGGGCCAGCCAGTCGTAAAGCTGCCCTTATATTTGCATGAGCGTTAGCAAGGGAGCTATATCACTACAAACTTTAACGACTTTGGTATGTCACGGCCCGGAATCGAACCTGGGGCCTCCAGTACCTGGAGCCAACGCTCCATCGATTGCGCTACCAGGTCCGATTTTACACTTATTATATATCCTAACTGAAACTTAAACCCATTTGGTGCAAAGCGTATTATGTTATTTCATTTAGTACTGACTGTGAAACTTTCAGTGACTTTTTTTCAAATACCGACTTATTTCTGTGGAACTCTTCTCTTTTTGACTTTGTGTACTTTGTATTTAACACATGTTTGGTGTGTGTATCAATATACGTTGTGTACGAATAGATTAAATCCACTACCTGAAAACCGTTCAAGCTATTAAAACCTATAAAGATTGGTCAGGATTGTGTAAAGCAATAGTTTATCTCTATCTCAACTATTGCTTAAAGGGTCTATATATTGCTTATATTCACTATATATCTGTTTCTCAAGTTTACCTTGTCAATATGTAGACATTATTGGCCGTATATCTCATGCAACAGCGCGATACTTACGAACTGGTATTGAAATTACATGGCAACACACATTTAAATTACATAGAAACACACAAAAATGCTAGGCAATAATATTGAGACAGTGTCATTATGAAGTAACTTTGGCAAATGATTGTCAGAAAGATTGTTATGGCAAAATTTAATTAATTCTCCCTATCACTGTCATACAGTTACGAAATTCAAGTTTCTGTTTGACTTTGATGCTTAACTTCATTCATACAGAAAACGCAATAAAGCGATAGAATCCAATCAAGAACGTCATAAAAGGGCCATGTGATAGAAGCTCTCAGACTTTTCCGATTACCGTAATTCGCCCTGTAGTGAAACCCATTTAGTCGAAATATTTCATAAGTTATTGCTATTTATTTTATAAGACTATATATTAATGATTACTTGGCAAATACCTTTCATGCATATGTTCGAATTGTTCGTAAAATATATCAACTTTAGTCAGTAATACAAGTGTATATATTTTTTCTAAGGAAAGATGATCAATAATTTATTGCATGCCCATACAAAAAAGTGAAAATAAACCGAAATGTCACTTTCTGTTACATCATCAATCTATAAAATGATTTAAATACAAAGTTTTGCGTGTTTGAGCATTCTTTCTGTTTTGTTTTTCACGAAATTGATTGATGTTTCACGCAATCATTCCAGCAACGCCGAACGGAAATAAAACAAAGGACAAAGACAACAAGAGCAAAAAGAAAACAAGTAAGTAATATACACATATTCTGTTGCTAAATTTTGCAGGCAAGGCGATACTTTGAATCCACCAACGTGAACCTGGCGAGTCTGACATGATAACTATGTCAACGTTTCAAATAAAACATATAGCCGATATGTTTTGCGTGCATCATAAATGAAATACTGTAAATTATTAAGCTTGAGTCCTACCTAATAAGTTTTATTGGTCAGATTCAAAAACGAATGTAAAACCGGTCAATCCTATTCAAGTTATTTATCAGACTCAAACTCAGGCTAGTGTATAATCCTTCACAAGTACATGTGTATATACTAGATTAACATATTAATGGCGTCGAGCGAATCTCGAGGGGCATGGAGGGATCATGCCGTGATTACTTGCTACACCGAACAATCGCCGCAACGCCTCATCAAGAAGTAGTTCGTAGGCAGATTAATTCGTAGCTGCAAGAATAAATGGATGCTGTTCTATGGTGGTAAGTGTTGCAGCAGACGTACACTGGAAAACATGTAGCGATAAATCTTCGTTATTAAATTTGGGGCTGGAAACGTAAAATATTCAGTTCAATCTATAGCCTACATAAGTGTGGTATATTGAGGAATCTTTAGCATAAAAAATCTGATCATTGCCTGTGTCATTGGTGATCGCTAGAGTTTACAAGAAAGAGGAAATGGTCAAATGTGTCTGATCTGATTGATGATGTTTCCGTAAATTACATGTTGTCAATCTGGAAATATTAGTGCATTTCACGAAAACGGAAAACAGCTTATTCGTATAAACACATATGCAGCCAAAATAATTCTGGTGGGACCAACCTTTTGACCTCTTGGCGTATGTTGAACTAATTATAATTTCGTACCTGCGTGTTTCGTACCACACCATGAAATTGGAAACATGCATTTAATAATTTCGAAATAATAAGAATAATCATCAACATGCATTTTTCTACACCATAACTTGGTCATTTAAAGTTATATAAATCACAATGTAATTAACTTTTTCTCAGTTTTATTCATTCAATTATAATTTAATTGTGAGTGCCTATTAATTAGTGTAATGGAATGTGAATGAATATGAATGGAGATTCCAGAACCTTTAACGCTGTTTGTGATTTCAGAGAAAAGTTATACTCTAACTGTAATGTGACAACGCTAGGAAGCACGTAGATCTATGATAATTACATTTATTCAGTTGGCAGTATTTACTTATCATTAAAACAATAAAAAGTACAATTTTATTTAGAACTTGTGTAAACACGTAGGAAATAAAGTTATTATTTTTGCTGCCTGTTGTCCGTCCTTGCTTTGTAAACCTGTCTACATTATCCGAAATATCTTCAGCGAAATCGACAACCTTTGAGTTCAGATTACAGGTGCTGATGTATAGGTTGTTTTGTAATCAGTTAGGTCTGCTTTATTAGTCATTATATCATCTTGTTCAGCTTGTGACACCTGTCTACGCAGTTCCATTGCGCAACGCCAGTGTGGCTGTTTCAGCCTTTGAACTAAATATTGACTGTGGTGTTTACCGTTCTCAACCAAGCAATTACTCTTCATTTCCGATATAAGTAATAAACTAATAATTATTATTTGAAGTACAAAATAATAATAGTAAAATGTGATGAAATGTGTTAAATGCCACCGAGTGAAACGATGTAAAAACAATAAGTAGAATTGTATAGTGTCATATAGAGAGTTGACTCTTTTCACTGTATAGCAGCGTGTATAAAATATTCCAGCACAACTTTTCTATTATTCTTCCAAAGTTATAATCCCAAATTTTATTTGATCTATATAGCATTGGCTCAACTCAAATCTATGCATATATAACTGCGAAATCTGTATAATTTTGCCATTACTAGATGAAATAATTTTATGTCCTCTAATGCACCAAACCTGGGTGTTGCTTGCCTAATTTATGTATCGACATTTCTACCGGGCTAGATTTTTATACACCAACACTTTTTCATAAACCTGTCGTGACTGGCATGTATTGGTATTCACATGCATCGAGTACAAGTTACCTCAATTTATTTAAAATATAAAATGTTTCTCTTAAAGGCACATGTACGTTACAAACGTTCCTGTTGTAGATACACCTGTACAACTTGATGTGTCTTGTTTCTTTGTGACTGACCGTTATAGTGGCGAGCGTGTGCAAAGCAGTGCATGTTGCTTTGTTTAAAAATTGTTCGTCACATACGCTGAAAATTGTCTGAACTAAGTTAATGTTTATCAAGTTGCTTTGAATAAAGTGCATATGGTGTAAAACATGATAAACGAATGACACTTTTTAAGTTGGTTGAGTAAACCTATGACTTTTTAACTCGAACATGAAATTACACTATTCTTTACATAGAGCTAGTGTAAACATTCCTCTCTCGAACGGTATCAAGGTATGTGGCGCACGTGGTCCACGTGCGCACCGCGCTAGGTATTTTCAACACGTGGTTCTATACACTTTCATAAAATATAGCGTTCAATATGGATAGAAAAATCTCACAGAGGGTATATTGTAAGATTCGAGCACAGCTCGGGTATTCGCCGACAGAAATTCATGCTGATTTTCAGAACGTTTGTGTGAATCATGCTTATAAGTATGCTACAGTTTGCAGGTGGGTACGTCGTTCAAAGGATGTCGGAAGACAGTTGCAAATGACCCCCGTAGAGGAAAGCCGGTTTCCGTTTTGACGGAAAGAACGTTGCTAGTGTGAAAACGTTAATTGAGGAAGACACACGTTATATCGTGCAAGAGATAGAAGAATTAACTAGAATTCATTCGTCAAGTGTATTGAAGGTCTTACGTGACCGGCTTGGGCTATGTAAGATCTAAGCGCTGGGTACCCCATTTGCTCACTGACGAGCAGAAACAAAGTCGGGTTAGACTTGCATCACAAATGATAGAAAAATATGATAAATATAACCCACGTCCTTTGGAAGAGATAGTAACAGGTAAGGAAACCTGGATCTATCATTTTGAACCCGAATCTTAGACTATTTATAAGGTTTGGTTTTCATCTAAGGGCGACAGACCTGTCTTTTGTGCTGTTGCAAGGCATCAAATCGCATGTTGTGTGCGATATACTTTGATCCGAAAGGTACAGTTCTTTAAATTCCAGTCCCGAAAGGTAGTTTTTTTCACTGGTAAGTTCTACAGAGAAAGCGTTCTTACTCAACTTGTTGATTTCTATCAAAAACGCAAAATTACTCAATGATAATGCACTGGTCCATAAATCCGCTACGGTACGGAAGTATCTGAAAGAATCTGGGCTTGATGTCTTAGATTAACCTCCATACAACCCTCACCTGACCCCTGTGAATTTCGGTTGTTCTCAAGACTAAAGGAAATGCTGGAAGGGCGCCGTTTTCAATCCCGTTGTGGTATAGGCAGTGCGCTCTTCCACTGTCATCAACATAAAGAAGAGTACCGGGTGGCGTTCAGGAACTGGGTAGATCGATGTACAATGTGTGTGGAGGCAGACGGGGCATACTTCGAAGGGCTCAGATAAACAAAATTTGGATAATTCAAGTGGTTTAAAAAACCACCCTTCTCTATGAACTTTAAACGTGTCCCGTAGATAAGTCATTAAAAATAAAGTAATATTTATACGTATGACTACATAACTGACACTTACAGTTTGTTTATCATATGCTTAATCATATTTAAAAACATGAAGCTTCTCCTTTTATGTGTTTTTGTTTGCAAGTTTTCTTATGGCAAGCTATTTTGTATTAAAGTAAACAGTTATATGTTGTCATTTATTTTATTCCAAAATTTCCAAAGATAAACAGCAGCAGAGTTATAACTCTTGTAACAAAAGTATTAAAATATGAATGTACTCTCTGTCTGTCTGTCTGTTTGTCTGTCTGTCTGTTTGTCTGTATGTCTGTCTATCTGTCTGTCTCTGTCTGTCTGTCTGTCTGTCTGTCTCTCTCTCTCTCCCCCTCTCTCTCCATCTCTTTGAATTAAAGACATTAAAGAGTTATTATGAAAAACTCTGAAGTAAAAAACTGTTAACGACCATTTTTAGTAGATATATGTAATATCTGAAGTAAAGATAGAATATCGCATTAACTAGTACCTTGCATGTTTTAGAATCCGATGCAGGATTTTGTTTTGCTCACTTGACTGGATTTTTCGTAAATGTTTGCCTTGTTTACTATTGATTTTCTTTCATTCCTTATTTCTAACTTTTTAGGCATGTACACGCGCATCTCCATCGTTATATATGGTTATTGGTACCGGTCAAAATCAAACGAACGACGCTCCGCCATGAAAAAGAAATCAAAGCCTTAATGTCTCCTACAGAAACGCCAGTTTCCTAAGAACAAAGATACAGCTATTATGTTTCAAAAAGTGTATATTTCAGGTACCAAATGTTAAGAGATAAGGCAGAAGACCCTCCTGTTGAAGGTGTCTGGTCTAGGATGATGTGACATTTTAATGTGTTGTCTTCATGAAAGTGTATGTTTACATTGATAATTGTGTGTGTTTTTTCTTTTGCAGATGTCTGTCTCATAACTGGAATCGTTTTAACAAACGTTTGTGTATGTTGTATTGTTGGACTGTCGGTGGCGTTTGCTAAATGCAAGGTACGGTATAATTATTCTTTATGTATAGTGTGCATATTATAAGCACATCGAATATATGTACATTTAAGATATTTAAATCCACAGTCAAATCGACGTTAACGTAGATTTAATGTAAATGTAAAAAATTATCTGGGCAACGTTGTATTTATAATTTATAATAACGAAACTGTGTTGTATATATTGTGAAGCAGCGAATGCGTTTAGGAAATATGGTTTCTGCTTAATCCACATAATATACAGAAAGGGTTCATACAATGTTACAAATAACACTCCCCCGTTGTAGGAAAAATATGTAAACTGTCACACATATATAAAATAGGGATTTGGGATTTGCCGGCATTTTTTGCCGATACTGTGCAGCGACATTGCTATCATTATAGCACTGGGGCACTTATGAGGTGCCCAGGAACTGAACCCGTTCGGTCCATTATACTGACACCGATGAGACAGGCGTAATGCTGTCCCCTTAGCCACGAGCATAAGGAGGGAAGCCACAACTACCAACTTTAAAGTCAGTCGTTTGGTCCGGCTGGGGTTTGAACCCGTGACCTTCCGATCCGCAAGCCGATGCTCTACCGCTTGAGTTATTGCGTATATTAAATATATAATGAAACGAGAAAAACGAAATCAGAGTTCGCATAAGCATGGGAAGAATTACTTGTTCTACATCTCTTAACTTATATTTGTACTTATGTCAGAAATATGAGGATAAGTTTAAATCGTTTGGTTAATTAAAAAAATATATGTTAAAATAAGGAGGGGGGTGGGCAACAAAATTTGTTATGACTTAATGTTTACAGACAAGGCAAGAAAGACTCGTAAAACACAGAATAAATCATGCTATTACTAAATAATGAATACAAACCATTTTAAAGAAAAACAACTATTAATGAAAAGGTAATATAGACATAATTGTTCTATATACTCATTTCAAATCCCAGAAAGTATATTCAGTTTCTAATTCTGAACACGAGGATGTATTGTCTAATCCACACCAAAGACCACAACATATTTGTCCTACTTGGAATGTGGTGTGTTATTATTGTTGTTGCTTTTGTTGCTTATTTATTTGGTATGCATGAGGACTTTTAAGCCAAACTAGTTTGAAACTGTCGGCGGTATGATTGTCTGAATACCGAATCAATATTAAAAGGAGATATTGTTCTGAAAGACAATTGTAAAATGAAAATAAACGTGGCTGTATTAGCTGAGTTAAAGTTAATTCACAACACAGATTAACGTGCATATTATATGCATGTTTATATATATTTGTCTATTATCCGAATCTTTAATTGAAAAAAATTAAACAGCTGGGAAACCTAATACTCTCTTACAATTATTACTATTGTGGGTATAGTGACGTATAAATATATAATTTTATATATATTTAGTAACACCCGGAAGATTAATAAGACGAGAAAGGGGACGACTTGGAAATTAATCTGCCATAGCATCCGCCGGACTCTACGTACAGTTGATGATGTTTCTTATTATTATCAATGGATTTGTACAATAAGATTATGGCATACCTATTTACTAAGTATTGCTAAAAACTCATTCAAAAATCAATAATATAAAAAGAAACTTTTTTTAAAATTTAAATCAACTTTCTTTTGACAAATCAACCTTCGGATTTTTACATCGGATCACATGGAAACAAAACATGTTGGCCAGAAGTAGAATTTGGTCAGTAATCATAGAATAAACTGCTGCAGTTTATATTTCATGCGTCATTACCTTTTGACAATGTCACGTTTTGTCCTGCTTTTACAGTTTTGTATATGTATATATATGGCACCAACAAGAATGTTTCAAACCATACAAGTTATGTACATGAAGATTAAGTCATTTTATTCTACCGACATACATTTTAAGTACTTATTTATTTAAGTCAAGTCAAGATAACTTTATTTAACTCAGTTGCATGCACAGAATATGAGTATACAGAGACAAATATAAAATAAATGAGGTTAAGGTGGTACACGTGGCATGGCTTTTTTATTGCTGATAAATTTATTGCTTTCTTGTGCTATTGTATTTTAAAAAAATTACCATTTTCATAATTTTTTCAAGAAAGGTAAATATAAAAAACGGTAGACCTTTATATTTGCATGTATATGAAGTAAACAAAAATACAGACTTATAGAATTAAGATTCTTGTTTTACTGATTTCCGTCTTGCACATGATTTCTGTCGATAGGAATATCATTACAGTGAAATGTAATACAAATATATCTATATTACTCTTGTGACGTATGATACTTTTTTGCAAGAAATGTAATGGACTACTTAACTAAAATGTATTGTTTTTATTACATCAATCATTTTCTTTCCTTCTCTTTCTTTATTTTTCTATCTATCCAAACAAATATATGTGTTTTCATTTTTATATTTTCTGTCGAAGTTTCCATGTGTTATTTCTACTTTTAGAACCATGTTGCCTTAACATTTCAATGCTATTGTTGTTGTTGTTTTTATTTAATGTTTTTTTAACTTTCTGCTTTGTGTGATGAGGTTGGAAAGAAAAATCAACCGAATTTAGCCAAAATTAGTTTCAAGTTTTATTTATGTTTTGTAGTGTCCTACAAGGATGCATTTATATCAGTTTAAAGACTACAAATGATAAAGAAAATGCCATACTATAGGTGACAATTAACTCAATTATCACCGAAGCGTTAGTCTCAAGTGGGGATTGTACTTTTTCTACATAAAAAGACGAAAGAAAATTCAAACACGCAAGATATGACAGCTGTATTTTAAATCGTTTTTCAATTGAGAACAGAAGGAGACTTTAATGTCAATTGTACAGTTATTTCGATAGGGTCCCTGTAAGGGACATGTTTTACTATAGCAACAGGTATACTTTTGTCTTTAAACATACTAACTTCTAAGTGGTAACTGTTAGTTTTGCTCATGTTTGTAAAATAACTAGACTGTTACAACTGGCTGGCATGTGAATACTTTGGTTTTATGCTATTTTCAAATTGTAATAAATGTTTGAGAATTAAATGGGCATGTGATACCTTTGTATTTATTATCACAACAATGTAACGTATCTGGTATATCTCTCTGTACATGCATTATACCTTTTCATTTAATTTCACCCTATCAGGATTGTTGTATCTTGATGTGTTTCTTTCATTGAAGAAACGTTACACTTTGGTTCTTCGATGCCATCTAATCATGAACAGGATCAACAATCGTTTCTCGTCTTGGGTTTGTCTGTTAATCAAATAAAGTATTTCCTTGATACTACTTTGTGTAGATGTTCTTATAACAGATTTTACTTCTCTCGTACCCAAATGTAATGTTGACATTATTATTTAAATTACGTCACTACTTCTTCAAATTATGAAGTAAATATGTTTTTACTTTTTTATGAAGTAAACATATTCTTACCTTTTAATGACGTAAAAAATGTCCTTACTTGTTTATGGCGTTTTTTCTTACTTTTTGTGATGCAAAAATGTCCTTACCTTTTAATGACGTAAACATGTCCTAACTTTTTAATGACGTAAATATTCGTAACATTTTAATGACGTAAATATGTCCTTACTTTTTAATAACCTTCTTCTTATTCTCAATTTCCGATTTTATCATTTACAAACACTGTTATAGTAAGAACTGAAACAGAAGACACATTTTACTGATGTATTATAAATGCATTGTCCACTAAACAATTTTAAAAAATATCAAAATAAAAGAATTTGAATGTACGCAAATATTTATCATGAGGGAACGAATTATTGATAGTGTTTCTAAAGTGTCAGCATCGCTGCTTCTGTGTGAATATAATGGTAAATAATTTCTATAAGATAATGTTTTATAATCAATGAAGTGCAATCGTCTTTTCATTCGTTGTGTTGCGTGTAAGATTAAAAATGTAATATATGTATTATGCAAAAGATAAAATACTACCAAAAGGGCTGGCTGTCGTATGTTGTTGTTTTGTAATATGTATGTAAATGTTTGGATATGGGGCTTAGGGCACAGCGACTGGGTACACCTTTGCCATACACCAAACATAGTTTGTTTTTACTTTTGCATTTGAGCAAAAAAAGTTGTGTATATCAGATAGCTTTGAAAGCAAACTGTTGCTAAACAAATGCTTTATACGTATTTGGTTGTGGACAGAATATTTATTTCAAGACATTTCCAGACTTAAAATGTTCATGTATATTCCGAACCTACAACTACATTGTAACTTAAAATTGCCATGCATTTTATATCTAAGTATGTTTTAACATTATTTGCTTTATATTCTGAACTCGTTTTAAACTTTGCCAACCAGTATATATTACATTATATAGCATAACAACATATTTTATTTTTGTTTCTTGGCTAATCCAATACACGACGGAAAATGAAGTGCAATTTGCGAATACCTTTATTAAAGAAAAAAATGTAATTAAGTTAACATATAGTTTATTAATTATCTATTCATGATAAAATGTTAATATTGAGCACCCTTCCAGGTAATCAGTACTATAATAGCATACCTATGTCAGGCAGCATATACTTTTATTATATATAAACGTGTGTATTTTAATTAGTGTTTATTAAATTTTAGACATTTAAATGTAAGTGTATTCGAATTAGTAAGTGTATTACATTCACGCAAATGCGAACCTTGTAAATTATATCATGGGTAAAATTTCAATGAAAGATCAAATAAATCCGTTGTTACAAATCTAATGTTCTTATTTATAATGTTATATTATGTGAAATAAGTTGGTATTAAATATAAGTTTCTAAAGTAAAGCATAACACTCTGTCATGACTTGATTGACCAATGTCGCAATAAAACAGGTGGTGGTGTGGTAATTATATAAAATATCAATATTCCTTCACTTGCACATTTAAGTACATATTAATGTATCAAAACTCCGGGATTGACAGAAACATTTTCCAAACATAAATGTAGATTTGCGCATATTTTAAATTAACAACTAGATCATTCCTGCCGTCTAATTACTCTAATCGCACAATACCTTTTCAAGATCGCAACTTGGGCGTTCTCGATCTGCACTCGACCATTCACGACTACTCCACGACTAGATTTTTTATTGCTTCTCAAATCTTGACCATCTTTATCCAAAACTGCGATCGTTATATGACATTTTGTTTCAACAAGCTCAACAAAATCGTTTCGACCAGCAGCAGGATGGGGGGGGGGGGGGCAAACCTTTAGCGTTTGGCCTTTTGGGTGCATTACCCGATTACCCGATCTAGTCCCCTGGCGAGGCGTTCTGCCCCACTTTTTTGGCCGAGCTAACCATCTAGCCCCACTGTTTTGGGGCCAGCATATAACTCGGATCGGGTAATGAGTCTTCCCATGGCCTGATCCGAGGTACTATTCTGCCCCCACATAGCAAGGTGGGATAGAACGCCCCACCAGGGGACTAGATCGGGCAATGGGCCTCCGAGGGCCCGATCCGAGTGGTATGCTGGCCTCATCTTGTTATGCGATAGGGTACCTCCCAACCTCTCCCGCAACCCGAAAAAATAGTCAGAGACCCCAGGGGTCGGCCCACCACCCTCGCCGGCCCAGAGGGGCTGTGCAGTCCAAAGCCTCAAAGATCTCCCCCACAGCCTCGTGGGAATCAGTCCTTGTTTTTTATTCTCTCGGAGAGAATATCGTTTTGCAGTTTCTTCGTTAGACCGCTCAAGTCGATGCACCATATAAGCCACCAAAATGAGTGTGGCGATAGGGATAATGATCTGAAGCAGATCGTCGATTGTAGGGAGACACTTTGTTGCCGATATACAGGAGAGGGTCCAAGCCTTTAACACATATACACTTATCCTGGTACATGTATGCTGGAGGTGGGTCTACATCTACACAGTGTGTACTACGCACGCAGCTCAGAGAGAGGAAGTATTCAATTTTTTGGTAAGATCAGCTAGCACTTATTTGCGTCCTTCTTATGGGAATGTTTTCGAAGCTCCTCCATGTTCTCCTGAGGTGCCTTTCGGCACGGACCTCCCTTTTCAGGTCTTCAAACGTCTGGAGCTCATGTAGCACAAGCCTATACTTGACATAGGAAATTGTTGTCTGTCAGGGCTTTACTCACTATGTCAGAGATGGTATTAAGCTTTGGTCTATGCGCCGATGCTTCAAGAGTTTATGGGTAAGCCGCCTCCTAGCCACCTTGCCAATAACACGCTGATCCGCGCAACCAAGCTACCCGATCTCGAGCCCTACAGCGATCGGAAGGACTACGACCGTCAATATGAGAAATACACCTCCGATTCCAAGCCCAGCGCCAACGGACGCCAAAGCAGCGTCGGCGTCATCTACGGAATTCAACCCCCTCTTGTAATTCTTGCCCCTTGTTTCAGCTTTTTGCATTAACTCTGCCTGGATTCGGGCTATCTGCTGAAGACGGTAGGCGTGCCATCACCCTTTGTTGGCAGGGTGGGATACATTTGTGGGGCCGTTGGAATCTCTTCGTCTTTCACGTCTCGGTTCGATGTTTACTCCTTCACATCTCTAGTTCACTTAACAGCGCAACCACTCCCGAAACATTAGTCCGACTTGATTCCATCGTCTGAAAGTTGATAATATCAGCTTTATCAACTTCTAGTGGTTGTTGGAAAGTTTTCTAATCGGAATAAAAGCCAGGATTCTAGTTATAATATAACCGTCTTGATACTTTCCACCTAATGTAACGCCCACAATTACCCTTTCTTCCGAGTTCCCATTACGTTGAGCCGCAGACAAATACATAGCCAGTATCTTTCCTTTTGTCATTATGACGTAGCCCAATGTACTTTGGCTATTACCACCGAGTTTGACCCGAACGACCATTGAAATACTCTGCCTCCCAATGGCCCGTGATCTTCTGCTATAATGGTAATTATGGGCTTGGGAATTTGCCCGTCAACGTATGTTTTGTTTGCAGCATCGTAAGAATGAACTGGAAGATCTAAATTCACTATCCGGTGATTGTTAAGATTAAGGTGACCTTCTATAATCGTGCCACCGTTTTTCAGGAGAACTTCCCCTTTAAGAACTTTCACCCTGCCTCGACCACTCTCGCCGAAACCGCATCCGTAGGTAATTCGATGTCGCCGAGTTTCATGATATCACACCACATTATGTCTACATCACCATCCTGGTCCTTTTTTATGTAGTGGGAAAGATCAGGCGCACTTTGTAGTGAAGCAATCGACACAAGCCCGAGTAGCATAGTCTGCACCGTGTTTCCACCCCCCATCCCCCAAAACGCCCACCAAAGATACTCATTTCATCTCAAGGATGACACTCACTGGCAAACAGTGGTTGTCTATTCTGTTACCACGCTCGTCTCTAACAGAGATTGTGAGCTCAGAGATGTCCCTGTCTCAGGAGCTTAAACTGGGGAATAGGTGATACGGACGATTTGATTTCCCCGTACGACCAGCCACTGACAGCGACAACAGCAAGCAGACTACTTGGGGCTCTGTTCAAGGCGTTCTCAGCGGTGTTCGCCTCTTCTTGGTGGATAAACAACAACCTTTGCGGGATGAAATTTACAGGACGATCCCTTTGGGCACTTCGCCCTGGCTGGAATGGAAGACGGGTCTGTTCGAAGCCTAGCAGCTCCAGCAACCCTTCCTAGATTTGAACGGATCCTAGCGTATAATGAACTTCGAGATCGAGTAATCCGGTAGTTTCATCAAGCCTTAAGGTTAGGCCGCGGAGTGGGAGGCTTGCTCTGAGGTATTATTGCAGCTGCTAAAAGGTCCAAAGGCCCAGGCGCACAAAGGTTCTCTCTTTGGATGAGGTTACATACTCTGTATTCATAATGTTGTAGCAGGCCTATCTTCAAACTCCCATTCCTGTTGTCTATTGGCTGTTGAAGATAGGTCGGGCCTGTAGTGATATCGGCGATTGTTAAAAACATCTTGAATACGATAGACAATCTTCATGGAGGACTTTACCTTCAATAGCGGCGTAAAATATAAGACCGTGGGATATCTAAGAAACCTTAACGCCAGAAACTTGTCCATCCTAAAGATCTCGGCAGGCCCCGGCCATTTCTTCTCTGCCAGCCTGCCCGAAACCAAAACAGCAACACTACCGACTGATCAAGATCATTACAGAGGCCACAATTGGACTAATAACCCGATGAAGTTCTGGCAGAACCAGCTGAACTTCGCAGTGTGGTGCGGGGTCTCATTCAATGACCACCTGAATGGACCTGACCCTCATTCAGTCTGTCTACCTCTTCCATTTGTGCTACACCACCTGCTGCATTCTCACGGAAATAATATGCGCCCTCAACCAGGATTCGTCCTAGGATCTCGTGAACAATAATTACGACAGGAGAGCGTATGAACGGCTTTGCCAGAAATTCGGGATCAACCCCCAGACAGATTGGTGCCAAAATAGTACCCCAACTGCCGTGGCCTAGGGGACGTATACATCAGAGTGCACGTTGCGTGGACCCAGACAGACTTCCGGCAAGACAACCAGGAAAAACAAGTTGCCAGCAAAAACGCCAGAAGCCTAGACCCCGATAACATGACGTTTAGGTCAGAGGTCTCTGGAGGTCTTCATTGCGGGTTTTCGTCTTGCGACTTGCTACCGCCTAAAAATACCCACATTTAGTTCATTTAGGCCGTCATAGAGTATATGAACGACTCGATCAGGACCTACGTGTGGGCTCTGCTCGAGGACCAGGCCCAAACCAAATCCCGGATCGCAGGCGGCTTCGAAGCGCAAAAGAAATGTCTAGCCCTAGTTGAGGATGCGATCAACTCTCCGGTCGACATTCAGGCCGCTATCACTCGTTGCCAAACGGGTATACAGCACGCTGGGAGCGAGCACAACGTGGTCTTCGGAACAGGATTGTACATTGCTCCTAGTGACACGCTCGTAAACATCAATCATGGCATCGCAGGCTACAACAACAAAATAATAAATGCTCCAGCCGACCTCCCAATCAGCGTGGTGGGGGTTCGCCCGGTGCAGACTCGGGTTCATCTTCTTTCAGTCCGCTTTCGGCGATAGGCTCGAGTACGAACTTACGTTCAATGAATACTGGCGTGTTGTCAGGGCGACCGGCGATGAGAATGCCAAATACTCAATCGAGGGCATTGCCTTGGAGTTCGAGATGGTGACTAAAAGGGAGTTGGCCGAAAACATCCACAACCAGTACGCTGGGAAGATCCTCTACGAGCGGGTCCTCCGGCACCGCAGGATAGTGAAGGACCGGTCGACACGCTGTGGAACATAAACCTGAACTTCTCCGCTTGTTTGATGAAGGGGGTCTTAATGCTCTGCAAGGAACCGAGTCAGCACTTTCAACGCCAGAGCGAAGCCTCCTATAACCCCAAGATCACGAAGGTGAAGGTCACTGTCGAGGAGATCGGCAAGCTCTACGCCCGATATGAGGCTCGACTTGGGGCTAGTAAGACTCTTGGCTCCACAGCGCTCCAGATTTATACTGTGGGCGTAAGCCAGCTGCTCCCGATCCCGGCTGTTCGGCGGGATTTACTGATTGTTGACCTGGCGGCAGATCCGTTCGTTGGGCATGCCCTAACTACCATCACATGCGAGCTACGGCTTGTACTTAGCTCCTATCACAGCAATGCTAAGCACTTTTAAACATTGCCAAGCATCCAAGCATGTATCTACTGAGAAAGATTGCGGAACCTACCACAGCGACGGAGGGGACACCGGGTTAGGAGCCGATGGAGGAGGCGCCGCTAGAGCAGAAGGATGTGACGCCGCTAGAGAAGGTGACTAGGAGCAAGAACCCTAAGCGGGTCGTTGCTGGACGTGCGGGGGCAAATGCGAGAAAGCATCAAAAGCTATTACATAATTTGCGGCACCTTAAGGCGGTGGAGGCGGAGCGCCGGTGGAGCGGCGGTTGGCGGTAAATGACCGCGAGATACCCACCCGGTCAGATGAGCACAACCCCTCGCCAACTCCAGCAACGCCTCAATTGCTGATGATCGCTGGAGTCGTAGTAGCCCTAGCTGGAATATTTTGGAGGGTTAAGGGCTCCGCTGCACCTCCACCACCTCCCACTGTCTGCAAATTGAAGATGGGTGTCCGCGATTCTTATAGACGCGACACCCATTGCATGGACTAACTGCGTTATAACGTCTACCCAAGCAACTCCAGACGAAGGAAGGAGTCAATTCAATCTACCACGGCGCCATGGTAGCAGGTCTCGCAATCGACTATGCCCGCCTAGGCAAGGTAGCACTCGGTTGGGCGTACCCTAAACTGGAATTCACCCCCACAGGACGTTGGCATGGCCATACTCGGCATAACGGCCGAGCTCGCCACCAGAGATGTATTCATCAAGCAAAGGATAATCCCCGCTGACAAATTGAAGAAGGGTGCCTATGTATTATAACATAGCCGGCATTGCACTGATGTTGGGCGGCGCGCTCGCCAATGCGGTTGCGTTCACCGGAAGCAATTATCTGTTTAGCCTATTTAAGGACTCCGACATCGAAGAAGAACGTCGACGTCATGACCTCGCCAAAAAGGAACCATTTCATCGATTTCATTCAGGAGGAGCTTCGCCGGTAAGGCCACCCCATCCAAAATCTTTCAGGATGTAGACGCTGAAAGAGTATGCTCTGGTCATGTCAGAGGCAAACAAAAAGATTGATCCCATTGGACCCGAATCTCAGCTGTCCGACTTCTACCATCCATTCGACGGCCAGCAAGCTAGAGAGATTGGATTTATCGTATTAGCCCTCGGAGCGGCCGGGCTCGCGGGTTACTACTTAGAAAAGCAGATTAATTAATACTGTCTCCGTTTCTTTTTCCGCCCCTTATACACAACCATGGGTCTTCCCGAGGAACTGTTCACTAAGATGATTAAAGTAGGCTACGCCGCTCGATGGCACAAAGTTCATGGGCCCTTAGCTCCCACTATGATCTATGTCGCGCATAATTCACTCGATAGCTGGCAGAAGGATGAAAGGATCATGATGCGTTTCGCAGATAGGTTACTAGCAGGCCCGACTAACTTCTGGGCAACGACTAGGCAGCTACCTGAGCCTGTGGCTTCTGTGTATTAAAGGCCGCTCATGCTTTTGGAATATCTCCATGGATTAGAAGCTCGCAAGACTATGCTACAGCCCTTGGGCTACTGGAAGGGCTAACGGCGATTCAAAAACTGGCGGCCGCGGCTAGGGTTTCTGACGCCATGGCCCGGGACTTCCTTTAAAGCATGCCATCTTGCAAATTTACCTTCCTGCTCCGCGCCATACACCGAGGCCCAAGTCTGACATTTCAATAACGAACGAAGTGCACAAGGCCGATCTCTTATTCTTACGACACGACAAGGTTCGTCGGAAGAAATAAAAGTATGCCCTGACTGTTGTCGATGTGGCCAGCAGGTTCAAAGCGCTGAACCTCGCTTACTACGAAGGAGGCTAACGAGGTCGCCGCTGCTCTCGAGCAGATCTACAAGCGGGGCCCGCTGCGATGGCTGAAACTGTTTCAAGTCAATCCTGGGCGGGAGTTAATGAGATTTGTGTTCCAGTTCTGGCGAAGCACCCGGTTGAGGTCAGGCGCGGTCGTGTGAACATCCACCGTAATCAGGGAATTGTAGAGCGGTTCAACCGGACACTTGCTGAATGCCTGTTCGGGCACCAGTTTGCGGTCGAAATGCGACTGCCAGAGGGCTAGTGGTCTACGGATTGGGTAGATAGGTTGCCCTTGGTTGTAGCGGCCTTGAAAGGAGAAGAGACTAGGCTTATCGGTAAACGGCCAGTGGACGCCATCAAGGCCGAATCCACAAAAACTCTCTTCGGCTGTTCCTGGCCGTTCGGTTTGTCTCAAGGAGCAAAAGCTTCTCTCCGGTGCAGGTATCCGCTACCTCTACTAGGCCGGCAATCTGGAGGGCGGCCGCAGACGTGCGGCAAACCCCGTGTGGTCCCTTGAGGTATGCAGGATAGGCCGCTCTGTTACGAAGCCTGACGAACCGTCCTCTATTACCTAATGGATGGACCTGGGCGAAACTTTGTGTGAGAGAAACTCCTGGTGGTGACCCCAGACACTCAATTATCCTCCGATGGGGTTCTCAAGCGTTGAGGGCTGCGGCCCCTCTTTTTCGATTGCACTCAAGACAGGTCAATCGGACATTGTCATGGATGAGGCCTCTCGAGTTGTCGAGCCGATGCACACTGAACTGTTGTAAGTCTTATGGGGCAGGAACCCAGAGCAGCTCGATGTTGCTTGCTGTACAACGGTTATTTTGAGCCTCATTGAGCTGCAGGATGCAGTCGATCTTAAGGTTGAACCCCATGAGTCCCTTGGCTCGGTCCTGGCGCTTATAAGCCACGAGCTTCTCCTGGCTCGACATACGGAGTAGCTGCTCGGTGAGTTGCCCGACGTCGGAATCCTCTTCCTTGGGACAGACAACCCGTTCTAGTTGGTCCATGTACTCCACTCGAGATACCGCAAGGTAGGCCAGATTGGACCACTGCAGTAATTCGTCAATGATCCATACTTTTTGAGGGCTGTGGATTGTCAGATTATGGCAGGAAAGAACTGTGATGTAATACCCCAGACGCCAGTCATCTGTTTGTATATCAACCTCTGCAGCCTCGACTGGGACGTCCACGATGTCGTTGAGAACAAGCTCTTCCTTTTGGTCTGCCCCCGGAATCGCCACCTGAATATTCTGCTTCCGACTGTCTTTCGGGTGGTAAAGAAGAGGCTCAAAAGTGTCCCGAAACCGCTCCTTGTGCCTTTGGAATAAAAGCCCCTGTGCATGGTCGAAAAACTTTTGTCCTGAAAGCAGTATGAGGTCGCCTGACTTCAATGCATCCACAAACCGATCCCATTCAAGGCAGCTTGGTGCGCCTTGTGCAACCCATGGCACTGGTCTTGTCTGGCTGAAGACGGATTTTTTTTCAGGTCCATGAGGGCGGGGTCCTTCGCTCTGAGGTCGACCTCGACCACCCCATAGTGGTCCGCCTTTTGCCAGTGCTCCAGTGGAAGAAGCTGTGATAGGTTTGGGCCTTCACATCCCGGGTCCGTATCTCGTTGGCCAGACGATGTGTCGGAGTGAAGATCATGGGGTCTTTGGATCAGAAGAGCTCGATGGCTCAAGTGGTTTTACCTGAGCCTCCACCGACATTGAGGTAGCTTAACTTATACATTGACAGTGAATCATTATGACTTGGTGACGTGGATGGTGGCAGGCTTTTAGCTTGTGCAATATAGTAAGGGCTTGGGGGAAAAATGCAGCGTGCTCTATTGACATGTACAGCTGCTCGCCCTTGTCTCTCCACTGAGCTGGAACAACGGGGGGCGGCAGGGTTTCTTTTTCTAAGAGGCAACTAAGGCACCAGTCCTCCCTGCAGCTGCATCTTTGGGGCAAAAAACGCCCCGATCCCTTGCAGCTTGTGCAAGGCTACATTCTTCACGTAAATGGAATCGGTGGCCACTCGGACAGCCTCGTTAGGCGTGAACCAGCGAAGCATCTCCAATAAGTTGATGTGGGCGTAGGCAAGCATGCTGGCTCTTATGTGCGCGTACTGCGGCTGGTTGCTGTCGTAATATGTGAGGACATGGGCCAACGGGCACCTTTCATCGGCCCCGACCAGCGTGCCGCTTTGGCGGGTATCGCAGACCAGGAAGTCAAGATCTCCGTGGTCGGTTACAAGCCTCCTGATCAGCCTTTTTCCATCGGCCTTGCTGCACTGGGTTAATTTCCCGATAATGCTGCAGCCCTGGTTTCTGTCTTCGGGAGCCAGACCTCCGTCTGCTTCTCGAATGCGATGATAGCCACTCGGACCTTGAGAGAATTCAGCAGGCCAACTTCCACAAGGTAGGCCCACAGGGACGTCGGGGCCCAACCGTTCTCTGTGAAGTACTTCCCAAACCATACAGGATTGAAAAGGTGGACCTTTATCGCGAACTCCCACTCCTGGAACTCGGCGAAACTTGCAGCAATGTCTTCCGGGAGAGTGCCATTGATGGCCACAGGAGCCATGCGGTGGCCCGGATGCCCGAACCTTTAAAAATAAGGCATGGCCTCACCGTGCCCCTGGAAAATTGTGGGGTAGCAGCCCTTCATATAGAAGTATCTTCACCGTGTCATAGCCCATCGATTTCCAAAGCCCGCCGTGGCAGTGCTCCACGCAAGCGTTCTCGATGTCCGGGAGGTAGCTGCCTGGGGTTGGCTTCCAGCCATTGCGCTTTTTGGCCTTGATGCTGGCTGCATGGTTCTCGCCAAAGGCTCTCTCGGCTAGGGACTCATCCCCCAAGAATTTACACACTCTCTGCAGTCTTTTGCGGGCCTCCTGAGTTCGGTACGTGCTGCCGTCCGGGGGCACAAACTGGTCTACATTGAGATGCCTTTCTTGTCCTCCGAGCAGCTAGATGGTTAACGGCTCACCCGTGGTTGCTTGTTAAATGGCTTCCAAGACGTCGCCCTTATACGTGCGGACCTCTCTCGTAGCCGGGAAGTGGAGGACTTTGGACCAGGCGTTGCCGTTATGGCAGATGAGGTCTACTAGTTTTTTTTACGGAAGCCCTGCTGGTATTTGCCACAGATGTAAATGTCTCCCCCAGCGATGTGCCGCAGGACGATTGCTCTTTTGAGGATGCGTTCGAGAGCTACTACATCGTCCACAGTGGCGCCTATCACGTGGACCCTCACCTCTCACTCCGTGTGTTTTTGCTGCGAGCTTCGTTGAGACCATGCCCCTTCAGGGCGCCCTCGAAATGCTCGATTACTTGCCGGGCAACGCGATTGAGGTCGTCATCCCTCAGGGGAATGAGGTTGGCTGAGTTTGGGTTTCTAACAGGGTAGAGCCCACACACCACCGCGTTGACCGGATATGCGTTCTGATAAAACCCCAACAAGGACGCCCTGCTTTGAGTTTAAGAAAAGCTCAACGACCGCCTGCACGGACTGGGTCGATTTTGTCTTCGACTGCCCTTTCATCCTCGGTTCTCTCCCTCACAAACTTGATTCGCAGGAGGAGACTGCTCTCTGGAAGAGATGTGAGAAGCCGTATTGCTCTTGCGTCTGTCATGCGGGCGTCAAAGGCCGTCGGCCGGCTCTAACGTACCTACCATCGGCGATCTCAACGTCACCAATATCAAGGGCGTCCTCTGTCTCCAGCCTCCACGTGGAGAAGACCGCGGCGGCACCATCTACTTCAAACTAATCTTTGGCGTTGTTCATAATCTCAACCCACGCTTCAGCTGAAAATTTCACCGGTGGAGGGAATTGGTTGTCAAGGTCGATAAACTGTTGACCCTTAGGGTCAGGTATATCTGCAAGTAACTCTTCGATATACTCGACCATAGTGCAATGGATATATCCATATCCAACATATCTTTGTAATAGGGAACTTCGATGGTCGTCAAACGCATAAATTCTTTGGTAAAGGTTCTCTGCTGACGCATGTAATGTTTTGACCCCTCCCTCTTACAGCCATAGGCCATGCAAAGTCCCGGGTCGTTTTTGACGCCTAGCCCGCCTCGTACCGCCGCCTTTGCGAAATTTCATGAGGTAAGTCCTTGAGACAGGAGTGGCCGCAGCGCGCCCTGCAGCCGAGCTAGTGCCAAGATGTATGCTTTATATATACCCGCCTCTAAATAGTAAGAAGGCTCATGGAGCACAGCCCCTCTGGGCCGTCCCCAGGGGCTCTGACTAATTTTTCGGGTTGCGGGAGAGGGTGGGGCAGGCCCTATCGAATAGCAAGGTGGGGCCAGCATACCACTCGGATTGGGTCCTTGTAGGCTGCATTGCCCGATCTAGAGTCCTGGCGGGGCGTTCTGCTATGCGGTGGCAGCATAGTGCTCCGGACTGGGCCATGGGAGGTCTCATTATCCGATCCGGGTGGTATGCTGGCCCCCGCTCGGCCAAAAAAGTGGGGCTTGCTAGTATGCTCGGTCCAAAAGTGGGGCAAAACGCCCCGCAAATGGACTAGATCAGGTAATGCACCCCAAGGCGTAACGCTAAAACTCCCCCCATGTTGTTTGATTTGTTTACGACGTGGACAGATTGATCTCCTTCTTCTGTGGATGAAAGAAATAATGTCCTTTTAACAAATAAATTCTTCATCCTACAAAGATATCAGCACTCGGTAAATCTCAGTAACTCTGACCATATATTAAAACCACCATGGTAGTAAAGCTCTTGCATACATATATGTGGGATGTTCTGTAGGAATTCCAAAAAAGACAAAGTCGCCATCAGAGAGTCAATGCATTGGTTAGCTGTCAACGAGCACACAGGACCGCAGTGAGACATGAAACGGACGTTTTGTTTTAGAAAATTGTTGGCCAAAATTCCATTAGATTGCAAAACATCACAAAAAAAACATACCGTATTTTATTTTGAAGATTTCACGTTTGTTGTAAAGACCTACTTACTGAACACGCTCTTTCTATTTAATCCAAAATATCGACAAAACATGTATTCGATCGTATATGGCTTTACAATATGTTTAAGCGTGTCATAAATTATGACTGCTCTTCGCCGTGTACATAGAGTACGCATTTATATGATTTTTTGCTAACTCTATTGTACGAAAGTGTTAATTATTAAATACTCGAGCTGGCTTTACCACTGCACGCGCACCACAATCCTACAAAGATTTATATCTACATTATAAACAGAAACATGTTTTAACGGATTTAGCTTTCACTGTACATAAGGCAAGCCCTATAATTTCGAAGCTGCCGATGTTTGTAGACCAAGTCATAATATTGCTTCCTCTTTTCCCAATATGACTCCCCTAAAGAATGATAAGATGAGGTGAAATTACTAGATGTTGATGAGTTTAAATTGTTTTTGAAGCTAATATAAAAACTTGTGCAAAAAGCAGACATGCTTATATATCCTAAAAAGGTTTTATAAATGCATCATTTAAATAAATAATTCTAACACTAACAATATTTTGCTTCAATAAACAAAGAAGCATACCGCCGTGATAAAATAAACGATACATCACGGCATAAATCGAAACTATTTTACTGAAATAGAATAGCTGTTAATTTTTCTTTCCCTACCTATTTTCGTATTGTTGACCAAGCTAAAATCTTGAGAAACATTGTTCTTTTCTGTCACATGATCTTTATCCGAAACGTTACTCACTCTTGGAAAGTAGCGATTTTGTTATTGAAATTTGCCATTATTAATAACGTATTAAACTGTGTTCAAGATTGCAATTTCGTCCATTGCTCCTATTCTTTTAGAAAAAACAACAAACAGGAAATACGCTGCGGTATAATAGAACAGCCAAACAGGAGAAACAAAATACCAACATTGCGTAAATTGTAGTGCAAATTTGTGTCACTTTTAGGTCAAAATATCTTGTAAAACGTTTCAGAATGGAAATAGTGTTTAAGTTTCCGTGATGTAGTGCTCAATTTATCTTTATTTCTCGTTCAGATGCGTATATTTAATCTCTCGGGCCTACGGTCCGGAAATAAATACACAAAAATAGATAAGATACCAGAAAGGGTTTTCAGATTTGCTCATTCACCTGAATGTGCGCTAATGATTACTTAACCGAAATGACATTGATTTTACACGCATTATTTAACTATAATAAACATCATTTCTTGTAAATAAATAAAATTCGAAATAACAACAATGTTAATTTGTTTTTGTTTTCTTTAATTTATTATTCCAAGGATCAATTTAAAGCACACCCTGATGTAATTTAATATAAAACTGCACTTCAGTAAGGTCGTACCCACACCCCCTTGAATGCACTGTCAATGTTCTTTTTAATTTAATATTAAAGCGTTTCGTTTAGATGAGAGGTTGAAATGATAGAATACAAGTATGCTGGATTTGTATTCGCCATGGTCACATATTAGAGAATACACACGAGGGTTCAAAGTTGTAAGGCTTGCATGTCATCTTCTTTATTTGTAACCGTCTAATACCGAGTTGATGCGGTACTAGTTTGATTGTAGTCTATATATCTGGAAACACTTAAAAGCCTTATAACTATCTTGTGTTTTCCATTCTCAAGATGTTAGAACATCAAATAATAAAACAAATAAATCAGCAAAGGATTAGTTACGATGGTTTTTATGATGCCATTCTGTTATAATGTGTGTGTTCTAAGCCAAGTGAACCATGTTACTTGTTAGTTCAAACTACTATGTATACCATAGGAAACGATTGTACGACAACGTATTGAAAAAAAAGATTTAACGTATTTTTGACCTTTTAGGCGAGCACATCACAATATATTTAAGAAATACACATTTACACATCAACGTGTTATTGTCGTTTATATTGTAAGACAGTATATATTAGTACTAAACCAAATCAACATTGACATGGACATTGTACTGGATGGTAAATATATAAATTAGGAAGTTGTACAAAAACATTAAACAATCTGTTTAACTATATTGCAGTCACCATAACGTTTGGCATGTGTGCTTGTTTTTTCTTGTTGTTTTTTCCTGAAACGCGTCATGTTTATGAAGCAAAAGTGATAATGCATATTTGTGTTCACAGTATAGGCTTCATTGAATAAAGAAGAAGGACTAATTAGGTATGATTCGACAACTTACCTCTTAACAGATAAACAATTTTTACCCTTACTGGGATATTCACGAATAATGCGACATTGTAAGTAGTACACGGTCATAAAGATCCAACAACTATTTCTGCAAAGTAAAAATTGTTTCAAGAAGCATACTTTTATTTTTTTAATTAAAATATTTTTAATCATGAAAATGGTTTAACGAAGCAATGAAATTATCATTCATAGCCTCCATAGACACAATCGCCCAAGTATAATGCTCTTTACCATGGAAAATGTTATAAATGAGATGATTTAACACTCAAGCATGCACATTGTAGCACTGTCCTTGTCCATGCGGAAAGTGACAGACAAGTTCTCTATTGTTCAATTAAATCATAACAGTAACAGCGTGCTGTTTTTAAGTTAAAGAGCCTTTTATAAGGTGTGTATGGTTTACGCTTTAAATCTTTTGGGCGCTATTGAGATCTGCTTCTCATAATCCCTAAATCGTTTCTACAATGCTAGATCAATGTGTACATATTGTCGTGTAACATTTAGATTAAGTACTATGTTTGTTTGTACTATTTTAAGATCAGTACTTATAAAAGCTCGACATAACAAAAAAACGGCATAATAATTATAGCCAACCAGTTTAATATTGTAATTCAATTGTCATTTTCTTTTAATAACTGTTGTTTTGTTTTGGAGATACATCCCAGCAACACTATTAGGGTCATTAAAGCGTTGTAAATTTATTTCTGGTGAAGAAGAAGGAAGATCTTGTAGAACCCACAGAACACAAGAAGTCAGCTGAAATATGTTGCCACATGGAAGTTTTTGTTTTCGTTTATACTTCATTTTGTTCAAATTGTCATTAACAATAACATAATTCATTTGAAAAATAAGTGTCTATGTATCTTAAAAGTAAAACAATAATCCAATGTGTTATAAATCAACTATAATCCATCCGATTTAACCAAAGAAGCAGTAGGTAAGGAAAAATCAAAGTAGAACGGTAAATAAAACAGCACTGTAAACTGCATAATATTAACACGGTTTACCCAATTATGGAGCTCAGTAGAGAAATATATGTATAACATACTGTAAACAGATATGTTTATCACAAAAGGTTTTTCAATAGCATAGCAATACTGACTGATGAAGACGGCATCTTGTAATGCATATGCAAAGAAGAAGATATTCGGCGAAGTTTATTAGCTATGTTTATATTGTCGAATTGTGTGGAAAAAGAAAAACGGTTAGAGGCAGTTTTATCCGTTAGGTATCATAAAGAAATATGTTGAGACTTATGTTCATACTTAAATAAAGATAGTAAAATTGTGTTATTACCTAATTTAGACGAAATCGCATTCACGGATTCATCGGCGTCTTTCAGCTTTATAAAATCATTATCTTAATTATTCATACAAACGTCTGTTCTTCAGGCTCATCTAGAATATTTGACGCATTTTTTCTATTATCTATTATTCCCTAATCTTTGTATATACATTGAGCGATATTCGCTAAAAATAAAGATTTCGAATCTGAGATAAACTGTATCTTTCTACGACATTATTAATGTAAAATATAATGTCACGATTAGCTATTGTGTATAATGGCAAAAGTAATCACTTGTCATTGCATTGTGTTAATGCTAAAATAATTTAACAACTTGAAATAAGTAAAAACAAATGTAAACCGTCTTAAATCCATGTCATTCATAACATTAACATGTCTTCGTGGAAAAATATACCTAATGTTGAGAACTTAAATATAAAGACGTTATATGCAGTCATTTCTTGGATATTCTGATTGTATGTACTCCATTTTAATGACGGTCGCGGAAATATATAAGTGTGCAGTAATGTGGTCATTGTTTATATGAAAATTTACTAAAACGTTTAAAAAGTCTGGTTTGCAATCTCTAAAGTACAATGTACAATTGTGAATACCTTTTATAAATAAGGTACAGTTTGCGTTTAATGTATTTCTACGACATGATTGAACCAGGGACCAGGGATAGATACAGGTTGGGCGGTAGGGTTGAATTCCTCCCACACAAACAAGGTAAAAGAGTAGAGTTGTGACACATGCACGTAAGCTTAAAATGTTAAGATTTTAAAGTAAATTGTGTCTGTTTTCTGCTTAGGTCGAAGTCAGAGCCCTTTACTATGTATGCATATCTAATAATTACTGCGATAAAGCTGAATGGGTCTTGATTTATACCCCCACACCAAACAGTTTCTGGATCCGCCCCTTCCAGGGACAGTATTTGAGTTGAACAATGTAAATAACCCAACGACAGCAAACATATAAATAATGAAAACATTTTTTTTCTGGATTAACACATACATGGAATACACATACCATGGTCTTTCTGACTATTAACATGTTATGATGAAACGAACCTTCTTCCAGTTAAAATGCGTTTGATTTCAAACAGAAGGACTTAACTTCCGTGTTTCAAATCATTCTGATAGAAAAACCTTCAGGAAGTGCGATGTTGGAGCGCTCCACAAACCAGGTTTAAGCACCACAGTTGGCCCTTTTGCCGACTGACCGTTCCAAGGCGGTAACTGATGGTTTTTCTTTTTGTGTGTTATGTCTCGTCTCTGTGTTTTTGTCACATTTACATTTTACCTTGCTTGCATTGGTCTGCAGGTAGATAAAATTTAAATATCTGTGAAAATTTTGATAGGACCTTTTCTTATTCACCTATTGACAAGGGGCGTACACGTAACAAACTACACATGCCACACTTCCTTAATGCGTCGTGTTATTCCTTTAAAAACAACAACGGATTTTAGAGCCAATAAAGGTGAGAACTTCTAATGCAATTATAAAAGTGTAAATAATATGTTAATGAACATGATAGAAAATACCTTTTAGTATTGTTCGCTGTCTTATATGTGTACAGAGAAATGAGTTTGAATTGTTGTGACTTACACTATGCACGATTGTCCCTTATTTCGCTGCATGTCTATTGTTGATTAGATTAAAATCAGTAAGTTTATTTTCTTCAGTAATGCAAAATCATGGTTAGCTGTCTGTTAATGTACACCGTTGAAATAAGAAAACTTGCAAGATACTAAGCATTCCCGCATATATTTATCATTGGAACATCCACTAGTCGCATACAGCAATATAGATCCATGCATCACGTTTAAATATTGCATCAAACATATCGCTATAGGGGAGGGTGGAGATGAAAACTACATTGTAAACCAGATATTTGTTGCCTTATATACATGCAATTTGGCATCTTTATAAAAAGCATGCCCATAATGGTTTCACAAACGAAGAATTTTATTGTGGGCTCAGATAGTTCTTCTTTTCATAGATATATGCACTAAAATACCACACACACGGATGGTGGTGTCAGTTCTTAGAATAGAGACCACTCACTACATTTTTCACTCGGTTTAGCCTTCCTTGGTGTTTGTTGCCAATGGAGCTTAACCCCAAGGCGTAGAGCCTAAAGAACATCACAGTCTGTTATCAAATAATATGTACTGTGTATGTTTACTCGTATGTGAAAAGACAGAATAAATGTTTCCTGTTAATTAACGACTTATACCGTGGCATATACAAAAACAGCAGTGAAAGGGAGGCTTCATAACATCCTCCTTTGCTATCTCGACATCTACAGCATATACACCCAATACAATTCCTCAGTTATACTGCCTGCGAAAACATCTCGAGGAAATCGTGCATGTAGTTTAATGCATGTACTTGCGAAGTGGCAATTAAAGGCACATACATGTACGCAATTATAACGAGGAAAAGCAGAATAAGGGAAGAAATATAATAATGTGGAGGAAATCATCGCTTTAGCTGCAAATGGTTATAGTTGTGTTAATGATGATAAGGGATTATGATGATTATGATGGTGGGGTGTCACAATCAGAAGATACAAATATGAGTTCTACGGCAGCATCTGCTGCAACTCGTCCAAGGCTTAAATGCGAAAACCCCAAACTATTTGAAAGATTGTGTGTGATATTAAAAATTGACGTTAGGGAAATATACCATGACATAGCCTAATTATTAGTTAAGAGATTTGGGGAGATAATCTTCAAATTAGTTTTTAATTACCAGTCAGTTCGTGTACACATTAATACTTGTATGTATCACAAATACAATCAAACCACTTGACTGCTAAAGATGACCAATTTGTGTAGCACCGGTTTGGTCATTGATCAATAACTTTAAATTAGGTTAGCAGTATAAGCGATATGTATATTCCCCTGAATATAATTTTGTCAATTAGTGTCATTTGTTAACTTTTAATATGAGCGTGTTAAATAGAATTAAAGCTACAAAGTGTTTTCACAAGTTTAAATCTAGGTTGAGAGTTGCATCAAATAATAATATGTAATTATGTTATGTTTTTCTATTATTAAGGTAAATTTGAGAAGTTACTTTGCCAAGTGTTAAGTTGTTAGATTAAGCAATGGTCAAGTTTAATAGCCAGTTTTCTTGTTCAATCAATTATATTAAGCTTTGTTTTTAAAAATATTAAAGAAAAAGGAAGTTGCAACCTGTTATGGTCTAAGAGAGATAACTAGCACTATTACATTTATGTGGTAAGGTACAGAGTTAACTTTCTTGATTAATAAACGTCGGTTGGAACACGTGACCTTTATGAATGCTACTTAAGTCGCATGGATATACCTATCAAATGGTGTTGATAGATTATAACACTTAATGTCGCGTCGTACAAATGAAATACATGAACTTAAAGGTCATGTGCTCCAGCTTTTGCTTCATTTCTAACATTCCTAATATGCACAAACTAAAACACAGAAAATAAAAAAGATCCTACCTCTACTACCTCTAAATGTGACAGAAACAAGAGACGAGACATAACTAGCAAAAGAAAACTCAACAGTTAAGGCTTTGGAACGGTCAGCCGGCATTAGAACGACTGAGGTGCTTATAACTGGTTTGTGGAGCGCTCTAACCTCGCAATTCCTGAAGATTGTTCTATTAAAGAAACAATGTAAATAAAATAGCTCCTTAAAGTGGAAATTAATAAAATATACAAACAATGCTTGGTGATCAGGTTTGGGGATCTAGCAAACATATTTCGTTAATTTTTGCTGAACTTCACACACTAAAGACGGTGATACTAGTCTTCTTTTCAGTTGGCTTTATTTTTTGCGACTTTATCAGCTGGTAGAGACTTTTAAGTTGTGTTCCGAAAGCGAAATAAATTAAATATGATAATGTATAATAATGTGTTGTTAACCTGCAAAAACGTTTTAACGCCATTATGCTGTAAATATTAACGACATCAAATCCATGTTAGAAAACGTAATTGTATTGTGAGCATGCAATACAACGAATATGTTGAGGTCTAAAGTTGTCTTGTGTTGTATTGTAAATATAAGCAGCGTCAGATACATACGAGACAATCCAATGAAACCTGAAATGTATGAAACCGCATCAAGCTGTTGTTAACGGTATATACTTGATATATCATAATTAACTAATGTGTTTAATGTGTTGTAAACAGTAAAGAGAAATTAGGACATTGTAGAAAAGGAATATATCTTATAACATCTTAACTATACTGTCACTATAAGGCATATATGGCAAATCTAAGCCATTGTGTTGTAAACGTAACTGAATGCTGTTGTTGAACTTTTACAATATAAACTTATATGATATTATACCCTGTTTTGGCAAATAAGTAGAGAAATAAGCACGCAAATGTATATGTTACATAAGGTTACTAAGCCTGTTTAATTCACTTACAAAAAGCATATATTATGCTTATGTGTAAAGATTTATAAGATAACATCATAGCAGAATTACTTAGAAATCATCTATATTATCAAATCTTTTTTTCATATAATTATAGTCAAAAAACATGTGTTCAGATGTAACGTGTTACTGAGGATCGCCATTTTGGCTATAATCTTTATAATAAATGATCACATAATTTCCTTATGTTTATCTGAAAATCTAATAAAGATGTTCCTAAAAGAAAATATGTCTGTTTTGTGCATTGCATAGTGCCGCTAGCTTTCTTGAAAATGAGCTTTTCAAGATGTGGATTGTACATTGGTTTTGTTGTGAATTCGTGTATAGTACATGAATTTGTACATAAAGTACTTTTCGATTAATTTATAAATAATTTAAATAAAATGAATTAGAATTTTCTTAAAAATTCGAATAAATGATTAAGTAAAACGAAATTAACAATTGGTATACATTTGTAATTATACTATGTATTACCATGTTTGTGTATGTTCCATGCACGTATAATCATGTCTAAATATTTATATTTCGAGAAATACATGTATATTTTTAGATATAGCGTTTCGTGAAAAAGGGAGAAATACTATATTGAGGATTTATCTTCAAATGACATGTTTTATGCAATAATGTAGACTTTATCCCTTAGTTATTAAGAGATTTGTATCTTAAACATCAGCAACGCCACACGGGTGAACAGATTCCACTCTTTCATATTTAATAAAAGCATAAATAACGCATGTTCACCAATGCTGCGTCCCCGTTCAGACAGCCCATATATGACAAGTCAACTTAAAATTAACAAACATTTATTTTAATTCTTTACATATTTAACACAATACAACTTTAAAGTCACTTTGATAATGTGGTAACGGCAGTTTATGTGCAAAGTTCCCGTCTGCATCGTGCTATGCCACTGTCAAAGTATGTACGCCGGACCGAAGACAGCCATCCATAATATGTACCCCTAACATTCAAGCGTATGCCCAACAAGGCTGAAACTGTACGCTTCACTATGCCCCAATAAGTTGAACATGTATGCCCAACTAGGCTGAAACTGTAGGCCCATATCGGCTGAAAAGGTTTGCTCAACTAGGCTTATATTTTATGCTGAAATAGCCAAACTGCATACCAAACTAGGTTAAACTGTATGCTCAATTAGTCTGAAATTGTAAACCCAACTCGGCTGAAACTATATGCTAATTAATTTGAATATGTATGCCCCAAATAGGCTTAAACATATATGCCACAATAGGCTGAAATTCTTGCCCCATAAGGTGTCACCAATATAATTTAAAAGGCATCACATTTATAAAATATCAAGTTGCAAATTTCAATGCAAATTCCGGCATCTGCAACCATGGCTAATCCTGGGAAACAGAAATCGTGCTCAATGACGAAATCCTTTGGGTCTGTGTCAGATGTGTAGACACTGATATAGTTAATGCATGTGTATTACCTACTTATTAACTAAGTTGATAAGATTTACTTTTTCTGTTCGGACTGTGCTGTCTGTCAAATGCCCAATCTTAGGCAGTGCCATCGCCAAAGCTAAAGAAATAGTTAATAGTTAACATTTATCGCTTATCCAACAGAAAAACCTTAATATGGTCTACAAACGAATGGCAGGACAAAGACAAGAACCGCATGTTGACCGTCTAATCCTTTTCTAATAATACATCTTAATAATCACCTAAAACATTTGACTCTACTAGTTTATTGAAAGCACGCGGTATTGCCTTTATGGAAATCCTGCATTGCAGATGCCCACTGATTCAAGAAGATGTAATTACCTAGCAATGTAAGATGCACGCCATCTATATGTGCCATAGCTGGAATGAACAATTGCAGGTCAAACTGCATAATATAAAAAAGTGCTTTGCACTATCTTGTATACTGCAGAGATGTTGAAGCGCCTCCTGCCAAACTCCATCGCAGCACAATTGTTGGAATATCGCCAACAGTTCCTAGGCAGAACTTCCGACCAAATTAATTTCGCATTAAAGGTACTGCGTATAAATAACAAAATAGCAGCCAACAAAAAACTCATCCTCCGAAGGGAGATTCGACCCAAGTCATTTCCCCCACAGTGAGGTAAAATCACAGACGGCTCGTCACCGACCTGATTTAACAACGTAGCTTGTAAATGACATCCAACAGCGACAGAACACTGTATCCTTGCCACCATATTTCGGCCCATGACGAGACTTGTCTAAAGGGAAAGCGTGCTTTAAAATTGATCACTATCGAACCCAGACACCAGATCCGTACTGTTCCTAAAAGTATTTTGCTCCCATTGTTAAAATGGGAATCGTGCATCAAAACCTAAAACATGCTTATTCTAAAGTAAAATACCATCTGCCAAATTTATACCGATGGCAAAGAGTTTAGTAAGTTGATTAAATATTTAATATTTTCATACACAGCAGGGATGTAAAAACGTTTTTGTAATGTTTAACCGTGTTGGACACTGGTCATCATAAACCGATTAGTTTGCGTACATAAACTTGTTTGTAATGCAGAGTGTGGCGTAATTAACGAAAATCACGTGCGGTACGTGCACAACTAGTTCAATATCATTTAGCTTGTTGAAAAACAAGCCAGTGTATTGCTGTTCTGCTGAAAAGCAAAAAGCCTTTTTTGAAAATTAATGATGGGTCGTCGTCCTGGAATGACGTTTGAAGAACGTCTGAGAGCATCGAAATACTATTGGCTGGTCTGTCAGTCGCTAGGCATTTTAATAAACATGAATCGACAATAAATCGCATAAGGAACAGACTACAGCAAACAGGTAACGCTGCTGACAGGCCTAGATCAGGAAGTCTAAAACTACGCCGCGAGAAGACCGATAAATAACGACGTTATTCATATATAACAGAATTTTGCAACATGATAATTCCCGCCATACACCGCACGTTACACTCAGAACGTTTTACGCCAAAACAATGTGAACGTTCTACAATGGCCTGCAAAATCATCGGGTCTCTCGCTAGTTGAATACTTAAGGGGCCATTTAGGTCGGCAGGTATGTGAACAACATGACGTCAATACCGTACGTGTAATTAAATGCGTTCTTCTATATCAGTGGGCGAGAATCCCTATACAGGTTATTCGAAAGCTCGTTTGCATCATGAGACGAAGATGTATTGCGATTTGGGCTGTTAATGGTGGGCACACACGGTATTGAGACTTGTGTGACTTTTTTGTCTGAACTCTTTGTCCTTTCCGGTAAGACACACAATTTATCTAGCAATATTATGGAATGAGAAGAATGCTTATCGACTGCAATTAAACATCTCATTCATGATACATATTTGATTTTCTTGCTTTCTTCCTTGCATGTACTCCAAAAGTTATATGTTTTCTAACTTGCTAAACCTTTTGCCTCAGTATATGTAAATAAAAAATTGCTTTTGCAACCATACAAAACCTACTACAATGCTTTACATCTTAGGATGGGTGAAAACGGAATATGGCCCAATATAAATGCGGTAGGCATCCGATCGCGATCTACCAGCCCGCTGGATAATAACTTGTGGATAACCTGCAACAGCAGCTTCAGTAGCAGCCCCAATTGGGAGGGAATGTGATGTGTTCGTTTCATACTTGAGCCAAAGCCGACCTTTTCAGAATTTCCGAGAAATGGTAACGTGTGAGATGTGCACCATCCAGATGGCACAACAACGGACCCTTGAGATGCGAACGTTGCTGCAAGAACTGAATTATCAATATAAAGCACAATCTGGCGACAGCCAAATTTACGACCAAACAACACCAGTGCAAGCGAAACAGGCACCATCTCCAGAAATGTTATATCCCTCGAAATCTTATTTCTGAACCAAAACTCTGGCCACTGAGAATATGCCCACTCCTAACCTACCAAACGACCGCAATCTAAACTAGCTGACCCTGCACTGTCTGTTAACATATTTAAACTATTATTACTAGTCCAACTCTTATCTGAAATGTATGTCAACCAAGTAAATTCCTCTGAAAAATACTATCTACATCTGCATGTCCTGCCTATTGTCATCTGATAGCCATATCCTATGAAGTGATCTTTTAATACCCACTGTTGCATAATTAAATCTACGCAGAAAGGCCCTATTAGGCCGAACAGCTTTACTGAAAATGGCCGGTTTTCCACTTAAAAGTTGATATTCTTTTGTGTTATTTTATGCAAACAAGCATTTCCAATAGCGCTGCATTTAATTCTTCGATTTTGTGTAAAGGAATTTTTACCGACATTGAAACAAAATCTACCTCATAATTTATAAGTATCAAGTTCTTAACCGGACTGACTAAAGGGACCGCGAGCCAACCACAAACCACAACAAACGTGTCAACAAAAAACTTGCAGTCCTGTATCTTCTTAGCTCCGCTGATCCATTTTAAATTGTCCAGATACGTAAGTGACCAACCAGTGTAGTAATGTTTAAACTTCACAAATAAGGAGCAAGAAAGTTTACAGCCCATCGTCAAAATATAGGTAGGTAGGTAGGTAGATATGTAGGTAGATAGGTAGGTAGGTAGGTAGGTGGATGGGTGGGTAGGGAGGTAGGTAGGTAGGTAGGCAGGCAGGCAGGCAGGCAGATATCAAGTCCTCGTTATCCTTAATTCCCAGCAAACCATAGTCAAGTAGGGAAAGGCATATTTAATATATATTTTTGCCAGATATGCACATCTACCCAGGTTTATTCTTTCAACAACAGAGGATGTAAACCTGCAGATTTCAAATTTCGTGCTATATGACGACCCCTATTACCCTCAAAGCAAGGCGAAAACCATTTTAAGCAGCAACATCTAATAAAGCCGCATCCACTCTATTTGGATATTAAACTAAACAATGAATCGGAACTTCCACATTGACTAGTGGGACTATCAAATCTAAGTTAAAATCGTGAACCAGAGCTGGCTGTGGACCCAAAGGCAGTCCTTGACATAGTTGTAAACTAAACTAGGCTCTGGGAAACAGCAGCTCGAGTTGGTCTAGCCCCTCTTCCAAGCTGACTTGAATACCTGCAAAAATGTCCTGAATTCTCAGTCAAATGAGCACCGCCTGTATTGGCCAGCCGCAATACAAGTTAAGCAAACATGCCTAAATGGACACTGTGGCCTTGCACACGATCTATAATTGAAGTCAAAGTACTTTCAACTGTAGGAGTAAACAATGTACCAGAATTGTAAAGGCCTCAACAAAAACCAACCAAAGCTCTCGGTCAATCTGTCCAAAAGATGCTTAAAAGATGGATTAGCGGCCATCTTTAATCTAAACTGCTTGTCATAATGCTTTTAGCCAAGCCCTGGGCGGCGACTAGCAGTCACTGTAATGTTTGCCATGTATTTAAAATTTCATTTTTTCTATGCAAATGCACAGACAGAACAAATAGAAGCATAAATCAGAAATGCACCATTCCAAACTTCTATTATGTAGATAGTTTTGTTGGCCGCCTGCACTGGCTTAAATAACAAGTCGCCATAACTGTACATCTGTCGTCAACAGTCGGCTGGTTTTCTAGAAGTTGTGCCACCACTTTGTTATGCCCATTTACAATTTGTATAGCTTGTGAAACATTGAAACCAATGCCTGGATGCACACAAATAAAGCTGCTAGTTGGTCAAAAGCAAAAACATTACCGTCTGGCGAATAGGGCAGACTTGATGCCGATGGCCCCGATGGTTCACATTCCAACACCGGCTTGCTCACCACGCCACCTACTGTCAACGACTCACTTCTGCTTATCGCAAGGCCCTAGATCCCCTTGCTTCTGTCCTGCTTCTTCTTTCACTAAATCTGCCCTGTCCAGATGCCTCAGCCTCCTTGCCATCGCAGACCCTATGCTCCCGACTGACTCGTTTATATCTAAGCATAATTTAACTCAAACGCAAAACGACAGCTTCGGCAATCAAAATATGTAATAAACAAAAAAAGGTTATGCCTGAGCAACTACATTTAATCTTTGCCTTAGTAAAATAAAGAACAAATACATAAAAGCCAAAAAAGTCCAACTTCTGAAATTAAATAATAACCTTTGCATTGACTGAAAAGCAAAACAAAATTAAGCAAAAAATAAACTAAAACAAAACATAAATAACAGTGATTAATACATGACCTTGACTAATTCACATTAGAACAGAAAAAGACCCTCAACAAACCAACAATTAAAAAAGAACACTTTTTATCCATTCAAAATCTCAATCTGTTTTAATCATCGATGCAATTAAAATTAGTAGCAATATAATTAAACACAAATGCAATTTTTCAGCGATAAATCAGCAATTTCATACAACTTTTAATTTAAAAATTTACAAAAAAATTTAAGACCAAAAGATTGGGTCCACAGAATGCTCAACGGAAAAGGAAGTAGTTAAGGCGGTTATACATAGACTGTATAGTAGTCCATTTGTCACTTATGCCTGTGCTCTCACAAACTACGCCTCGACAAAAAAAAATGTAAAGCAATAATCGACCTTCATTAACGGCGGTTAGCTTTAGCGCTTACCGCTATAAAATTACAGTGCAGTCTTAGTTTCAGAGCAAAGAATACTGTTCACGGTACTACAAATATATACGACACGAATAGAGAGAGCAAAGTCTCCGGTTATTATTTGGGCTTAACAACGGTCCAGCAATCGTGAAATTAAGAAAGCAATGCAAGTTCATGACCGGAAAAAGGATACCACCTCGGTAATGATTTTAATAATAAATTTGTACAGAGCATACTATATCATCAATACCAGCTGAAAAGTCCAATATTGAATAGTATTTGCAGTTATCGTAAAAAAGCTTATTCTAATGACATAATTGATTATTACTTTTTGCATTGATAAATTAATATTGCATTAATAGATCTACTTTGAGATTGAGATGACATTAACAAAGAAATGTTTATTTTGTTTGTTTATTGGGTTTATTGTCCCACCGAGAGTATTTCAGTTATCTGGAGACGGTGTCCATTTGAAGCAAATATAGTGCTGCCTTCACTGTGTATAGCATGCCGTGAACACGTGGCATGATACCACACCCAGTCACATTATCCTGACACCGGTCCAACCAGTCGTGGAACTACCCTTATATTTGCTTGAGCGTTAGCAAGGGAGCTATACCACTACCATTTTTAACAACTTTGGTATGTCTCGGCCCGGGATCGAACCCGGGGCCTCCCGTACTTGGAGCAGACGCTCTACCGATTGCGCTACCAGGTCCGGTACAAAGAAATGCCATTGCGCCAACATACGTACATACGTACATACATACATGCATGCATGTCTTTTTTGGCATTTTATGATGTCTGCCTATTTTCATAGCTAAATCATGGGATGATATTTTATACTTGTTGACATGTATGCTGTTCGGGTAATTGTCCGTGTTAAATTGTTTTTTGTATTTCCTGTATGATTCAATCCTATTAGTGTTGCTTATATTACCGTGCCATATTTGGGTAAATTGATTAATGAGTCTTTGTTTTATTATTAAAATATGTCTTCTGTTTATGATTTGAATCATCCATATATCTGTCATTCCTAGTTCGTGCAATAACAACTTCTTATTTGAAGCCCAATTTAAACCATTATTTTGCTTGTTATTATCAGCGTCGCTGCGTAGTAAATTATGAGTATTTTTACCAAGGAATTATTTTCAGCTTGTAAAAGTTTATTTCGCTATTTAAGAAGCATACTTATCCTTCTAATAATCATAGGATATCTGCCGGATTCTCCCTACAGTCCGTCAAGATTAATTCTTTTCTTGACACTTACGCACCGTCCACAAAAATTGACAACGTAGTTGTTTAACATTTTTACAATGAAAATAACCAAAAACTTCTGTTTCGCTCTAAGTCATTTAATACGGACAGGAGAGTCTGTGGTGTATGGGCAATTAGGGTAGCGTCATCCGTAAACAATAATATAAATAACGTTTGCTGATAAATGGTAAATAAGTTATCAACAAACACTTTAATTGAAGCTTGATAACATATTATGTATGAAAAATAAAAATAGTAAACTGGAGCATGACTACCTTGTTTTCGTCCATGATTCGAAAAAAATTGGTAACTTCCTTGTTACATTTAAAACACGCCTTACAAAACTGTACATACTTTCTACCGATGAGATAAACTTAGAGCTAACGTTAGTCTTTATGAGTTTATGAAAAAGATAGCTACGGTTTATTTTATCGTAACATTTCTTAAAGTCGACAAAGACACAGTATAATTTCTTCTTATTTGTTAGAGAATTTGCGATTATTGAATGTAATACAAAGATGCAATCTATTAGTGATTTACATTTTTTTTGGAAACCAAACTGACTTTCAACTACTTTATCATGCTTAATACTCGATTTTGTTAATATATTTAAAATAAGTTGAGAATATATTTTTGAAATGCTATTTATACGAGTTATTCCCTATATTTTAGGTGTCATTGTCACCTTCTTTGAAAATTGGCGAGATAATACCTTCACCAAAATATTCTGGATACTATCCCTTTGAGGGTAGTCTAATAAAAAGTCACAATAGAAATGGTGACAATTCATCAAATGCGTATTTGTATACTTCCGCGTGTATTTGGTCAATTCCACAACTTGTATTGTTTTGTTGTTGTTGTTTTTGTGAATCTACGGCATCTTTTAATTCAGTTTAAGTGATTTCTGTGTCACAGTCCTCATTTTATATGATGTCATCGTTGATTAATTGTTGGTGAAAATCGTCGTTCTCTTTCGAGCTATATGTTGTTTTAAAATGGTTGTGTAAGTCTATTTTACTATGGTTGTTGGTATTTGTGATCTTTTTTTATATTGCGTTTTTATTTTTTTCCAGAACTCTTTAGGTTTAGGTTTTGCTAATTTTGTCAACGCTTTTTTCTCCTTCATCAAATATTTATATTTATACAGTCATTATATTTTGTTCTTAGATATTCACATCTCGCATTACTGTCCTATTTTTTAAATACTTTTCTTGCACTGTTAAACTGTTTGCGCGCGTTGTAGCACACGTCATCAAAGTATGGTCGGTCCATATTGCCGACTGACCGTTCCAAGGAGGTAACTGTCGGGTTTGTTCTTTTGGTTAAATGACTCATCACACATTTGTTCTTACTTTTCGCTTAGCTTGCATGTGAAATACCTTTGTTCTGTGCCTTTTCGGAGTTTGGTATATGTTGCAATGCTCATAGGACTTTGTCATATATTCTTATTCTTAGTGTTGCTTGCATTGCTTCGAATTTGATAATTAGCGTATTTTTCCCAATATTTGTGATGTGCATTCTTAAACAGTTGAGGTAAAAGACGGTAATGGAACTTTTATCGATGTTTGAGTCAAGGAAATCTAAACAGTTCTATATTTGAGTATGTTTGTTTGTTAATATATTTTTGTAGTCTCAAATTTTACTACAGTGCCGTCATTTAATTGGTTATCATTAGTAATCGAGTGGTTGCATGGTTGACTCTGGAATGATAATTAAAGACTACAGTGATTTAAAAACTCATTAGGGGAATCACTTTGTATATATTGTATGTCATCTTCATCTAGAAAACATAGTCAACAACACTTGATCCATTGAAAGAATAAAAGTGAAATTGCCAATACTTTCTTCCTATTATGCAATCGACCATTAACAATTATCATCGACGTGCTGCGGTACATTTCTTACAATCGATTACCGTAGCTGTCTGTCATGAGATCTTTTGAAAAGCGGGGTAGTGTTTGCATGTTGTCCGCAAATAAATATTTACTTTTTAAATTTTAGATTTTTTCGCATGAAACAAAACAGTTACAATTCTAAATTCTATTTTTTACGTCGATCGCAACAATGCATTAACAATAATATTTGCCAACTTACTTACGGTCCTTGAAAGCTGAGCAGAAACTCGATCAAAAGCACTCCGATCTATTCAAAATGGTGACCAACGCTATCTCCCGCTTGTCACGTGACTGATTTGTTTATAATCGTTCTTTTAATATCCTTTTATATTTGTTTGAACAACAACATTACATTGTTTCCTTGTTTTTATTTGTCGCATTTCCTTACAAATGTTCGCATTCCTTCGTAATATTTGTGTTTTCTAAAAACGCACTACTTCATATGCCGCACAACTACTTGAATACGCTCTCGTGATCGCAATGATACACCCGAAGTTAACGACCGCGCGTCGCCGTATTCACAGCATCGTTACTTAAGACTGGCGCATGCGCACCAGTCTAAAAACAAACGATGATGATGTGCTCAGTATAGCGGACACAAACCCAGCATTGTGTAGACCATAGGTATTAGCTGTATTGTTTTGCTCCATGCTCTTCCCGCTCTACTAAGCACTGGTACAACTGTGTACATGTGACTATATCGTTCAAATCTGGTGACTAGCTTGCCTTTCTTTTAAGACTCTTCCTCTTTTTTTAGACAACTTCTACCCCGAAGACATGTATGCTATCCACTGTTCACAATTTTCACAACACATACAATAAAAATGCACCATTTAATAAAATCCACATTTCGTCTGTGAGAAAAAAACACGTCTACACTTTTCGCGCATGCGTACATACCTTGTGACACAACGTATTAATTCCTGAACGGTCGGTTATTTCAAGCATTATATGTGATATACACTCTTGACAATTGTTGCGGATCGGGAGGTCGTGGGTTCGAACCCCGGCCAGGCCAAACAAAAGACTTTAAAGTTGGTAGTAGTGGCTTCCCTCCTAACGCTCGGGGCTAAGGGAACAGCATTACGCCTGACTCGTCGGTGTCAGTATAATGGACCGGCCACATAACACGACAAGTGCTCGTCTTGATATAAATGTTATACTAATTAAGTGATTAGGGTCGCCCGTGGCCAAGCGGTTAGTGTCCACGATTTGTAACTTCTCAGTTCCTCGTCTAGTGGGTTCGAGTCATGTTGGGAGGTTTTTCAGCTTACCTGAGGTGCGCCGGTGGTTTTACCCACACATAAGTCATAACTTCCTTATTAAGAATTCTTTAACGCCGAATGTTAGTTTTTTACTATAAAACACTATCCATTGGTTTCAAACGCGACTGCTTAGTCAAATGTAACTCAAAGACAATGATGGAGACAGTTGTGTGAGGGTATAGGGTGGACCAGAACACGAAGATCATTCATTCATGTGTTATCTCTGCAAATACCGTGTAGTTGTGTAATCACTGTATCAACTTATTAAAAGCATACAACTAACGCAAGTCCAACTACTGCAGAAACACAAACATATATCTAAATAGTTAACAAGTACAAGTCGAATAATTTTAATGAGTTCTTAACATAATGATATTCTTAACAGGGATACTTCTTAAACGTTAAAGTGTGTTGTGTACTCATATACCAAGAAAACGTGAAATAAAGGAAACAAGGCGTGTTTCCGGAAATTAACGGAATCACACGAATAGTAGTGTGTAGTGAATATTTCTTACTCTCCATCAGCAATGAAAATCCTCTGTTAAAATCAATAATTTGTTTCATGATAGACGAAATGCTAAGGACGTGGTCGTAGAATATAACACGTAAATGTGTGTATTGTGAAGCTTAACGTTTGTGTTTTAAGATTCTTTTCATGAACATATTCAACATTTACATAAGGCAACATCCGTGTTATCATCTCTACTAAACTACGCAATACATGCATACAATTACCTGTGAAACATTATCAACGTGCCGTTGTGTTAAATCCGTTTTAACTGCAGCAGATCCACTAACTTACGCAGGTAAGGACTTACACAATTATCTTGATATGTACTGGCATAATGTAATATTCATTGTTAGGCATGGCAAATGTATTTGTAATTGCATCGAAATAGGGTGATTGTTTTCAAACATGATTGCCTTCTATTTCACTTCCGGCAGAAGTCGGTTGAAATAAGATTATGCTACAGTTGTTTATTTATATATTTTCATTTATGTCTCTAACCTGTATGAAATGAAGAATGAAATAGCACACATTCTAATGGTACCGGTATCGGTATCATATAGTGATATTAGTGGGTGGAGTTGCAAAAGTACAAATTAGCGGAAGGTTAAGGGTCTGTTGGCGTGACATAAAATTGCAAGCTGTCATATTCCTTTTACCTCTTGCTGAGACAGCTACACGCAAATTAAGTATATCCCAAGGGGCAGCAGTTTATTAATGTTTCATAAAAGAAGGAATTAATCGTGAGGACAATAAGTACATCTATTTTTAGATTTAACTTTCCTAAAAAGGTCAATGTGATACCCAGTCTCTTTCCAGTTTACACAATAATTGTTGATTGTATTTTAAAACAGGAAAAAAAAACACAAGAAAACTGAAGCACTATTTATTTCCTATTATGAGCAACATTTACCCTTGCACCTGCACAGAATAGCAGTGGTAGGGAGTACATGTTTGCAATCAAACACTGTAATGTTAACGATCAATGATTAAGATGAAGAAAACGGGGAGAAGGCGGAGGAGGAGACTGGGGAGAGGCGAGGTAAACAAAACAGGGTTTGAAAGTTTATTGGTGAGAGTTGTGTTTATAATAATGAGTGGATAGATAATCAGTGATAATAGAGGTAATATTATAATAATGACGGGATGCGGCTCATAATAAAGGTGCTGTGATTAGGGTAGTGGTGTTTGAGGATGATGGTGATGAGGATGCTGATGATTATTATGCTGATGCTGCTAATACTGCTGATTCTAAGGCTAATGATGATGATGGTGGAAATAATTACACTGATGTGTTTTCAGAACAAACTTGGTATTCACGGTTTGTGTTTCTTCTTATAGATCCATTCTGAAAACGAATCATGATTAGTAAGTACAAACATGTTTTTGGTCTATTTTCCGTATCAGCGTTTATTATCAAGTTTATTAATAAATTCTTAAAGCTGTTGATGTTTTAGATTTATAAAACTTAATAAGGACGAGACTATATCAGATCAATGTATTTTGTATTGTCAAGTGTGTATAGAAATGTAAATCTCACAAGTCATTTTTATTTAACATTATCTGCAATCATCCACAAATCTCTTTTATACTGAGAGTTTGGACATTTATAGGGTTTTCTGTTGAAAACTCCTTTATTCTTTTCTAAAATAAAGATGAAATTTTATATTTTTCATTTACTTAATAATACAAACGTCGTTGTGTTTTCAGGTGTTCGGTTACAATCATTCTTGATAGTTGCACTTTTCTCAGGTAAGAATTTTGTTTTACCTGGTGGTATTATGCAATCTCATGATTGATTATACAAACGGCGGTCTCGTTATAAATTTGTCGTTTACACAATTAATTTCTGAACATTTAGTTTTTTATAATCATTACATGTAAAATGTGACAATGCCGTGTAACGATGTATGTAAGTCCTTCCTGATTTTGCATTTTACCTTACTATATTGACCAAGTGAAGAAAAACAGAGTCACGCATGTTGAAAGTCAAAAAGTCAACCGTATACCATTGTATTCCGTATAATATCTCCTATTGGTTATTTCTATCAGGCTTCTCTCGCTTTTATGTTTTTGTTCTATTTGGCATTCCATCATAAAGTTGCGTTCATGTATACGTCGGACAACAGCATGTACTTAAAGCCAACTCACAATGTTACATGAACGTCACATTAAAATCATTACAGGCAAATTATCTTAAACTTTTCAACCGAAAGTATTTAATGTGCCAATCTGCTGAATCAAATTGACGCTATACCTTTCTCGTTGTATTTTACTAGTGGTAGACATTATTTAGAACATTACGAGTTTATCTTAAGAAAGACCTAGGGGCCGAAAATTAAATCCTAAGTGTGATATTTAGTTTAAATGTATAAGTAAAAACCAACGTGCAAGGTGTGTGAAGCAAAAGAAAATGGAACCTCTCAGAACCAATATCTGAATATTTGCATGACTAGCATTTACTGTGTGCTAACACCAGACGACCGTCATTACTAACAAAGAAGGTTTTGATCTCAAGCCTCAACCCCTTACTGCATGGGATAGAGTCCCAGTTGGGGAAAGAACGTTCACGCGAGAAAGACATAATCAGTAAAAGTAGTAGTAGTTGTCGTAGTAGTTGTTTTCGTGGTATTAGTAGTAGTTGTTGTTGTAGGAGAAATAGTTGTTGGAAAAAGAGTAGAAGCATTGGAAGCAGAAGCAGTAGTAGTAGCAGCCATAGTAGTAAGAAGAAGAGTAACATAAGTATTAATAGGAGTAGAAGAAGTAGTAGCAGGAATATTGGTATCAGTAGTAGTAGTTATAGGTAGTAGGAGTACTAATAGCAGCAGTATTAATAGTACTATGAGTTGTTGTAGTGTTAGTGGTAGTGTGAATAGGAGTAGGAGTAAGATTGGTAAGAGAAGATGTAGTTAGTTATAGTTGTAGTAGTGCTAGTAGCAGCAGCAATAATGGGGTAGAAGCAGTGTCATTAGTAATAGTATTTTATAGCTTTATGATGTTTATAACTTTAATTTCAGAGTCTGTGGCACAGCTGTCCTTTGCGACCCCACCACAAATAGGAGCCACGGTGTCATTCTCAGAGAACCAAACAGTCGGAACTGCTTTATATACTATACAGGCAAATGATCCTGCTGGAAATACGCCACACTACACTGTACTTAGCTCCATATGCGAGTCAACTACACCATCGCCAACTCCAGTGCCACCCTTTCCCATCAGTTCGACTGATCAACTAGTCGTGCCTACAAGGGGTCTAGATGCTGAGGAGTGTAGCAAGTATACATTTACCTTCAGGTAAAGCCTAAAACAAAGCATCCTGCTGATTTTCTTCAGAATTATATAGTAATGTATGAATTTTAAAAGCCGGCAGAAAGTAGCAATGTGTCATTATCTTTGGTGATAATGAATTACCCAGTGAAAATATTTGATTATAAATTATAACAATACTATGCTAGTATACAGTTACAGACTACCAAGTCGGGATTCACATAACATTCACGGGAAGGTTTTGCCCTGAGACATAGTGAATCTCTGTATTTGCACACAATATTTTAAATGAGATGACTACAATGTGTTATTGTGACGGGTCGTGGTGGGAATCAAATTTATTTGATAACTAGTCCGTACATGGTTTAGAGACTTTTTTATTTGTTTATGCTCTAAAAAGAAAAAACCTGCGAATAACAAATAACACAATAAATAAATATTGCCGCATTATCATTTGGCGGAGCTATAACAAATTAGAATTTAGCAAAACAAATATTCGCAGTTACGAAACAGACATGAACCAATTCAAACAATACAAGTAAAAAACAGAAATACACCCATAGCAATATCAATACTACAATCACTTACCAAACAGAACTGGTCATATACCAATAATGTAAATACAGCTATAGTGTAAGTTAAACTATAGTTATGCTGTATCGTAAGTTCTACATTAATTAACTAAATTCTCTTTCGAGAATTATCTAAGCATAACAATAAACGTAGGGTAAATGAGCTGTTGTCGGTAGGTAAGTGGCAGGCGCAAAGTTTGATGGTAAGGACTGTGGTAAAAAATAAAACTTTCAACTCTCGTACAAAATCTATCTCTCTTAAGAACATATATCTAGACAGACATGACAAAAACAGGTTTGACAAGTCCCGTGCATAATGCAGACAAGACGCAAACAAACACGCCAACATGCACGGAACTTATATAAAAACACAAAGACTACAAGGCACAAGCTGCCCGACACTAACAAAACGGACAATAACAAAACTGACTATTGACTATAGCACAACGTACATTTAAACAGAACATGAACCACTGGTGACATTATGTATAAAAGACATACAGTAACACAGGATTAAACATTAGCATTAACATAGCACCTAGATGTAGAAAACGAAAACACGTTGACTGAATTGTAATACATCTTATTATGCATGATAAATAAGCGCAAACAAGTTTTACAAATACAAAAATAATCATATAATTTATAGTGTTTTATTAGGACCTTCAGGCTAAAAGTATTATATTAGAGTCATTAAAAGTAGTATATATAAACAACACAAATAGCTCACATATAATCACACAATCGGTCCAACCAGACTACACGCATGACAACAAAGATGAATGCATAGATATTGAAATGTATCGTCAATGTGCCTGGCAGATTTTTTTCTTTTCAAAGTATAAATATATAAGTTAAGTAGTTAAGTATTATATACATATAAAAATACATAATTGTGGAAGCAGTGTTCTCGTAAACCTGAGACAGAAAAGTTATCAAGTATTGAGATGCCTAAAACCACAGATGGCTTCAACAGCATTGTTAGAATGGAATAATCTGTTTTTGTTATCAGGTTGCATTACGTGGGTGTCTTAATTATTTTACTAAAATGCATCTGCTGAACTCTATCGCTTTAAATAAAGATTCACTCAAGATTTGTCTTACATGGCCTCTCAAGGAGTGCAGCTTTCAGCATTTTATAGTTCACATCACTTCTTTGGTTATTTATGCCTACTATAATTTTTGAATTTAAAATAGTTCTATTTAGACATCAAAGTAGGTTAGATTTATTTGGTTTCATTCCTCATCATAACTTAAACAGTGAAAACATCTATAATTAAGAAATTCAAATCACATTATACATTTAAGGCTGCTTCAGTCCACAAAAGTATTACTTACTAAAAGGTATAGACGTTGTCACTATTGTCGATTTTGTATAAAGAATATACCTATCTTTTACAGTGTAAGTGCCGGTACTTCTACACAGGACAGTGGCCCTTTAACGATACTAGTCACCGACATTAACGATAACCAACCAACCTTCAACAAATCGTCATACAGTGGAGAAGTCTGGAAGACTGATAAGAAAGGTAATATCGGTTGGGTCATCCTTTTTAAGTATTGGTTCAACAGAAGAAGTAAAATTGTAAATATTTATAACATACCATGTATTTTTTTATGAACTATACAGAAGAAAAAAGAAAAGTGTGTGCCAAATAAGTTCAAGCTAGAAGTGACCAAATATTTGAGCCCAAATTAAAACATCACAGTTGCTCTAAAATCGTCATTAAAATAGTATGTGCCTTCACAACAATAGGGAGATCATTAAAAAGGAACAAAGCAAACTTTGCCATTTGTAATCGATTCCGTTGGACCAAATGTACCAGGATATGGCGCTACCTTTAATTAATAAATAAACCTAAATAAACAAATCTTGCATGACGAGGACGTTGAACGGACTACAAAACTAATGTATATGATATTGGTTTAGAACTTTGTAAAATATGCCTGGGAATATCATGCCCTTATTGTCACCTAGATTATTGTCGACCACCTTGTTAAATGGAATAAATAATATAATAAAATAGACAAATCCCAATTCGGATCATTTTGTTCTGGTAATTCTACATTAGGTTAGTGAGCCAGTTTCCTGCAGAAATATATCGTTAGAAAACATGGACGACTGTTTATGTTGTATGTTGATTTCCATGAGGTTTGAGTTTAGACTTCATCTTAAAATATCTTAAAAAATTGGTGTTCGAGGATAGTTCTGTCTTGTATTCAAGTCCACCTACCAAAAACTTACCGCCTTCGTATTACTAATGACACGGTCATTGAACCGTTCCAGATATCAATTGGTACGTGTCATGATGACGTTACCAGCACGATAATTTTTAATCTCTAGGTCAATAAGCCGACGTCATATTTTACTTCATAAGGAAATGATAATATCTTTAAATAAGTTAATAACACAGAATAATATACTGATTTGTATAGCTGTTGTGTTTATTCTGGTAATTTAAAATTTTAAGACAACGAATGCCTACAACATCTTCGCTTAAAAGCTTGTTCAGTCATCATTCGAGCTATTTAATTTTTGCTCAAAGTGATATCAGAAACTGCTTAAATAAATGATATTTTCCAGATATAATGACATATTTGGACTTGTTCATTTATCTTCTTAGAAAGAGACAAATCAGTCGTTATGTATGAAATGTGAACAAATCTTTGATTCAATGGTTTAGCATATGATTTGGCATCAAAGTTGGCATGAATTGTTCTTTAACGTTTCATTTAAATACGTCTTTCAAACTGCATAAGAAAGTATTATATTTTCGAAAAATAATGTTTGTAACAAACAAACCAAAAAGATGAGCCTACACCTAAATAAATGTATTAAGGTTTGTACGTATAGCCAGCACACATAGAGGATCTGACATGAGTTGTTATTTAATACAAATATTATTAAACGAGTTCAGGCAAAATGATATTAAACGAGCCTCGACGAGTTTAATAAATGCTTGTAGTAAATAACAACGAGTGTCAGATTCTTTTTATCACATGATTTTCGTCCTCTTTTACTAGAAACAAATACCCGTGTAGATCTACATGCAGGTTCAAAAATTAGAACGATATTGTGACGTCATTTAACCAAACACCGCATCAAAGACCGTTTGAGTTCAATGTTGCGCTATACAAAATAGTTCCATTTTATTGTCTTTAATTGAGAGTAAAACAACCTTTTGACAAACTTTTAATGCGTATTTAACATTAATATACAATAAAAATAACATATCATTGTCATATGTTTTATCGACTATTTCAGCTAAATAACTTATAACAATAAACAGTAAATGCGTGAAAGTGCGTGACCCAGAAAGTTTACATAGCGGTTAGTGTGGGTCACTATTCAAGTTTAATTCTCATCGCTGTCAGTGTTGAAGTGGAGATAATTCTTTTTCGTTTCTTATGTGGTGGACTTGCAGACTCGTCAGTAGAATTTACATTTGATTTTGTCATAGGCAGCTGAATGTTAATATTAAAAGTTCCACCATAAAAAAGGTTTCCTGCGAAGATGCTGAGAAAGCCGCCGTGGACGGTTATGTTTGAGTTCTTTGTAGCGGAATTCATTGAAGTTACCATCGCGTTGTGGACATTCATGTCTTGATTCACGTGCTGGTGAGAACAGTTAGACTTTGTGAGGATGTTCGATATCATTTTGTGTTGATTATCGCTAAAATGAAGGCAGATATTAATTGGTTGAATGTTGCGGTGTCCTGTTATCTGCATAATCTGATTTGCCGGGATGTTATTTTCGGACAGTTTTTGCACTAAATGTTTCCGGGTGCTGTGGTTAGTCAGACGTCTTTCGGATGAGAGTCCAAAAGCTTTAGCTATACGCTTCATGATGGTGGCAAGTTTATTTATACCAATAATCAATCGTGACATTTGAACCGACGAAAAAAAGAGTTGTCATTGCCTTCCAGTTTGTTTACAAACTCGGCGGATGAATACCAAATAGTCACGCGAAGCTGCTAACCATGGTAAATATCAGCGTATGCGCCAAGTGTTGGCTGCACATTTATATGCTCTCACAAATTATATTTCTTTGTATGTTATATATTTCTCTGTTTTAGTTAGGAATTGACATAGGTGTGTGTGAATGTGTGTGCAAGATTGTGGTAAAATTTCAAAATAAGTAGTTAAGTAGTTCTCGGCAGTTAACAATTTTAATTCGACTTCAATTTTTTTTTTTCCGACCATATAAACAAGAAAATATCAGCGCATGCTGTTTGGACTATCTCAAACTTAAAAAGGTCAGCGCATGAATCCAGTGTTGGCTACCATTTTGACTTTGGTAAACTTATTTTTCTTTTATACAATTTATTTGCAAAGGGGTTATTTTATCTATTCGTAATTTTAAAGCTTGACTTTTTAAATTTTATTTGCGTCTGTAAAATAGTAATAAAATAGGATGTGTAGTGGTCGCCGAATGTGGTAGACGTGTATATGTGAGCTCGTGAAAACGTTGGTTTTGTACTGGATTGACAATTTAGAGAGTGCTGAGATTTTGAATGTGAAAGGATGAATGTTGCTGGAATCGTTTTGTGTTATTACATTGTAGTAATCTCTACTTTAAGATGGATGATTTCATATGGAATAATGGAATATTTTTCTCGGGTAAATTGCAGTGACATTTTTAATCATCGTGAAAATCGATTACCTGTTAAACGAGTGTATAGCCGTGACCAGTTATTAAAGATTGGTTACGCAACGGCGAACAATAGTAGCGGATTACAAAGACTCGATCCTTCACTATATTCTATAATAAACAAACTAAACATCGTGCGTAGAAGGCAGAGGGGAAAAAGGGGTGGCAAACGAAAACCCCTCTGGCATCCAAACGGAGTAAATACCAGGAATCTCATCTATCCAAAAGTACACACTACGAAGGTTTTTAATCGACTTAATGAGAAGGTAGTATGCATGACAATAAATTGTCGTTCGGCGGTCAATAAGGATTCTTTTATAGGACAAATTTTACGTGATGAAAAGATTGATTTTGCCCTTCTTACTGAGACTTGGTATTCTGATGAGAAGCCGCATCAATACGAATCTTCGGATCTAAACCAGAACGGATATAAAATCAGTGTAGCAAATCGGAAAAATAGAATAGGTGGCGGCATTGCTTTGACTTACCGAAACGGAATCACCATGCGCAATATTTCATGTGGATCAACTAGTAGTTTTGAGTTTGGCATTTGGCAGCTAATTTTTAAGAGCATTACTATGCACGTAATAGGAATTTATAGACCTCCTTCGTTAGCCTCATGTACGCAGTTCGTATCTGACTTTTTCAACAAAATTGAACAGCTTATTCCAGTATATTCAAATCTCGTCATCATGGGCGATTTTAACTTGCATATTCATGAAAACAGCAGTACAATTGATGAATTCAATAATGCCTTGACGGCCATGGGTTTAGTTCAGCATGTGAATTTCAGTACTCATGTTGCGGGCAACAGCCTTGATCTTGTTCTGACAGAAGCCGAGAATGGAGTAGATGTTTTATCATGCGAACCTGGAAATTTTGTTTCCGATCATTGTTCAGTAAAAATTGTGACAAAAGTTGAAAAAGAATCAGTTAGTAGCAAAACGATATCTTTTAGAAACTTTAAGGATGTAGAAAAAGAAGTTTTTGCGGCAGATCTTCGGGAAATATCAATTGAAACGGACAATGTTGATAGTTTTGTGGAACAATTCGAAGACGAAGTTAAAAGAGTCCTTGACATTCATGCCCCATTACAAGAAAAACGAATCATTAGCCGAGCTCCTAAACCTTGGTTTACAGAAAACATTTTAATTCTAAAGCGGAAACTTCGCAGATCAGAGAGCCTTTGGAAAGAGCATAAACATCCGCATCTACATGAACAATTCAAAGAAGCTCGTAATAAATACACAAATGAAATAAATAAAGAAAAGTGTGCGGCCTTAAGCCAGAAAGTTCTTGACTCTAAAGGTGATCCTAAAAAATTGTACAAGTTTGTATCAGAATTGACTGGAAAGCATTCCGAAAATCCAATGCCAATTGAACAAGATGAGACTACTCTTGCTGAAAAATTTGCAGATCATTTTATGAATAAAATTCAGAAAATCCGTGACTCCTTGAAAGATTTCGACAATCACAAGCCATGTTATAAAGACACACCTATCTTTGACAAATTTCAAGAGCTGACTAGTGAAGACATTAGAAAGCTAATAACCCAGTTACAGACAAAATCATGTGAATTAGATGTGTTACCAACAAATATTTTGAAATTATATTTGAATGAACTATTATCTATTATTACTAAATTGGTGAATCTTTCGTTGAAACAGGGCGTATTCCCGTCTAAATGGAAAAAAGCGATTGTCAGACCTTTAATCAAGAAAATTGGCCTTGAACTCGAGTTCTCAAACTATAGACCAGTGAGCAATTTGTCCTTCTTGTCTAAATTGATTGAGAAAGCCGCACTTTATAGACTCAATATACACGTTGAGGAGAGTAATCTTATGCCAAAGAACCAGTCGGCTTATAGACGGCATCACTCATGTGAATCAGCGTTGTTACGTCTTGTGAATGATCTCCTTGACGGCATGGAAAAGCAGGAAGTGACAGCGCTCATTGCCATTGATCTATCTGCTGCATTTGATACAGTGGATCACAGTATCTTGCTTGACGTCCTTGAGAAGCAGTACGGCGTCTGCGGTACGGCGTTGGATTGGCTCGACTCGTACTTACGTCCACGCAGCTGCTATGTCAAGATAGGCTCATCGACGTCAACGCTTCGCCAGCTACAATGTTCTGTGCCTCAAGGAAGTTGTCTAGGGCCGTGGTTGTATCTGACGTACGCTGGGACCCTTTTCGACGTCATTCCACCATCAGTAACAGTGTATGGATTCGCTGACGACCATACGGCAAACACGCGATTTCGTCCAAATCCTGTGGCGGAAAGGAACGCTATGTAAGAGCTTGAACAGTGCGCTTTGATTATAAACGATTGGATGAATGAAAATAAACTGAAAATGAACACATCGAAAACAGAATTCATTATGTTCGGTAGTCGACAACAACTTGACAAATGCGTTACTACTTCTATTAACATTGCAAATGACAACATTGAAAAACAAAAGTGCATTCGTTATCTTGGAGCTTTTCTTGACGAGTCACTTAACTTCAAAGAGCATATAAAACGCAAATGTAGAACTTCTATGTTGAACTTCTTCAAAATAAAAAGTATACGTAAATACCTCACAAGGGAAGCCACTGAGATCCTCTGTTTGTCGTTGGTTATCTCCCACATGGACTACTGTAATGTTGTGCTATATGGTGTGTCTCAGTACGATCTCAACAAAATGCAACGGATTCAAAACATGTGTGCAAAACTGATTCTCAAGCGTAAAAAGTATGACAGTTCGAGACAAGCGCTCTTAGACCTTCATTGGTTGCCCGTAAAGGCGAGGATAGAATTTAAAATGATGACATTCATGTACAACTGTTCTCGAGGCAACGCACCAGTTTACCTGATGGAGCTGCTGTCACACCATATACCGACACGAAATCTGAGATCATCTGACCACTCCTCTCTGAGCTACTCTGTTCCTTTTAATAAACGCAGAAGTTTCGGGGATAGAGCATTTCGTACTGTGGGGCCGAAATTGTGGAACACATTGCCAATTGCAATTAGGGAATCTGAGACATTAGATATTTTTAAGAAAAAGTTGAAGACCTATTATTTTAGAGACTTCTTTAAGTTATTTTAAAATTTATTAATGACATTGTCTATGAGTATTCTGAGAAAAATCGCCATTGTCGTGTTAATGTTCTATATTTTAAGTTTTGTTACCCATTCTTTTTAGATCGGTGATGGTAATTCTTAATATTTTCTTATCTCCATTTATTCTAATACTGTTTTATTATAATAGTTTTAATGATTCTTAAGTGATTATGCGTGCTTTTATTTAAATGTGCAATTTTTTCATGTTCTTATATTAATGTTATGTACAACGCCATTGAATATGTGTACATAAAAATAGGCGTTTAATTAAATAAAGAAGTTTCGAGTTTCGAGTTTCGAACCAATCAAATTGCAAGAAAAGCTGTATAACACTAGTGTAATACATGTACAAAAAATATATTACATGGGTATATTGAATGGAAAACAAGGTGAATCATGTGATAAATTTACATATGACGACAGCGTCACTAAGGTACTTTTTATTGTACAATACGACGTCATATTCTGTGCCGTTATTATGAAATAAGGTCAATTTTCCAAAACAATGTTTGATCCAGTTATAGATTTCAATTTTAGCATAACATTGATGTACTTGAGATATGATCAATAATAAAATTATTTTGATTTGAGGTGTATGCGATCTTTCAATACAAATATTTGAAATGCATGATTTATAATTGCCTGTGGGTGCTATATGTACTTTATACATGAACACAAACCATCACAATTACTCTTACTGCTTTTGTGCATCCTTACCGCGATCATAAAGACATAAATATCTACAAACCGGACCCGGTAGCGCCATCGGTAGAGCGTCAACTTTAGATGGTGAAGGCACCTAATTCGGTCCCGTGCCGCGACATACCAAAGTCCTTAAAATGGTAGTGGTCTAACTCTATTTTTCTAACGTTCACGCAAATATAAGTGTAGTTAGATGACTGGTTGGCCGAGTATCAGGATAATGTAACTGGGTGTAGTTTTATGCAATGTGTTCACAGCATGCTAACACAGTGAAGGAAACACTATATATATATATGCGCTTTAGGTTGACACAGTCTCCAAATAACTGCAATAATGCTGGTGGGACGAAAATCCCAAAAATCATATCGACAAGTTTGCGCCCAAAAGGTTACATTCAGAAAACGCGTTATAACTTCAGGTATTTTGCTTTTATAATATACATCTCTCGTTGTTTTGTGCATATATCTTGTAATTTATCTCCTTACGACCTTCGGAATTTGATTTTTATGTAAACCTGACTGCAACGATGTTCCTAATTTTGCAAAATATCACGCAAAACCAAAATTGATATTCTATATAAAGTATTTCATTATTCTATATAAAGTATTTCATTGATGCAAATAAAACTAGTTGGGCAAAAAAGGTGAAGGATGAATAGATCTAGTACATTTTCTTAGCAGAAGAATCAAATTAAAACTTGTGTGCATAAATGATTATGTAGTTACAACTTTTTTCATAATGCATTCTGTGTGCCAAATGGTAGGTCATTTGTTAAAGTTTAAATCTAGATTATTATTTACAATGTTTCTGTTTATTATTGATCCCTTAACATGAATCAAAACTTTTACAATTCCACCGATAATTTCGTCTTTAAAATGTTAAATAACGCATAAAAATACATATCTAGCAAATTAATTTCAGGTCAGATAGTGAACAATGACTACATCATTGCAACAGACCTTGATGTTTCGAAATTACATGTGACTTTGAGTATTTTAGGTAGGTCATTTCTGACAAATGTCTCATATAATATAATTCCAAATACGCCTTAAGTTGAAGTACACAAACATGCTTATCAATAATACACGTTTTCTACTATTGTCCAATGTTATATTCGATGCTTACTTTGTTTATTTATTCAAATAACTGGCACAAAGGGAAACGACATATATTTCCATTGTGGATAAAATCGAAAAGTTTAGACCTGGGTTTGCAACTGCTTCTACAATCTGATTAGGCAGCGTACAACTTAGGAATTTCATGAATAATTTTAGCTAAGTGTCTACACTGTTCAGAAAGTTGCTTTCACTATGATCACCCAAGAAACATATACATATACTGCATTTGCCTATTACTGAATAAGAATAATTTCCTTTCAGGTGCCCAGACAACATTTGCCATTTATCAAAATGGCTCCGTGTATGTGGATGACTCGTCTGGATTGGCATCACTTGCCTCTCCAACGATTCTAACGATACAGGCATCTGATGGTGGCTTGACGTCCACTGCACCTCTTGCAATCATTGTACATGGTGAATGTGCATCACTTGATACTGGTGTTAACGTATATATTACTGATATGAGATATTAAGATTCCTTTATCACCTTTTTAGTCATGTACCACTCTTTGAAAATATATATATAAGAATATGCTGCTTCTAATATTACTCTACTGGCTGTCAACCGCTCAGATACTATAGCAAATGGCAGTTGTAACAACTCTTATTAAAATGTCAGTATATATGACAGTGCATTGGTCTCCAAAGCTTACTTGACTGGTATATCTACATCGTAAGAATATATGTGGTATTCGTGGTCGTTTCGAAAAGAATAAGATAAAACTTCAACAGTTCTTTTTTTTTTTTTATTTATGTTTTCATCTTTGCAAAACAAAGACCGACAACAGGTTTCATGTAAGAATGAGAGTATTATAAACAGCTGCATGAATGTTTAAAGAACTGAAATTTTTCACTGGTGATTAAGCAAACATTGGCATCATAACATTCAAATTTTGAAAGCATATACATCTTACGTCACATTAATAATTGTCAAACGACACCTCTTCTAAAATATAGATTAAAGATTAGGTCAAAAGCTACATCAGAATCGCTAGCATAGTAATGATAATAGAAATTATTCTATTAAATAGTAAATACTTTCTGTATGATTTTACATTTTAACTTTATAAGATCTGAGTTAACGATCATTCTTGCTACCGGATTCGACCAAAGTAAATGAGTTTAAAATTAACTCCTACATCTTTTATCCCTGTAATCAGTCTCAAGTGCGCCATTTCTCCGAACGCGTGCGGTCCATTTCGATTCTTCTTGAGTAATAATCCTACGGTAGTTAAATCCATATTTCATGTATATCCGAATTACACAATATAATGACTGTTCTGTTTAAGCACACAACAATATTAATGTTACCATTTGAAGTATGCATTGATATATTTGGCGCGTCTTGTCTCTTTAGACATACATATCTGTACGCGCAGTACTTCTTCCCAGACATGAATAACTGACCTCGATTAGTCAAGGTCATGCAGTGTCTGTGTGCTTCTGCAATACATCTTTTTCGTCACCGGCATGCGACACCGCCCAAAAACCAAGCCAGCAACTAACCAGCCGTAATGGTGGACAGCCTGGTGTTCGTGCTTAGATTGTAATACACAGTAAATGCCATACTTGTCTTCTTTAAGTGGACATTTTTTGAAGGTTAGTGAAATGTTCTTGGTGGATGTTAAACACAATACTTAACTAGTGAGTTACATCTTCTACTATGGAATATTTATTCAGTCATATACCAACATTATTAGTAATAAGTCGTTGGGAGACAACACGGTCAACTAAAGAAATGTCTTTTCGAGTTCAAACTTAACAAAAGTGAATTAAAAATGATAAAATATTCGAATCCTCAAATCTCTATTCGAATAGTGACTTGATACTCACACACACACACACACACACACACACACACACACACACACACACACACACACACACACACACACACACATACACACACACCCCTGTAATCTACATTTCATATGTGTGTGTGTGAGTGTGTGTGTGTGTGTGTGTGTGTGAGAGAGAGAGTGTGTGTGTGTGTGTGTGTGTGTGTGTGTGTGTGTGTGTGTGTGTGTGTGTGTGTGTGTGTGTGTGTGTGTGCTTAACTCTCTCTCTGATGATACTGTTCTTATTTAACAGACATAATACTAAGGAGAGCGGGGTGTTAAATGACTCACGTATTATTATAAAAACACGTCCTTTTGTTTTTATAGAAAAAAATGGCTGGATACAATGATGGTCATTATGGTGATGTCCAGCTTTTTTTTATTTAGGATGACCCAGTAGAATCAATAGGACATCTCTGGACAGATCAGCTAGACTACCTTACATATTCTTTGTTGTGACCGGGGCTTAAACCTAAGTGGTGAAAGTTTGCATGGGTCAGAGGAGATACAAGTTCAAGACTCTACCCCTCTACCAGAGGCCATGCGTACACATCATTACATAGCTTAATATGCTAAATCACTTTTCTGCTTATGTGATGCTACGATGCTGGTATTATAATGAACATGCTGCAAAGTGCAGTTTACTTCTTGATGTTGTCAAATATTGATTATTCAAATTTTGATAGCATTGTTGGAAATAATCTCATGTTGCTACGAACCGTGTTATGTCCAAACACAAAAATACATATAAAGTAAAATAACCTTCGGATAGATGGGAAAGAACACTCGATATATTGAAGGGAATTAACATATTCAATAACAGTGTTGAAATGAGTTTATAATACCTCAAGTCCTTAAAATTTCTAATGATGTGTGTACACGTAAGGCCTACCTGATAGAGTATAAGCTGGGCTTATGTATGCCCTCTTTCATTTCAGTTTCTACTGTCATTGTCCCTCAATACAAGTGTTTAGCGAAAGAAATGTTCTGATACATCTGTTCTTCTTCATTCTCTTTCTAGCTTATTTTTGATTATTTGTTTACTTTTGGGCTACATTCCTTATTTGTGTGTTATCAACAGATGCTTACCGTTCACAATACATCGCATTAATTTCCCGCTTTAACATACGTTAATGTATTGCGGCCACAGCTATATATAATCAGTTTTTATTTAAAGTCCTTTCTATTAAGGGTGTTAGACAATGTTGAAACCAATCACGTTTCCTTTGAGTGGGTCCGCTGCTGTTTACATAATTATTGTTAACACATCATGTGACTACTTTCCTGCCCTTCTGTCATTGTCCCTCAATACAAGTGTCCTGCCCTACTGTCATTGTCCCTCAATACAAGTGTTTAGCGAAAGAAATGTTCTGATACATCTGTTCTTCTTCATTCTCTTTCTAGCTTATTTTTGATTATTTGTTTACTTTTGGGCTACATTCCTTATTTGTGTGTTATCAACAGATGCTTACCGTTCACAATACATCGCATTAATTTCCCGCTTTAACATACGTTAATGTATTGCGGCCACAGCTATATATAATCAGTTTTTATTTAAAGTCCTTTCTATTAAGGGTGTTAGACAATGTTGAAACCAATCACGTTTCCTTTGAGTGGGTCCGCTGCTGTTTACATAATTATTGTTAACACATCATGTGACTACTTTCCTGCCCTTTTTCGATCAAAACCCGCAACTAATAGGTGATAAGGAAAATGTCTGAATATTCGCAACCTCCTTCAATTCGAAATGGGTGTTGTATTGGGCAAACATCAACCAATCCAAACGCCATCATGTGCCTGTATTTTTCAGAAATCTTAGTTAAAGGTCCCTTTTTCCGATGATAACTTTATTTTGACGATTCTTTTACTTTAAAGCGGTCGGCATGACAACTCTAACGCTATAATGGCTATTACTTGTGTTAAGAACTACGACTCGCAGCGTCAGTGTTTGAAACATGTAACCTTTTAAAAACCGTTTTACAACTAAAACGCAAATCATACTGGACATCGTTTAGTATATTCGGACATAGTTTACTAATCAGATGACTTGAACCTTGCGTCATGCGGGCGATACGGATACTAAAATTTCTTGAAACAGTTGCATGCAGGACTATTAGGGGCATTTATACAAAATCAAAGTCAAAGAATTGGTACTGTTTAGTCAACTCAATCAAATACACAACAAAGGACTGTCGCAGACAATTAACGGCTTAGGAAGGTAATATAAAGTTGGCTATTTAAAATATTTTTCTAGAGTTCCCGTTAAAAACCCTTAAACAAAATTCGTTTCCTAGCGTTTTATGAAAATTGTCTCCTTGCATAGAACAGCCAGTATACGCAAACAAGAAGCTGTGAGCAATAAGAAGAAATAAGAGTGTGTTATTTCAATGAAATATTTTTTTCAGAGGATCCTTGTACTAGCTCACCATGTCAGAACGGTGGTACCTGTACACCAACCAGATTCACTCATACGTGCTTATGCTTGCCTGGATACACGGGTGATAACTGTCAAAATGGTGAGTAGGTAAGTGCAGTCGGTCTTTTTGCCGACTGACCTTTTTATTGTGGTAACTGTTTGGTTTGCATTATATTGTATATGGCCATGTCACAATTATATTGTTTGTATATTGACTGCATGTAAAAACCTATGTCCTGTGCCTTTTTTAAGTTTTAATATGCATTGCAATATTTAACTGACTAGTCTATTTTTTATAGTTTCAAGAAATATTTTGAGGTTATCTGAGGTTGAAATGCATCGTTCATCGCTGGTTTTTGAGAGTTACGCTTGAAAAATGATTTACAGGAAAAGCAATTGCTTATATCGATAAGAGTATTGTGTATAACGACAGATCTTTATAATGTGTACACACATACACGGCCGTATCACTCATCACTTTAAATTAAAGTGTCCCTTTACTATTTAAAAAGTTTTTGTCATTTGTAAATTGTTGTAGAAAGGATGAAATGGTACCAGTAGAGTTTATTCTCCGAACATATTTTAATGTATGTGTTATATAAATAAATTAATGGAATGACGTTAAAGTGCCCGTGCAATTTAATATTCTAACCTATTTAAATGCATCTTTATGGAAAATAGTTGCTTTTTCTATTAAATTTAAATTGTTTTGTGATATATGTTTGGTCCTTTATATCAAATATAGTACATGTACTGTCATTAAGCGAACCATTTGTACTGCACTCATACGTTTAATTTTAAAACGTTTTCACCAAATTTAAATATGACTAACTAAAACTAATTAATATTTCCTTATGTTAGACTGTAGGATGATCGTTACAGTTTCTGCATTTCTAATGTGACGTTATGTCATGTTTGTCTATTTACACATATAAATAATTCCTGGTAACACTTCATAGCCTAGTGATAGAAATTTACGTAGAAGAAGTTATTATTAAATAAAAGTCTGTATCTTACTAATTTGGAAATAATAGTGTTCAATCATTTTGCCATAAAGAAATAAATTTAAATAAGTACAGTATTTTTACATGCATTTTATATGCCAGAGACAAGGTTACTGCAAGCAACTATACCAAGGTCACGAAAATCCGGATCGGTCAAAATTATTTCAAGTCAACTCATTAAAACTCAACATAGTCTAGTTAATTTTTCCTACAAACTTATACAGAAGTTAATTTACAACGGCCTTTCATTAATACAAATACAATAAAACAGTTAAGGTCATGTAGTTTCTTTTGTTAATTAAATAAACAAATGTTATTTATATTATTCGATTAAGTCATGAATAAATTGTACATCCGGCCCCGGTTTCACGAAAAAACTTAAGTACGTACTCAATATTCATTCTCAACTTTGAATTGAGCATAGAAAACGACTCAGTTGAGTTTGTGTTTAATCTTGTGTTTCACGAACATACTTAAGTACGTGCTCAGCTGAGCATCTACTCTGCGTCAATTTATTATTTTCGGGCGCGTAAGCGATCTAATTTCCGGTCACTCTTTAACGTTACACGGTACAAATGTTGTACATTTGACATTTTGCGGGAAAGTATAGCGTACGGTTTGTCGTCTGTTTGTCAACAATGGCAATGTCTAAAAGATCGATGAACTGGTCGCCAACAGAGAAATTAAAGGCCATCGAGTTAATTGTCGATCGGCAGACGGTCTTGTTTGGCAAATTTAAAGGTGTGGGTGGCGGACTGAAGGCCAAAGAGGCGGCGTGGCAAGAAATTGCCGATCAGTTAAATGCGTAAGTAGATATGCCAGATTTTACAATATACACAAATTTGATTTAAATAGATAGATTATATGAATTAAGCATTTGTGTATATTTTTGTTTGACCAATTTAATTTTGGCTGTAATAGGGTCTGTTCATGATAAAGATACCAAATTATCTAGTCATAGAAAGCTATCAGGCACTTACCAGTTATGTTTATAGATATACACTTTTCAATGTTTTTTATCATCGACTAGATGAAACTGTACAACTTACCAGATAGCATCATCATTTTGCATTACTATTTTAAATAACATTTTTGGCAGATTTAACTCTGCTTCTTCATCTCCCTTACTAATATGTGTATATCATATCTTGTCTTCAGTTCTGGGGTATCTTCATGCAATAGATCTGCTGTGGAAATAAAGAAGATGTTTCACAACACAAAGTCCAGAGGTAAATATTATTAGTATTGTTAACACTCTTTCTTTTGTTACTAAGCACAAGTAACTGCTTGTAATTTTCATTTGATTAAGTTGACGTCAGTGTCAATGGGTTATTTTGTAGTGTGCATAGTTTTGACTTGGGTTTTTGAAGTTTGTTAAAATTTGCCACATGCTTTCAAACTGTGTTTATCCTTGATGTTTTTTTCTGTACTACAACTGCTTTGAATATATATAAAATGTGCATTGACAAAACGTTAATGTACCTCTAGGAGTTGCATTTAATATTAGGACATTCTTTCTGGTTCAAATTTAAAAGTTTAACTTATTCAACAGCAAAGGAAAAGCACGACTTAAGGCAAAAAACAGGTGGAGGACCAGCAGTGCAAACAACCCCTGCTGAGGAGTATGTTCTCCTTGGAGACAGTGAACTGCCCCTCACTGTCTGGTTTGGGCATTGGTATTGACACGCTGCAAGGTAAATACAGTTCCGAGCTATTAAAATATATTTCAGTTATCAAACAATGCTATATAATGTTGTAATTTCTTTAAATATAATGATGTGATTCATTAATTTGAATAAATAATCTAAGTTAATTGTGCTGTAAACACATAAATATGTTGTTTTCTTTACATAGTTTGTAAGCATATGAAATGGATGTATGTGTTTTTCAATTTTACTGTCCTATAGGTTATTTGAACATTCAACCATTAACAAACCATACTGCTTCTTGTATAAAAAACACAATATGTACTTTTCTTACCCTGTATCATGTGTGAGAACACAGGTTATGTACTTTATGATGTTGCATTTTTCAAAAGCATATAACTTTTCATTGTTGTATTATATATAATGTAATTTATCATTGTAATTTATAGATGCCGTTAAGCCTGACGGAAATATTATCTCTATCGTTATTGAAGAGGAGACTATGTAAGTGTTAAAACAGCCTTTATCTTTAAAAAAATGCATATCAATTACTTTGGTTATCTTAAACTTTAAAGTATATAAGCTTGCATTTTTTACAAGTGCCAATGTGTGGGAATAACAATCACACAAAACAAAACTCAAAATGTAGTGATAGTATTTTAATTCATTACATTTTACTAGTAAACAAAGTCAAATAATGTTTGTTTTGTAAATTAATTTTTATTTATTTTAGTTTTTGCTAAATTTGATTACAAATTTATTAACTGATAAGAGCTCAGTGACTTTTTTAATAAAGCACAGTCGGCAGAAAAAAAGATACTAATTAGGAAAATACTTCTCCCAATATTGATATAGGATAATGGATTTCTCTTATTTCTAAAAAGAAAACATGTTAAATATCAATTTTTGAAGAAAAGAATTTATAAGTTCAAAATTGGATGGGGAATTTTCTTAAAATTTAGCATAAATTTCAACATCGAAGTATACAACACATTAATTGCAATAATTTTAACATTCTGTATATTGTCTATTACACTTGTGTTACCTTACTGTAGGAAGTAAGGTTTTTCAGCAGCATTGCTTTGAAATGTCATATATGATTTTTATGTAAAAAAAATTATTTAACAAGGTTTTATGTTATGTCTTAAATAGCCCTTCACTAATATTACATTTCATAATGTTTTTAATGAGAAAGAATTATTGTACACATAAATAAATAAGTGTTGTCCATATAAGATATTTATGCTGATTTCTTCCCAACCTGTACATTGATTGAGTGGAATCCTTTTCTGTTTATGTATGCAGGTTCATTCTGCCTAGGTCCAGAGATCCTTACATGCGTACAATCAATGGCACCAATGACATTGGGAAATCCTGAAAATTAATAAACAAAAAAATCAATATTATGGTAGTAATTAAGAAATTTATAATCGGTTCAACATTTAGGACTTATTCTTTTATATCTGAATTATATACTTTTCACTTGCAAAAAACATAAAACATACTAAGTAATAAATTTGTTAAATGTTGTTATAATATTGTCATTAAAACATATTTAAAATGTATTTTTTTAACTATCAAACTTCCATTGGAGCGATGAATGGATAACAAACTAGCTTTATAAATGGTCAATATTAAGAAAGGGTGTCACTTAATATTAACTAAGGAAGGTCTGGCTAAAAAAAGTGAGAAGCAGAGGCGCGGTTGGGGGGGGGGGAGATTAAATTATTCAATGGTGCTAATTAAAACAACAACAACATCGATATGAGTTCACAGTGCCAACATAAATATTGGTAGAACGCAATTTACACCTCTGATTAAGCTGTTAAAAATCTCTAAGTAAAATCTCAAATTTATGCCTTTATTACAACTGTATATTAATCAATCTATCATAAAGCTCGACTTCTTAGGGGCTAAAGAATGAAAGACAAGACGATTATAAAGAAAAATAAGGCAGTTTAACAATGGTAACTTCCCTTATTCTATATATAGGTCACAGTATACATGTGCGTGTTTACACAAGTTTGCTTACCGGCAATGTTGAAGAACTGTCTTTTAATGGTATTTGTATCGGCAGTTTGTGGCCATTTCACCCACTGGCGGACATGTCCACAAAGAGTGTTCCCTTCTTAATCGCCCGACATACAGAAGACTTAGAAACACCGTGTCTGTCAGCAATGATGATATAATGGCACCCACTTGCATAAAATTGCAACATGCATAGAACAGTCAACAGAGGTGGGAGGGGTGATGAGCGAAGTGTCGCACTTTCAATGGACGAATGGAGAAAACCAACAACAAACAAATTGGATTCTGGAAAAAAGCGATATCTTTCCCTTATTTCTGATGCGGACAGAACTTCGAGGGGATTAATACGATCAGGAATGACCCGTGGTACTCGAGAAAATCGACGCAGACGCTGAAAGCGGCGTTCGAGGTCAGCCATATTTGAGCATGCCCAAATAAGTTGAGAATGCCCCATAGCGTTCTCAAAATTGCGTGCTCAACTCGGATATTTGAGAACGTCATTGAGTATGAGAACATTTGTGAAACGGAACTCAAATTTATTACTCAAGTTGAGCACCGATTTGAGCACGGCGCTCAGACTTGAGCATGAGAACGTACTTAAGTTTTTTCGTGAAACCGGGGCCCGGTGTTTCTTTGTGATAACGTTAATTCATTTTTCCAGTGAATTACTGCCATATAAACCCGTGTAATCAAGGAAACTGCACAAATCAGCCAACTACCTACGCCTGTAGCTGTACAGACTTATGTGGTATGAATTGCACAGGTGAGTAGGAATATTTGCTTGTATTATAAATACAAATGTTCCAAGATATAAAACGAATTTGACAGGATTGTTTATGTTTTATTGTCCGATAACAGTTTTTAACCGGGTTTTCAACGAAAGACCTGATTATTTTGATATCAGTTTGGATAAATCAATCTTGCTGAAACTTAAGATATAGTAAGCTTGCATGAAAACCTAGCTTGAGATTGGATTTGTTAAACTGCTGAAAAAGCTGGTTTCGTGGCATGGCCAAGTTTCGTGTTGTTCATTTAAAATGTCCGATGCAGTTATCGAAGGTTAATTTGCGACCCTTTGGCGGGATTTGTTGTAACTCTGCTATCGATAAAAGATTTTACATGTGTGTTGACAAACTGATCCTTCCAAGGGCGGTAACTGCACTTTTTCTGCGGTATTATGTCTTATGCAGTGTTTCTTTCTTACATTTTTATGTGTTTACCGCCACAATGCGTTAGTCCATATGCTGATAAATGTGAATTTTAACCGAGCCATGTCGTATTTGTATTAATAGTAGAGTACAATATAAGAAAGTGATCGTCAGCATTACTTGTGTTTATTTATTTAAATATTTGTTCACTTACCAAAATCTGATTTATATTTCTGTGGTTGTAGTAATTGCCATATTATAAGGTCTTAGGACTACTGATTTTAAATTAGTTCATACTCATTTTCACACGAGCATATACACGGCCGTTACAACTTCAACAAGACCCTGTTAAAGACAATATATTTCCCGCCGGTTGGTGCTTGTTTGAAGAAAGGGTTAAGTCAGAATTTGCATATAAAGAAAATCGGAAGAAATCAGTCATAGTTTTTTTTCAATAGTTTACTTTCTGGTTATCGTCTTAATGATAGAAAAAAGTACAATTGCATTAAGTAATAATATGCGCTCTAGTACATGTGGGTTTGTCTGTTCAGTGGAAATAAAACAATTCAGCACTATTTAAGGAATAAATCGCAGGTATTGAGTTTCAACGTTGTATGGATTCCAGTTGTAAATTATTCAGTAGTTGCCGAGAAAAGCGCGGAAACGAAATACTATTCATAACCCTGTGTTAAATGGTCAGACGGGAAAATGCCAATGATATGTACATCTTTATTGTGGAATTGATGGTTCCAATTAAGCCGTTGCCGAGTAATAGGACGGAAACGAATTTTACTCTGTTTACATACTGCATAACTAATCAAGGTCTATAACTTTGTGTTGAAGGGTCCTGCTGGAACATGCCATGCGTATGCGCATTTTCTTTTGTCATTGAAATTTCCCACGAAGATTCATTGAAATCAAGTGAGTAATTGTCTAGACAAAAGCGCGTAAACAAAGTACTATTTAGTGGCCATAACTCTGTGTAAAATGGTCAGACTATTCCAATAAAATGCATATATCCTTTCGGTATTGATGGTTGGTTTCTATAATGTTTCCTTGAAATCTATTTAGATGTTGCCGAAATTATCGCAGAAACGAATCTTATTTTGTATAAATACTGCATAACTATTCAAGGGCAATACCTCTGTGCTGAAGGGTCCAACTTGAACATGCCAAGGATATGAGCATCTCCTTTTTGTATTTATCGTTCTCGTAAAGTTTCACTGAAATCAAGTCAGAAAATGTCAAGAAATAGCGCTGAAACAAAAGAGTATTCAGGAGCTATAATTTTGTATTAAATGGTTTGACCGAAGTATGCCGATGAAGTGCCTATCACGTTTTAGTAGTAATGGTTCCCATAAAGTTTCATTGAAATCCCGTATGACGTTGCCAAGAAATAGCACAGAAACGGATGTTTCTTGCATACATAAATAATCAAGGGACACAGAACTTTCTGTTGGAGGGGTCAACCAGAACATGCCGGGGATATGCGCATCTCTTTTTTATTATTGCAAGTTCCCACAGATTTTCATTGGAATGTAGTAAGTAGTTGCCAAGAAATAGCGCGGTAAGAAAATACTATTCAGGGGCCATAATTATGTGTTCAAAGGTCACACAGGAACATGCCAATGATATGCACATTTCTCTTTGGTATTGATGGTTCGTTGAAATCCAATACATCGTTGCCTTGAAATAACGCGGCAATGATATTCGGATATTCCTTTTACCGTTCTTCTTAATATTGTTCTTTTTAACTTATGGCAATCGTTTATTTTTATCTGATTTTCCTGTTCCAGAACCTTGCACTACTACATCGACAGGTAGGTACTATTACATACAAATACTTTCATGAGCCTTTGTTTACAAGCTAGTTAAGTACATATAGTGTGTATATACAATTATATTCCGCTACTTTCTTTGCCTGTAATAATAATACAGAATATTTAAGATGAAGTAAATATGGGGTCATATTTTTTGTGAAGATTACAAAAGTCGGTCGCTACTTGGTAGCGAAAACAATGGTGAAGTTTGCAGGACAATTTTACAGAGCAGAGCTATTAATAACTGAAGTTTTTTAATGTGTATATTGATTTGTAGTAGTTTGCGGTCTCTTAAACACGAACGTATAAACCAGTATTTAAGTTTCTTGTATATTTTCAGCTGATGCATAACTATAATCTTTTGACAAAAATTAAATGAAGATGTTTAGCTTAACAAATAACCAAGGACATACAGATTAACTTGTCTTCAAGAACAAACAAAAAGACATAACAAATCTCCATAACAAATCTTCCTGTTTTCCCTATTGCTGCGGACATACAATCAAGATGCATTTATTATGTTTAAAAAGTCGGGTAGTCATCTACATGTTATGTTTTAACTAATATCATCTTAAATACGCATAAAATGTTGTATGCCTTGTCAGAAATATTTATCCACCGCTAGTCGCGGAAATTACAAATAAGGATAAATAATCTCGTCATATTTTATGTCAACACGTTTAGATAATAAAAAGATTCATACAAAAACAGGTGACGTTAATCTGCGTGATATTAAATTATTTTCATTATTTTTAAGCCATTTTGTTGATAAAGCAGACGATTTGCAAACGATGCCGCCAGGGAATGATGATGGAAAATTAAATTACCCTATCTATATTTTCTTTATCATTTATTGAAATTTTGTATTGCTTATGCTATCAACTTTTCAACTACCTTAAATGAAATACATATATAGTGAATATTCCATTAAAGTGTGTGTTTTTTTATCTCTTATTTGCTCATGAGCTACGTTATCCTATCTTAAAATGAGCTAGGTTATCCTATCTAAAAAGACTTGCTAATATAAACAGAATGTATACTTTTGTAAAATGTCGTCGCCTTTTGTTTATAATGTGGCTCTTCTTCCTATTTAGACCTTATGGGGTTATATAATAAAAACGCATTGTAACTAATACGGAATTTAATGCTAAAATAACTTAATATACAGTCAATAACACTATGGACACGGCTGCTCTTTTCCGAGCCACACACGGATCTAGCCTCTAAAACCTCGCGTTTTGCCCTGGAATTCAATGTGCATGCCCCGTAATTCGGACTAGTGACCTCTCGGACAGGCATTGCTAAATTCCAGGTTCGCTTGGATAATCACTACATTCCTCTCCACTTTATTTGAAAGATTCCAACACTATTTGGCTAAGAGCAACATGCTTTTTTGAGGTAGGGTGATAGGGGATCAGCAGAAGGCCAGGTGAAGTGCAAAATGCATCATTCACAAGCTCATCTGACAACATTTCACCATTTACTACAATCAGTGTTATCGGTTTATTTAACATTTTTATAAATTTATGTATAAATGATTCAATTCCTTAATTATATAGGGAATATTAATGACAATTTTGTTCTCATGTAACACCAGACTTGTGGAAATTATGTTAGTGTGTAAGTAATAACTTCTGATATAATGACACTATAATATATACACCATTACTAGTTCAAGAAATAGAATGTAAAATTCTTTTAACTATTCCCATGGTTCAAATAATTTCACGCAACCCTCGAACCTTAATTGTTACAGAAACAATCATAAGCCAGAGAAATTGCTATATTGATATTCTGCGCACAACATGCCGTACAGAAGTAACCAGTATAAACAAAGAATTGTGTACCTCTGATTCTAAACTTTATGCAATCTCAGGGCGTTCTCCTTGGTGCTTCGTACCACATCCTCCACCGATTTTTCCATGATCACACTCACTATATTGGCCACACATATATATATATAACTCGTTTGGGGCTGACCACATGGAGCCCGTCTCCGAAATATGGAGCGTCCGTTAGCAGCACCTTCTGAATGGGTAGTGAATGTATAGCCTCCTTTTGCTCAACAAAGAAGTGTTTGCCGGAACAGGAATGCATATGCATTCTCTGATTGGATTGCAGTCTCTAAAGCAGATGCAGTAAAAGCCATTGTTTTTTTATGCCGTTGTCACCTGTGATGCCTCTGCAGTGGACAATCAATACCTTATCTTTTGGTACAAGGGGCACAAGGTCTTCAACCAGCCTGTTCCGATCTGTCCACTCATACTAAGATACTGAATGGTCCAGTCCAATCTCTCCAATCCCTACAACCCTTTTATCGGCGAGTAACATACTCAGCCGTTTCAGAGCTTCATGGATAAAATGATTGGATCTCCTAAAATGCTTAGGATGTATTCCAACAGTAACAAGGACTTCTGTAGGCAAACGATTCAGCGGTGATGTTGTGGGGTAAGATTATGGGTCACAGTAATTCGCAACTGCCTTAATGACATTGACAGATCTACCGTCTTCCACCTGCGCCAAATTTATGAGCTTCAGTGGCGATTAAAGACGATCCAGGTGGAAATGGCTGTCCACAACTTAAGGAATGACAGGTGCTGACACTTTCATGACCGAGCAAGATGCTTCACGTGCTGCACACAACATCATCCAGGTTTTCCGACGCTGGGAATCTAACAATGCAGGTGTACCATAAATTTGCCTTCCAATGAAAAAGAGCCGGTTCAGAATTTAATGGAGCAAGACTTAATGAGCTCGGAACTGGCAGAATAGCTCTAATGTCTTCCATTGATTTGATGATCTAGTTATTTGCTCCACCGCCGAAATGAGGTCATTACTGTTAAGCAGCACTAACCGGTCTTGAAGGGAGGCAAAGCCATCGAACCACTTGGAGTAGCTACTGTCGTCTTGCTGCTTCTTGAATGTTATCAGTCAAAGATCTGGGGCGAGTGATGTTTGAAGACATACAAACGAAGGTATTTGATTCCTTCACCTGAACAATCATTTACAAGACATTCTGGTTGACGAGCTTGACGTCTTTTCTTCTTCAGCTGGTCATTTTACAGTTTAATTCTCTTGTTGGGGAGGGAGATACGGAGGTCTGCACCCACTGAAGAAGAGGACGTACACTCCTGGACGTGTTTTCTTTCTGGTGACACCTTTCGTTTCATTTCTCATGGGTTCCTGAGTTAACTTTTAATCGCTTCAACGAAATGCAACAGGCACAAAACTTTCCACTCATGGACTTGGAGTATCAAAAAAAATATCAGGATCTGGATCTGGCCCTAAATCTTCCATGCCTTGACTTGTTAAACATGGCACTACCACCATTTCTTCATCTGCGGAATGTACTGATGGTGTGCAACATGCATTTGACATCATTTCTTCATCTGCGGAATGTACTGATGGAGTGCAACATGCATCTGCCACCTTTTTTCCCCCTACATATCTGAGTCTGGCACCAATCTTATCTGTTGCAGATAGTACACGCTGCACAGCTGATTCGGTATGTGCTTTGAACAGACTGACATGTTGGCTAATCCAGGACCTGTCCATCAGTTACAATGTGTCCAGCGAAGATGCCAGGGACATCAACCAACTTCTATTTTTCTTGACTCTTACCCCTTTTTCTATTTGTCCTTTTACCATCTCTGTTATGGATTTAAGTAAATGAATAGCACCACCTCTATCCGCGGCCATCATCAGCCCCGGTTTACGAACAAAATGTTTCTGGTGTTTCATACATTCTGCCTTTGGCAAGAAGCTTCTCGATTATATGCTTGAAAGGCGGGTTGTCCATCGCTGTTCCCTCTGAATACAAAAATAAAATATGTTTTAGTCGATTATATCAAATCAGAAAAAAACAAAGATCAGAAAACAACACAGATCAAATGGCTTCTTTAAGTCTTTTACAACACACCTCACGTTTGTATTGTCAATTCCCACAGCGTCAAACGCCGAAACATTCACACATGATTCGTGATACAACTCTGAGCAGTAGTCTCACTGAAACATAAATCTGCCCCCGTACAATATAAAGTGTCATTATCTTCCTCGAGGTCTCCGTCATCTGAACTCTCCTTTAAGTTCTTAATCCAGGTCGGTGTGTTACGACTTCTGCAGGGCATCATTCGGCCGTGATTCCCCACCAATATCGATTTTTATTTATCCCACCTATTCTGAGATGTGATTAAAGCATCGAACCGAATCCATCAATGTTCTTTTAAAACTTCCCCGAGAGTCTTTACGTTGGGTCCTAGATCTGTGTATTTGTAATACCCTACATATTTCTTCGAACAATTTACTTTCAAAATTACGCATCTGGTCCGAAAAGATAAGGATACCCATATCTTGAAAGGAAAGTATCAATAGCTGCTTTAGCAGTAACCTCAGCAGTTTGTAAAGGTAATGGTACGCATTCAACCACCTTGTAAACTGGTCTACCATCATCAGACAACGTTCGTTCCCATTTTTACTTTTTCGGCAATGGGCCTAAGAAGTCTATGTGTACTCGTTCGTTCCAGCTGGGCTCCAGATTGATATTCCCTTATTGGAACTTTTCCATATTTGTTATTTTTAGTCCTTGCAAACCCCTGGTGGCCGCCAGGCGGTTTGTCATGACTCAACTTCAAAGCAACATGCTTAAGTGAAAATGGAATGACAAGTTGAAAATCACAACCATTGAGCTTACGCCGAAACAGTACATTATATACTAACTGAAACATGTCACTATTGGTCCAATAATATTTAGTCTCAGGACTTCTGATAAGTAAATCGCTGTCACAAGGTTCTGCTTTGTCCTTTAACTAATATATCAAATATTTAAGATTCTCATCTTTAGCTTGTTCTTCTTGAAGTTGTTGAAAGGAGAAACCCTAACATGATTGATTATCACTAGATGTATCCTTAGACAGTTGAACATTTCTGAAGCTATGAACGACAAGCTCTTCTACAACAATGTCAAACGAAGTCCCAGTTCCATATCATCATGCCATTGGAAGTTCAATTGTCCATCACTCGTACTCAAGTTGTCTCATTGACGGATCACATTGTAAACTTCCGCGGTCTGACAGATTCACGGCATTGTTCACATCTTCAAAGAAGACAGACCACTGCCTATAAGCCCTCACACAATAGTGACAGCCACCGCAAGGTAATGTTTTTTGATATGTTCCAGCTATGTACTTATTACAAGGTGTAAGACTGTCTTGAATTCGTTATTACGCATCATCCGTATTGGTAGGTTTAGCTCCTGGTCTATTTTTTACCACTATGTGATATTGTGATAGCTCTTCTAGCCACCGTTCTAATTACCCCTAAGGGACCTTAAACTTTAATAGCCATGTTAAACTAGAATGATCACTTCTGACAGTGAATACTTTGTCTAGCAAATAGTATTTAAACTACCGTGTGAATCGCACAATGCCTTGAAGTTATGTTCTTGTCGTACAGTATCGACGTTGTTCTGGTGTTAATTCAAAACTACTGTAAAAATGATTTTTCACACTGTCTTGCACTTCGCTTAATACACCTCCAATAACAAGGAGGTTCAACCAGAGAAAAATTCAGGGTTTCAAATTATTTGTTTTTCTTTCTCATCATCCGAGTGGAAGTTTTCTTTTTTTCCAATAAGGCATAAAGCGTTGTGCCAACATGGCAAAATCATTTACAAAACTTCGATGATAATTTACAAACCCCATACATTTTTCTACCGCTTTTGAAGATTTTGGTATTGGCCAGTCAGATACTGTCTGGACATCCTTTTCAGCCTTAGAAACAGTATTTCCACTTACAATTCTTCCGAGTAATTCCAATTCTTTTTTTTAAAAAAAGGCTAAAAAATAAAACCATACTGCCTGAACCTTTTTAATGCCTCATCCAAATGTATTACGTTATTTTCAAACGATATTCTCATAAGAATATAGAAGACAACGTCCTATGAGCATGACTAGTTATCTAAGAATGCCAGCACAGTCTTCTAGGTCAGACCCCTCATTATCAGGTTTACTAGTCGTGAAAAGGCTGCCGGTGAATTAGTCGAACCAAAACCCATCCTTACATGTTCGAATAAATCATATTTTGTCAGAAAAGTAGTCTTTTCTGTCAGGTGGGTTTAATAGGTACTTACCAGGAAGCTAAATTAGCGTCAAGTTTTGAAAACCATACATTTCCTGCTAAGGAATCCAGATAATCTTCAACTAGTGGAAATGTTTCTTTCAAAGTGACATTATTCAATGCACGATAAACAATACACCATCTTACTGACTTATCACGTTTACGTATCAGAACTGGTGCTGCCGCACATTCTGATATGCTTTCTTGAATAACTCCCGCATCCAACATCTTCTTTAAATGCGCTTCTTCCTCTCCTGAAAAGCAGGCTGGAGTCTAACAAAGTCTAAGTTTGATCTGTTTTGCATCACCTGTATCAATTGAAAGTTGAATAGCCGTAAAGCTGCCTTAATCACATACATTTACCGCAAATACATCAGCATAGTCTCTTAATAATTTGGCTTCACTGATTGAGCTTCATCAAGGTTATTCTTAGATATTTCAAATACTGACTGGAGATGTTCCGGGACACTTATATCCTTGCTATGTTCCTCCACCTGACAACATGCCAGGTTAGGAATATTTGAGGTTAAAGAACAACATGTATCAGTCCCCTCCACATTTCTCTGGTTTTGATCACCTTCCTCTACTGGAGTACCATAATTGCTAGTGATTTGACTGTCTTCTAGTACCTCTGAAATTTCAAATGCATTTCCAGTTAAACTACCCTTTCTAATGGTATGGGAATTTTCCGAAAGATTAATAATACAAACTACTGGGGATCGTTTAGCAGTTCTAACAGTTTACTGTATTAGGTGGAATGACTGCGCGTTTAGATACTGTAACACAACCTGTCGCAGGCTTTTGACTTTGAAGGTAGTTTTAAGAGGAATAGATTCTCCTTAACTATCAAACAGTCAGACTGGAGATCTAGCAAAGCTTGTTAATGTGTAAGCAAATCGTATCCTAATAACATATTGTCGGCAATAGGAGCAACATAAACCCTTTCCTTAAATGTCTGATTTCCTAGCATCATTCCAATGCGTTTTGAGATGAAACCTTTGATTTTTGTGTCATGGTCTGCCATATTTAGATTAACACTATGAATCTTTTCAGGTTTTTCCTTTAATTGATCCTTTTAAAGATATTTTAAAGATCTTGATAGAGTACTGTGACTCGATCCGTTATTTGTAATTTGCCAACTATCACTTCGACACAGGATACACCAGCCCTGACAACATGCACAGTGACTGGTTCATCGTTATTTACTTTAACATATTCTGGTATGATCTTTTTTGAAGATGTCCTTTCTGAATCTATTTTATTATCCAGGGTATTGTGGCCACCTAGTTCCTCGGGCTTCGGGGGATGGCCTTCTCCACCGGCCCATTTTGGTTTAAAGGTCGATTCGCGTCGGAAGAGTTTTTGTTGGTTGTCTGCAGCCTTTAATCACATGTCCTTTACTTTTACAGTAAAAGTACTGTACCACCTTCTTCGTTGGCGAAGTTGAGGTTCTTTCTGTTAAATTAATTTGCACATTTTGCTTGGAGTTCATTTCGTCAATAGTCCTCTTAATTTTATCCAGCCTGGAATTTTCATCTCCACTGGATTTTACGGTCTTAAGGCTTGGTTCATTTCTTTGGTTTTTCCTCCCGTCTAACACCTGGGTCATAGCCTGTTGGATGGTGTTTGTTCTTTCAAAACAGGCATGCTTACCAGCATCTTTGTCTATGCAACCTTGGCAGAATTTTTATACTGCTTCCCTTAAAGCATACTCTTCAGGAAGATTCTGAAATGCCGATGTTGCTAGGGTCAGGACCCTATCTGCCCAGTCTCTCTCCTATGGACTAAGAAGCCTGTTGGAATGTGGTCCTACTTGTTTCTAATGTTCCAAACCGCGACTCCATTCTCTTCATGATATCTTTGAAACTGTAGAAATTGCCCTTGTATGTCGCCATTGTTACGAAGTCCAATGCTTTCCCTTCAAGACACCAATTTATATACTCTCTGCATTCACTATCACTCCAATTATTAACTCTTTTGTAACTGAAAAAGTATGCTTAAAGAAGAGCCAGCTATGTTTTTCATGGTTGATTCACGTGTTCTAGTAATGCACAGCTCTTTGACTTGCAACTATTTGTTAGGCTAGTTACTCCATATATATTTAACAATATGTGACTGTCTTCCACCATTGGTCGTGTAGTTACTGAGTACAAAGTGTGCGGTAAAGTGGTAGGCCTGGTAAAATACACAGGCTGTGCATTAGATAAATTGTATGCATATGTCACATACCCTTCTTGCTTAGTAGTGAATGCTTGTAGGACGGCTAACATTTGTTGCTGGGACATTTGCGTATATGGCGTATATTGTGTGGTTTGCATTGTTGGAAATGTTCTGTAATACTCTGGTTCAGCTAATGATGCCATGTGTTGTGATGAGAATACATGCTTTGGGATGGTTGGTCTCGCAACATGCGATGACAACTCAGTATCTGCTGGTGCATTATACATTGAAGCTTTATATTGTCACGTTGGTTCTGCAAAATGCATTGGCAATTCTTGCGTTGTTGTAGATGGCCTTGCAACATGCATAGGCGACTGGTTTGTTCATCTAGGTAGCCAAGCAAGACGCATAGGTAACTGTTGTAACTGTCTGATTTGAAGTATTCTTTTGGCATGTGATTGGTTAAGCAACATGCTTCGACCATTCATTCTGAGGTGAAGACATATGTAAGGGTGTTGCTGGCGTTGCAACATTCACTTGCTCATATATGAATTAAACTGTTTCTTAATAATACTGAATTGTTCTGAATTATTGAAATCAGAAATGAAATCTTTTGTCATCCCCCCTCCCTTATGTCTACAGATTCTGATTGTGTTCTCACTGTTGAGAAATTTATGAGCTCTGCAATGTTTTGAGGTATTGGTCCACCAAGTAAGACTGCTAATACATTTGGCGTAATGTGATCATATGTTTCGCTGATATAAATAATAACTTTTTTCACCAATTGATGGTATAGAACACAATTCATTTTCCGACGTAAAGTTAATTTGAATCTGTTTGACATTAGTGGCCATATTTGACAAGTACAAATGTGAAGCGAGGTCAAATTACAATCAATGAATACTCAAGTAGATGAAAAAAAACTCATTAAACACAGATGCCAGACATAACATTAAAAATTGTTCAATTATTTCATAAATATTCGCTAAAATATCTAACTAGCAAATATATAAATGACAATTCAATTTACTTTAAACACTTCAATGTTAAGCATTTACACTATGCAGTCTGCTATATTTATTCATTCTGGTTGTACTCCAACTACGATTTTTTTAACAATACATCACACTTAAAACGCATTAATGCTAAATAACAAATTAGACTCAGAACATATAGAGGCTACTAATTAGCAAATAGACCTCGTAAAATCACAAAATAAGCTTTCTATATTCATAGGAAGTCTGCTTACCTCATGAATATGGGCCATTTGCTTACCGTATTCATATGAGTCTGTTTAGTTAGGTTACTCATTAAAGGTCTAGCTTACTTATTGACGGTCATATTGGAATAAAGTAAACTCGCACGAATTCATATTTCCACAGCTTTTTTCACCTTTTGTTACCAAAACAAATAAGCATATTATTGCAAAAGTGCAACATGCATCACTTTACAACGTATGCACCTCTGTTTTTGGTCTTAGTACTGTGTGAAGGTCGAATCTCTCCCGTCGTTGACCGTTGTTCACGACTCACATTGTTAAATTTGCTGCTATGGATAGATGCAAACAATGGGTCAGTTGATAATGAGATAAACTTGGCATATCATTTAAAGCAGATACTTGAAAGGTCATGTTTCCCTAATGTATGGCCATACCAAAATAGGCAAGACAGAAATATAAACACAATTCAACACAGAATAAAAGATATTTGCATACAAAATTGGAACACACGAATAAACAATACAAATAGGTTGTTAACATATGCATAAAATCAAAATATGGAAAAATACCTTAATTAAACATTGAAGGCAAACTACAAATAAAGATTACAAAATTTAGACTCTATGCACACAATCGAAATATACAAACAGACAGATATGCAAATATAGAATGGCAACAACGACTATGTGAACAATACACTATGAACTTGATAGAAGATTGTAACCATTGTTTATTAGTATGCCCAAAGTATAAACAAGGCAAAAGGACTTTAAACCATGGGCAACAAATAATAAATTTATATCCCTCATGACAAATGAAAATATGAAAGTAGTAATAAGTTTTGGGATATATATAATAGCTGCATGGCAACTGCGACAAGAACAATAAAGTAACAGACATATGAATACCAAAGGGATAGTGTTCAAACATAATTAAATATAACGCTTATATTTAGACAAAAAATATACCTTAATGCAAGCATACAAAACGTCATGGAGGTATGTTCTGACATCTGTGTAAAAGTATGTATATACTCTTACGATTGGTATGACACGACAATCAACAAAATCTTCAACCAGGTTAATAGACTCACAAGTAAAATGCATGTATTTTCTTGGTGGTATCCGGTTGCAGCAAAAAGTTGGTTGTGTACACAGGGATAATAGCGTTGTAATGATTCATTTGTAACAACAAAACTTCAGATACCATACCTATCACTACCTAATAGATTTTTGTATACAGAGCATTTATCAAAAGAAAATGTTTTTGTGATGCAGTTGCATATATAAGCCTTGACAATCTTATACCTTGGACCAACATTTACATTATAAATTATCAGAACAACTCGTTTAATATATATGCAGGTCCTGTTTTAATAAATAAATCATCATCCAAATCAATCATACATAAAAATTATTAATACACGATAATTTACCATTGAATACTAAAGAAACATTCCCGAACTGTTGGCCTATGCCTGTCTTTGTTGGTCATTTATGGTCATTGCAATGTTAATTCGTACCGATATTGTTTCGAATAAATGCTCACTTACTTTGCATGTATTGATCCAGGTATGTATTTAAGGGAAGATTTAAGTCTTTATTACTGATCATTAAATGTAGACATATTTAAAACCATATCAAATGTATCTCTCTGTTAACCATAGCACATCATATTTCAGTCGGAAACAAATTGAACTTAGTATCTATCTGTAAATTCATATTTGGCACATTTTACATTAGCACCGTTTGACCGAGGTCTCATGAGTATCTGAAATTCCAAACGGATGGAAAAATCTCAACTACAGTACAATACGCGTGAGAGTAAGCTTGTATACCAATCGCGAATTGTCGGACAGTTTCTGTATTAGGTGCGTAGGCACTAAATGCATAGTAACCGTAAAATGTATGTCAAAAAAGTTTAATAAAACTAGAATGACATGTGAAACCATATAAAATCTCTCTGTTATCCATAACACATCAATTTCAGTCAAAAACAAATTTAACGAGATATTATCTGTAAATTTCTTAATTGGCACATATTTCATTAGCACCGTTTGACCGAGGTCACATGAGTGGCTGCAAATTCAAAACAGATAGAAAAAGCTCACCTACAGTACAATATGCCTAGGAATTAGCTTTTCTGCCAATCGCGAATTGTCAGACCATTTATGTATTACGTGCGACGGAGGCACTAAATGCATCGTAACCATAAAAAGCACAATCAAACAGTTTAAATCCTTACACAATTTGGATGACGAAAAATTTAAATACATCTATTAATTAAAATGTTTCTCGAGAAGTCTTAACACAAAGGGTCAGGCACAAACGAAATAATGGCGGCGGCGATGGAATCGCTAAGTTTATGAGCTAATTGCAAAAGGCAGGACATTGTGATAGTATTGATTTTTTGGTCAATATCAATGTTGTAGTTTTCATTCGTGTAATGCGTTGTTAAGGAGCTATAACTTATGATGAGATTTTACATTCCTGACAAGTTAAATATTTTTCGGACAAATTTACGCAGTGTAATTTCGGACATTATTTATTTAATTGATAAATATTAAGTTAAAAAATAGTTTAAGTGAAAATTTCAGTTTCCCATATTTCCTTCATTAGGTAATTAATATTGAAAATTATTACATCTGTGTAAAATGCATTCATAGACCATTTATTTTATGCAAAAATAAGTCATTTTAAAACAAAAGTATAAATGTAATGGTGTTAAGAAAATTTTTAATAATTTTAAGTTTTGACTTAAGATGCTTTGTGAATACGGCCCCTAGGAGTGGCATGTTAAATTTGGTAAAGAGATCTTATTATTACTTTATTATCGCCATTTTCACTATATTTGTCCATTTTTAAATTTGATCATGTTATACAGTCCCATAGAAGTTATTAGTAATAGGTTTGCAGCAAAAAAATATTTTTTATGCCGCTAGGATGTTGTTTTAGCTGAAAAATGGTATGTAACGTGACAATATGCACTGTGTATTAATTTGAAGAGCTAAAAATGATGGTTTTTCAGCATTATGTTGTATCATTTAAATATTACTAAGATTGCATAGCAAAATATTATATTTTGCATTAACAATTTATACTCATTGGTTATATTTCTTTCTAGTTTAATTAGCTTTTTGTTTCATCAATTTTTAAGAAAAAAATTAAAAAAAATTGACAGGGGTTTGTATACACGTAGAGTTTGTTATACATTTTGACAATTTCTTTCAAACTGAAATTAAGAAGCCAATGAATTGAGAAAGAAATTAATATTAAAATGATTTGCAGTTTATTTTTCAAGATTTATATGTATTTAACACAAAAACATACCTAACTTTGAACTAGCTTTTGTGTGCAATGTTTTTAATTATGTCATTCCTGCACACCTGCAAAGGGTAATATTTTGTAGTGTCTGCAACAGAGCTTCACACATTACAAAAACAAGAGATACAAAGTTTACTTTGCTGTTATATAAATTGCCTTGGGCACATGCTTCTACAATACAAGCGCTTTCACCAAATGCCTTAAGGTTTTTTCGCATTTAATGAAAAGCTTTGTTTGCAAGGGTGTAGTGTCCGCAACATAAATATTAATATGCTTCTAAATAAGGCATTTTTCATGTTCTCAAAGTTGTTTTTGCTAATAAATGTTTGGTTTGATTGCAGTTATATAAAAAAGTGAAATAAATATTATTGTCTAGTCTGATTTTCTGCCAAACAGGACATAACAGTGAAATTAATGTACTTCTAATATGGGCCAATCAGGATATTCAATGTATTTTAACATATATAATGTATATACCAATTGAATGATGAAAGACAGTCCAGGTAACTTAAAAGAAATAAAAAAGATGTGACTTATCTGAGACCAGAAAAAGGGTTTACACGTTTATTTTTTTTAATTATGTGTTGCGGACACTACAATATGTCTTTCATCCTTCATGTACCAATAATAGGTCTTATTGTTGAAGAACTGATGAAATAATACTTCTATTTTAAAAAGTTTCATCTCAAAAAGCTTAATTGATACCAATTGCAGTCAGGATCAAACACCATTTTTGCATTTATCATCTTAATCACATCAATATAAGTTGGTCATTCAAAGGGAGTACTGTTGTAAGAATTCTTAAAAGATCTGGGCTTACCAGTATGTTGATTTCTCTTTTGTCTTTGCCAGACAACTGAACTATTTAGATATGCACATTAATAAATCGATAGACTATTTACATGAAACATGCATATAATGATATAACATTATCTAATGAAAAATAAGAAGTTAAAATTAAGCCTAAATGTCAGTTAATGTGTAACATAATACTAATATGGCAACTTATATTAACACGAAGTCTGGTCAGTATAATTATTATTTATGTAGTGAGTTAGTTCTTCTATGCACTAGGAACTGGGGCAAATATTTATGCATGATAATTCTAAATCAAACTACGGTATATGATTATCAAAAACATAAGCAAGTTAACTGCCATTCCTTGTCATCACCAGCAATGTCATTTGAAATGTTTTAAAATATTACTGTGTGCATGTATACTCAACTCACAGGAAAATTCTTTTAATGCCTTTTTTTTTTGTTATTTCTTTTAGATCTGATTAATGGAATTTGTTAAAAATGATTAGAGTGTTCATCATTATTTTGATTTTTTTTAATAACAATGTCAGGTATACAGAAAGGTATTATTGCCACTAATTTGGTTTTCATTCAATTTGTTTTTTAATAACAATATTAAATAATGATTTAAGAGAATAGAGTGTGTCATTTACACAACTAGTGTGACATTTGCCAAATTTTTCCTTTGAAGGTGACAAAAATTAACAAGAAATGCTATTATAAAATGAAATACTGCTAATGTTTCTGTAAGAAAAGTCCCCAGGAAGCACGAAGTCCAAACAAATGAGTGCAAAACACTTACTTAATTTGACTTAGCATTTGCATATTCATTGTTATTATTTGCTATCAGTTTTTAAGTGTTTTTATATAAATTAACAACATTAAAACACACAATTTTATCTTCAGTAATTTAGGAAAACTATTTTTTAAAGTTTGCATTGATTTAAGACAACAAATCTGAAGTTTCTACAACATTTAAGTCTCCTTATTTTTTATGTTCACTTATTTGTTAGTTTGTATGTTCTACTCTTAAGTTTTTGCATTTTGGCATTGTAAAGATTCTATTAAAATTATTCTATCAACACAAAAATGAGGAGCATGTGTCTAGGTGGATCAGACAGTAAGAATAACAGTACATATTGTGCAATTCTTAGAATGCCCTAATTTTGAAATAGTGCTCTTTCATACACATGGTAAATGATGAAATATTCAAGTAAGTTAATAAATTGACATAACAAGCATCCCACAATAACTGTATAAGCACAATATCTTTGATTATATTGTAACATTTACATTTAAGATAATATATGTAGTGTCCGCATGGCAATGTAATACTTTCTTAATAAACATAACTAAAAAACATTCGTATTGATCACAATGCAAAACAAAATCATTTTATAATCATTTTACAAGAGAACTTATGATCACATATCCGAAATATCACATTCTTCGTATTTGTCCGAAAAGTACTCAACTTATTGAAATTTAAAAAAAAATAACATACGGAAATGCTCCACGAAAAGAAACTTTATCTTTAAGAATTTTATATATACATATCGATTGAAAATTGAACAATATCCCGATGAACAACTTTTGAAAGTATTTGGTTAACTTACAGCTATCATTGCGTCGGCCATTGTTTCGTGAATGCCAGACTTCTATTATGTTTACAATAGAAGCTGGGAACCAGACTAGAGAAGTCTGAGATAATTCGAGCAGTCGGTCCTCGCATACGATTTAGTGCAGTCATTTAATGTAAAAATAAAAATCGACAATTGGTGTTAGTTCAGGTTTAAATTGTTATTTTGTCACAGTTCTTACGTGTATTGATTTGATCTTAAGTGGTTGTTGTTTAAAAAAGAAAAGATATCAGACACCATAATAGATATATAGCAATATGGTCATTTTACTGTTGAAAAACATAAACATAAGCGTTAAAATATTATCGCTTCTTATAGCTGTGACTTTACCCCATATTCATTTCCAAAACCAATTTGAAATATAAGGGTCGCTTTATGGAATACATCTGTAATTTTTAAAAAGCCTGTTGTAGTTATAAGTAAGAGACTCAATATCACGCCAATATCACACCACATACATTACGTAACGTGTGCTTTAGCACATGTCATATTTGAAACCCTCTAACAGCTTCCTTTAATATAAATTACTAATTACTGCAATTTTCTGTTATAGCCGTCGTTGTTTTGCTGTATTTAAAACATTGAACGCTACTCCATGCTTTGTATCAAGTTTTTAGTTTTATTTTTAGTGTGTGTGTGTGTGCGCGCGCGCGCGCGCGTGCGCGTGCGTGCGTACGTGCGTGCCTGCGCGTGTGTGTGTGTGTTTCGTCATTCTGAGGAAGGCATAAATAATATATAATGCTTTAATGCAAATAGAATTAAATACAATAAAATTGTCAATATCCTTGAAAATCGTATATGTTTTGTCAATATTTACCGTGCGCTTTACTTTTCATGAGAATCCTTTCCATCACCCTACATATAACAACTGGATAGAGTTACGTTAATGTTAAAATGTGTGTTGAAGTGACTCTTAAGACATAGAGAGATATATTATAGAAACGTTTTCATAAACACAATTTCTAACGTGCTACTTCCTATGGTATTTTCATATCCCAACTTACAAGGTTTACACGAGTTTGTTCTAAAGTACAAGATTTCAATGCTAGAAGCCGGTTTACTTCTTCTAAATTGATACAGCAAGGCTTTCGATTTCCCAACTTTAAAATATAATAACAGTATGAAAACACTTATGCAGCAAGGCAAGGTATAATGTTTTATACAAGTTAAGGAAAATCCAGGATCTCTATGAATTTTCTGACCTCTTTACAAAACTTATCAGAAGGTTGATTGCTGACAGTTACAACCAGGGAATACTTCGTTCTACTGCATTGCTTGAAACTGACCCGTTTACAGGAAAAAACTTGCATTGCTTTTAAATTACGCGATGACCGGATAGGTAGTGGAGACTATATGAAAACAGTGACTTAAAGCCATAATTAGACAGCCATTGTTGGATAATTTGTCTCTGATTATAAAATATGCCAATTGCGGGTAAATCCTCGGCTTCTTATTATATATTATTTGAATCTCATTACAGATTGAATCCTCAAAATACTACATTCTGTTTTGGTGATTTGGGTTGTTTTCTAAAAGTCGATGATTTCTTTCGTGTTTTATTTTTTTTTTAATTTTACTTTTGACACTGTTTTGGCATATGGCGTCATGGCATTGTATGACGTCATTAAATTGTTCTTATTATACGTCATCGCTTGGGCTGTTTTATCTCAAATTACTCACTCATTCGGAACTTCTAGATTGCCAAGGCTTTTATCTACTGTACATATTGTAGATATGTGTATTTTATTACTAGTTAATTTGTCTATTCATTAGTTCATTTTATCAGTTTTAAAGCCCGATGCAGGTGCTTACTGTTAGTTGTCTCACTTTGACGGGATATTCCTATTTACATATAGATGATGTGGATGCTTCTGAATGTTGTACTACTCCATTTCAAAACGCTTATAAACTGTTATGACTTTGCTCAAATTTGAAATGACAACATTCCCATTAAGATAGGTAACATGAGCTCTTAACATAATTGTAAAAACAAAGCAATAAGCTTATAGCACATATATACAAAAGGGAAAAACAAACCTTAATGCACATTAAAGGCAGCAAGACGCCGCATAAAAAGAAAACAAAAGGACAATGTACGTTGCTAAAGTCGCGTATTTTACCTTCAGTATTCCTATAAAATTAAAATCTAGATATAAGATCTGATGAAGCTTCACGCGCAATAAAAAGAACAACAAAAATAACACACGGTTAAACTATTGTTAATAAACAGAAAATATGAAGGCGTAGAACAACTTTTTATCATTTATGTATTTATGATGTCAACTAGATTTATATGAATTTTATCATTTAGTTAACTACAACAGTATGCATATACAAACATTTGACGTGAGACTATACGAGCTTAAACAGCACAAAACTACACAAAAAGCGACTATTGAATACACTATTGAATCACTAAACTAAACTATTCACAAATACTGCAGAAGTATCAACAAAAGATGACTATATATATACACACATCTGTTTAGTTTGTTACCTATCATTAATTTGACTTACTCTTACAGTTTATTGTACTGTCATTACTTTAACATTTAACATTTATTTAATATCATATTAATATGAGATTGGGTTTGACATCCGTTTATCATTTTTTTAATTTGATTGTCTAGATATATATTGCAGCTGTGTAAAAAACCACTCAAGCATTTACATAAAAGAACGACGCTTTAATTTTAAATGGTTTACAATTAATGGTAACATTGAACGTAAAATCTTAAAAAACTTTAAACTTGTGTAAATTATTAAAAAGTATCGTTGAATAATAGACTAAGTGCACTTGTTTATGTTGTCCATAATAGAAAATAAGAAAAGATCTTATAAGAATTATCACAAATATCTAAATCTGAACTACCTCTAGACAAATAGAATATATGAATAAGTGTTCTTAAACGTCCACTTGTTTTTACCGCTGCCTTCATTATGTACATAGTTAACGATGTACATTTTACGCAAATGTTTGAATAATAAGTTCCATAATGTAGTTTATGGGCATGCCTTATTGTAACTGGTCAGCCATCATAAGGCCAATCATTATACGAGAGTTACTAACGCATATTTAAAAATGGCATGGATCATAACTAATAAAATTTTACTGTGTGCTATATATATTCTGACATATATAAATTAATATCTGGGGTTGAGTTACCGTCTTGTAAGAAATGAACTAACACATATTGTATATAAGTATATATATCACTGATATTGTTATTGTTGTTGCTAAAAAGTATGCATCTCTCAGAGAAATAACATGTTATCGTTGATATCTTAAGCCGTTTGAATGTATACAAAAGTAAGGATTTACAAGGAAAATAATGTAAGTTGTTTTATAATGGCACGTTAAAGCTTAATAAGTAATGTTGTTGAGGTCCAGTTCGAAATACATTTACTTTTTGGAAAGCAATCTTAAACTATTTTATACTTTCTTTTTCAAGTTCCACTGTTACAAACACAGAGTGTGCAAATTGGCTTAAAGGTGTACCATGATCTACGAAATGGTGTCGCATTTTTTTTTTCGTCATTGCTTTTTAAGAGTACCAAGCCAATATTCTATTGTATAAGTGCAAGTTCGGGGTCTTTTAACTGAATATAAGTCATCTACGTACTACGTACTACGTAACTTTGGTAAAGACCGTTTGTATATTTCCTTGCAAATAACATAATAAATAGAAATCAATTACTATTATAAATAAGCATTATCGGTTAAGAAATTATAATAATTATGAACAAATTGTAGCAAACACAAGCTGTTTATCTATCATTAATGTTAGTAATGTGCGGGTTTAATTGCCTGGTCTGCTTACACAAGCCATATATGAAACATGCATATCACTTTTATCCATAAATGAAACGAGGAAGAAATACAAAACAAATTTTCCAGTGAAGGTTATGTTCTAAACAATAATGAGTTTTCTTATTGACAAGAATAAAATGAGACCACTATCTTTCAAATGTTGAATCATTTTAACTGCAGTGATTACAAGCTGATTTCCCTATCGTCCAATGTGTTGTAGTAGTAAAATGAATCATGGCATAAAAATAATGTTTCTCTTGCTTTTTGTTGATTCTGAAATCGATGTAACATCATGATCTTCGTTTAGTTTGGCTAAAAGTGTAATGCATCATGCGTCAAGCATTATTATTGCTCTTATTTTCAATAATGTCATGCTTACAATGTTATTGGCCTTAATTAATACTCTTTTTGTTGTATTGGATTGAATTTAGTTGTTACATAGTTATCACTAATGTAAATTTCCATAACTAATTTCCATTAGGGTCATCAGTTTAGCAAATAGGCTTCCCAAACTGACACTGAGTTCATTTATTAATCATTTATTAATCACAATATAACAGAATAGTCAAGAAATACTGTTTAAAAGTATAAGAATTTACCTTAAAACACAAACTTCGTGCGGTGGAGATGTGTGTGTGTGGGGGGAGGGGGTTGAAGTTGCCGGTGGTACTTTGCTCGCCTTAGAAACTTCACGGAATGGATTCTGTTCGCCTTCCTCCTCCTCCTCCTTGTCATCATTATCACCAAAACCACCACGACTACCAAGACTGATACCATAATAATAATCATAATCAAAATCATCAACCTCGTCAGAAGCAAGAGCCGCAGCCGAAACACGCCCAATCTCTACCACCATCACCAGAACCGCTATCAGCGCCATGACACCCGCCACCATCCCTGCTACCAATATAACCACCATTACCACTATCCCCCATCATCACCAACAGAAACAAGAGCAGCATCAGCAGCATCTCAACAATACAACCAGGGCCATGTATGTGTGGGTGTGAGTACGTGTGTGCGTGCGTGTGTGTGTATGTGTGTGTGTTTGGGGATATTTAAGTTATGGCGCAAGTTGTGACGTCATTGAAAAGTGATGTCCACGTCATGTTTAGAAGAGAGAGAGAGAGAGAGAGAGAGAGAGAGAGAGAGAGAGAGAGAGAGAGAGAGAGAGAGAGAGAGAGAGAGAGAGATGGGTATTATTTCGATTAGAAGAACGATACAAAAGGAGTTGATTGTAAATGAAATTAACTTTTTGAACCAAGAAAAAAATACCAGAGAAGAGTAAATGGTTGTTGCATCCTGTTCATGTGATGATGATGATGATGATGATGATGATGATGATGATGATGATGATGATTATGATGATGATGATGATTATTATTATTATTATTATTATTATTATTATTATTATTATTATTATTATTATTATTATTATTAAATAAATGTGTCTTTTTCACAGGAGTACTCAAAGGCACCTAACAAAATATAAACTTGTAACTAAAATCATTGAAATGAAATAAAACATGTGTAGCAATTAGCAATGATACATAATACATTTAGATGATAATATACAGTTATACAACCACCAGAAAGTACCTGCATCAGGAGTTAAAATTGGTATGACATATACAGACTAAATAACTATTAATATAATAAACTATCAACATATAACAGTTTTATATGGTAGATAAAACCAGCTTAAGAAGTTCCAAACGAGAGAGTAGCTTGGAATAAAACTAAGCGTTGACGTATAATAATATATGTTAATAAATAAGTGATTTGATATAGGCCCTGTTATTTGTCCGAGGGCAGTCGTATTGGCCCTAGGCTAAGTATTTATAATCTAATTTAGTTTCGTTTTAAATGTTTTAAAACAACAGGATAAACAAATTACTGGACATGGTATTTTTATTTTCATAGTTTTTAATGAAGGATTCACAATCTTCCTTTGAAATATTCTGGAAACGTTCAACTTCAAATGGTGGGTGGGGTGCAAAGTTTAAATGTTGGTTTTCTTCCAGTTTGGCAATGATTTTATCTGCCTGACATTCACTCAATCGTTTTAATTCTAAAATGTCGTTAGCCAACTACTCCAGCATATGTTCTCTTCCCGACATATCTTCAAATATTATACATTTATTTGTTTACGATGTACTTCTTCAACAGCGTTTATCGCCTGAGTGCTATCGTCTGCTATCGTTTTTTGTGTGCATGTAAATTTCACTGTCATGAAAATCCCAAATATGTGGCTATCGGCACGTAAGGTTGAAGGTAACATATATGTACCACTGTATTGTTAAAAATTATTTCATGTTGTCAAATGGTCTCGAACTGGTTTAAGGTTTGAATATTTCCATCAAAAGTATCTTCAATCGACAAAAATACAAGATGGCCGCCATTTCAGATAAAATCTATATGACTTTTTGGCCCTGCTCTAGCAGCCAATCAAATTGCCCCAAATGCGGGCAAATTGGCCCCTTTATTTGAAATGCCACTGCATTATTATGCAATTTGCAGGGCTAATAATACATAGTTATTTAATAAGAAAAGTTAATGACGTCATACGATACAAAATGCCGTAAAATGTCAGATGTGCCAGAATTGGAAATCAAAGATACACACGGTAGAAATCATTGTATTTTAGTAAACGGATTTTTACGGATGGTAAGCGCATAGTTTGAAAAAGAAAACGCTAGCTTAGAGGGTTAACATCAGATTGGTTAATGATCAACAGGTTATGATTTTGAATGTTGATAAGGCATGATGAAGAACGAACTGGCTTACCTCTCTTCGCTGATTAATGTTTTGAGCGTATTCGAGTCTATCTAGTCTTGAAATGAATTCATCAAAAGCAGAACTACCTTTGGCACCTAACAACATGTGAAAAAAGTCACTACATTTAAACAAAAAAAAACATTTTTTCTTGCAAGAAGGTGTTATTAAGCGGCTAATAAGCTGAAATATTGACGGGATTAATCGTCACATGACAGGATTCTACGAGCAGGGGTCTTAAAACTACCAGTAAACGAAACCATTTGGGTGATCGATATCTTGTGAGGTGGTCATTCTTAGAAATAGGAAAATGAGAATAAAACCCTATGATATTTACCAAAACTATAAACAATCGAACAACCAGTAAACAATGTCAAACTCAGATATCAAACACACACACATACACACACACGCACGCGAGCACACACACACACACAGAGAGAGTTACTGCCGTGGAACTGTCATTTGGCAAAAAGACATACAGTTGTGCTTTAACCTGTTTACAAACATCGAAAATGCAATAACTGATAGAAATACCCTTCATCGCAAGTCAAAAATGATAGAAAACACTATTATTGCTTTTAATAATGAATCAACATAGGTTCAATATATAAAGGAGACAAAAGGAGATAAAACCTCGGTGACTAAACAGTTTATAAGAAGATAATACTTTGAAATAAAACATCTAGGCAAGTTGATGATGTCATAGTATACAACTGCAGTGACACCATTTCAAATCAAAATAGGTCATTAAAAAAGCAAGAATGATATTATGGAATTTTAGAAAACAATCCTAAACAAACAAATCAGGCAAATCAATTACCAATTGCAGAACAATGAATATTTTAAGTTCGACTCTTGTTAAGACTTCTAAAGGATCGTCTATTGACCAAGACGTAAATAGTTTAGAAATGTTAGTGATGATGCTACACCTGGCTTTAGCTATGAATCGCGACTTGTACCGTGATTTGTCAATTCAACGAATGACGTTTTTCTTGTTTTGATTAATCTTTTTAATTTCATAGGGTATTTGATATAACAAGTAAAGACTAATGTTTCAGTAAATAAACAGTTTTACGGACCTGGCTTGAAGGACGGATTGATGTCTAAATTGAAAGCAAATTAGGAAGTTAGGTTTTTTAAGCTTTTATCTGTTGTGCTTGATAGATATAACACATGGCATTATTTGTGGATAAATGTCATTTTCCTTCAATTCAGTATATTATTAAACCCATAATATTAAATTTTGCTTCACTTTTCTTCCAGCCACTACTACAACTACAAGTAAGTACACATATTTTATGTTCAACATTTTGTATCTTAATATTTTCTGTAACAATTTCGATAATCAAATATAAGTCATATACGTCGATTTAACAAAATATACTCTACAAAATATAATTGTTGGGAAGTTGTTTCAACCACTGTGTATAATTAACCGCTTAACAATAATCGTCTTTAAGCGTCAATGTTTAGAGAATGCTTAAATCACTTCATGTCGTATTTTTAACTTAAGATAATTTTGTAATAGCAAGGACTAAATTTAAGATATATTTACATAAAACATGTGATAGGAAGTTGGCCAAATTGTCAAAGTTGAATTTTAAAATTCACTTTGCGAGTGAGATGTTTAATTTTCGTACTTGATGCACGTTATTTAACCCGTTGCACGGTTCATTATTAACAAAACTTTCAAAATACTGTGTATGGCATGGTTTTAAACATTTAATACTTACAAAGGTGTTAACAGTGTAAAAAAAGACAAACAGCCCTATGATATTTATCAGAACTATAAACAATCTAACCTTTGATAACAATGGCATTCATATAAATTGTAAATGTGTCAAAATCAGATTTCACACACACACACACACACACAGAAAGAAAAAGAGAGAGTGAGAGAGAGAGAGAGAGAGAGAGAGAGAGAGAGAGAGAGAGAGAGAGAGAGGCTAGAACACACACACATAGATAAAGAGAGAGAGAGAGAGAGAGAGAGAGAGAGAGAGAGAGAGAGAGAGTTACTGCCGTGGAAAGGACTCTCGGAAATAAGACATACTGTTGAGCTTTAACCTGCCTTACAATCATTGAAATGCGATAACTAATAAAAGTCCCCTTTATCGGAAGTCGAGAAATGATGGAAAATACTAATATTGATATTTATAATGAACTATCAACATATGTATAAAATATTAATGACACAAAAGGAGATAAAACCTCGGTGACTAAACAGTTTATTAGAAGATAATCCTTTAAAATAAAACACTTAGGCAAGCTGGTGATGTCATAGGATAAAACTGCAGTGCACATTTCAAATCAAAATATGTCATTTTAAAAAGCAAGAATGATAAAATCGAATTTTAGAAAACAATTCTAAACAAACAAATAAGGGAAATCATTTACCAATTGCAGAACAATGAACATTTTTATGCTCGACTCTTGTTTAAGACTTTTAAAGGCTCGTCAATTGACCAAGACGTAAATAGTTTAGAAATGTTAGTGATTGTGCCACACCTGGCTTTAGCTACGAATCGCGACTTTTACCGGGACTTGTGAATCAAACGAATGACGTTTTTCATGTTTTGATTAATCTTTTAATTTCATAGGGTATTTGATTTAACAAGTAAAGACTATTGTTTTAGAAAATATCTAGCTTGATGAACGAATTGATGGATAGATTGATAGAAATTTAGGAAACTAGGGTTTTTAAGCTTTTATCTGTTGTGCTTGAAAGATATAACACATGGCATTATTTGTGCATAAATGTCGTTTTCCTTCAATTCAGTATATTATTAAACCCATAATATTAAATTATGTTTTTCACTTTTCTTCCAGCCACTACTCCTACTACAAGTAAGTACACATATTTTATGTTCAACATTTTGTATCTTGATATTTTTGTCACAATTTCGATAATCAAATATAAGTCATATACATGTACGTCGATTTAACAAGATATAATCTATAAAATATGACTCCTGGGGAGTTGTTTCAACCACTGTGTATAATTAACCGCCTAACTATAATCGCCTTTATGCGTCCATGTTTAAAGAATACTTAAATCACTTCATGTCGTATTTTTAGCATTAAGATAATTTTGGAATAGCAAGGACTAAATTTAAGATATATTTACAAAATACATGTGATAGGAAGTTGGCCAAATTGTCAAAGTTGTATTTACAAATTCTCTTTGCGAGTGAGATGTTTAACTTAAGTACCCGATGCAAGTTATTTAACCCGTTGCACGGTTTATAATTAACAAACATCTTACCAACATTGTGTTTTAGTAAAAATTGAAAATACTTTGTATGGCATGGTTTAAGACAATTTAATACTTACAAAGGTGTTACAGGGGAATTAAGGGAAATAAGACCAAAGCCCTATGATATGTACCAGACCTATAAACAATCTAACTTCCACTAAACAATGGCATTCATAGAAATTGTAAACGTGTCAAAATCAGATATCACAGAGAGAGAGAGAGAGAGAGAGAGAGAGAGAGAGAGAAAGAGGGAGAGAGAGAGAGAGAGAGAGAGAGAAAGGGAATGAAAGAGAGAGAGACCAGCACACACACACACACACACACTCACAGAGAAAGAGAGAGAGTTACTGCCGTGGAAAGGACTCTCGGCAAAAAGACATACTGTTGAGATTTAACCTGCATTACAAATATCGAAATGCGATCACTAATAAAAATCCCCTTTATCGAAAGTCGAAAATTATGGAAAATACTGCGTTTTATAATGAACTATAAACATATGTACAATATATTAATGACACAAAAGGAGATAAAACCTCGGTGACTAAACAGTTTATTAGAAGATAATCCTTTAAAATAAAACACTTAGGCAAGCTGGTGATGTCATAGGATAAAGCTGCAGAGCACATTTCAAATTAAAATATGTCATTGTAAAAAGCAAGAATGATAAAATCGAATTTTAGAAAACAAACCTAAACAAACAAACCAGGCAAATCATTTACCATTGCAGAACAATGAACATTTTTATGCTCGACTCTTGTTAAAGACTTTTAAAGGCTCGTCTATTGACCAAGACGTAAATAGTTTAGAAATGTTAGTGATGGTGCTACACATGGCTTTAGCTATGAATCGCAACTTGTACCGTGATTTGTCAATTCAACGAATGACGTTTTTCTTCTTTTTAATTTCATACGGTATTTGATATAACACGTAACAACGAACACCAAGTAAAGACTAATGTTTCATTAAATATACAGTTTACGGACCTTGCTTAATAAATGGATTGATTGATAGATTGAAAGCAGATTAGGAAGCTAGGAATTTTAAGCTTTTACCTGTTGTGCTTGATAGATATAACACATGGCATTATTTGTGCATAAATGTCATTTTCCTTCAATTCAGTATGTTATTAAATCCCTAATATTAAATTATGTTTTCTACTTTTTCTTCCAGCCACTACTCCTCCTCCTACTACTACAAGTAAGAACACATATTTTATGTTCAACATTTTGTATCTTAATATTTTCTGTAACATTTTAGATACTGAAATATAAGTAATATACGTCGATTTAACAAGATATAATCTACAAATATGACTCTTGGGGAGTTGTTTCAACAACTCTGTATAAATAACCGCCTAACTATAAACGTTCTTAAGCGTCCTTGTTTAAAGAATACTTAAATAATTTCGTGTCGTATTTTTAACATAAAGATCCTTTTTAATCTCAAGGACTAAATTTAAGATATGTGTACATAATGCATGCGATTCACTTTGCGAGTAAGATGTTTAAATTACTTGATTCACTTTTTGTAACTCATATTGCACGGTTCATGATTAACAAAAATCTTAATAACATTGTTTTTTAGAAATTAAATATTGAAAATACTGTGTATGGCGTGGTTTAAAACAGTGAATACTTACAAAGGTGGTAACAGTGTACATAATAGTAAAGCCATATGATATTTACCAGAACTATAAACAATCCAACTATCACTAAACATTGGCATTCATACATTCATAGAAATTGTAAATGTGTCAAAATCAGATATAAAAATCACGCACGCACACACACACACACACACACACACACACACACACACACACACACACACACACACACGCACACACACACACAGACTAGCATACAAACTTGCACACACACATACACACACTCACAGAGGAAGAGAGAGAGAAAGAGAGAGAGTTACTGCCGTGGAACGGACACTTGGCAAAAAGACATACTGTTGAGCTTTAACCTGCTTTACAAACATCGAAATACGATAACTGATAGAAAACCCCTTTATCGGAAGTCAAAAAAATGATGGATAATTCTATTATTGCTTTTTATAATGAACTATTAACATACGACAATAGAAATGAGACAAAATGAGATAAAACCTCGGTAATTAAAGAGTTTATAAGAAGAAAATACTTTGAAATAAAACATCTAGGCAAGCTGATGATGTCATGGGATAAAACTGCAGTGACATCATTTCAAATTAAAATATGTCTTTTAAAAAGCAAGAATGATATTATGGAATTTTAGATAACAATCCTAAACAAACAGATTAGGCAAATCATTTACCAATTGCAGAACAATGAACATTTTATGCTCGACTCTTGTTTTAAACTTTTAAAGGATCGTCTATTGACCAAGACGTAAATAGTTTAGAAATGTAAGTGATAATGCTACACCTGGCTTTAGCTATGAATCGCAACTTCTACCGTGATTTGTGAATCCAACGAATGACGTTTTTCATGTTTTGATTAATCTATTTAATTTCATAGGGTATTTGATATAACAAGTAATAATGTGTGTTTCGGTAAATATACAGTTTTACGGATCTGGCTTGATGGATAGATGGATGGACAGATTGAAAGCAAATTAGGAAGCTAGGGTTGTTAAGCTTTTATCTGTTGTGCTTCATTGATATAACGCATGAAATTATTTGTGCATAAGTGTCGTTTTCCTTCAATTCAGTATCTTCTTAAACCCAAAATATTAAATTTTGTTTCATTTTTCTTCCAGCCACTACTCCTACTACAAGTAAGTACACATATTTTAACATAAGGATAATTTTGGAATAGCAAGGACTAAATTTAAGATATATTTACATAATACATGTGATAGGAAGTTGGCCAAATTGTCAAAGTTGTATTTACAAATTCACTTTGCGAGTGAAATGTTTAATTTACGTACACGAAGCACGTTATTTAACCTGTTGCACGGTTCATGAGTAACAAAAATCTTAACAACATTGTGTTTTAGAAATTAAATATGCTAAAACTGTATATGGCATGGTTTTAAACATTAAATACTTACAAAGGTGTTAGAAGTGAGTGTAGAAAAGACCAAAGCCCTATGATATTTACCAGAACTATAAACAATCTAACTACCAATAAGCAATGGCATTCATAGAAATTGTAAATGTGTGAAAATCACATATCACAGAGAGAGAGAGAGAGAGAGAGAGAGAGAGAGAGAGAGAGAGAGACAGAGAGACAGAGAGAGAAAGAGACCAACACACACACACACACAGAAAGAGAGAGAGAAAGAGAGAGAGAGAGTTACTGCCGTGGAAAGGACACTCGGCAAAAAGACATACTGTTGAGCTTTAACCTGCTTAACAAACATCGAAATGCGACAACTAATAAACAATCCCTTTATCGGAAGTCGAAAATTATGGAAAATACTGCGTTTTATAATGAACTATCAACATATGTATAAAATATTAATGACACAAAAGGAGATAAAACCTCGGTGACTAAACAGTTTATTAGAAGATAATCCTTTAAAATAAAACACTTAGGCAAGCTAATGATGTCATATGATAAATCTGCAGAGCACATTTCAAATTAAAATATATCATTTTAAAAAAAGCAAGAATGATTTAGCTCGACTCTTGTTTAAGACTTTTAAAGGCTCGTCTATTGACCAAGACGTAAATAGTTTAGAAATGTTAGTGATTGTGCTACATCTGGCTTTAGCTATGAATCGCAACTTTACTGTGATTTGTCAATTCAACGAATGACGTTTTTCTTCTTTTGATTAATCTTTTTAATTTCAAAGGGTATTTGTTTTAACAAGTAAAGACTATTGTTTGAGAAATATACAGTTTTTCGGATCTAGCTTGATGAACGGATCGATGGATAGATTGAAAGCAGGTTAGGAAGCTAGGAATTTTAAGCTTTTACCTGTTGTGCTTGATAGATATAACACATGGCATTATTTGTGCATAAATGTCATTTTCCTTCAATTCAGTATGTTATTAAATCCATAATATTAAATTATGTTTTCTACTTTTTCTTCCAGCCACTACTCCTCCTCCTACTACTACAAGTAAGAACACATATTTTATGTTCAACATTTTTGTATCTTAATATTTTCTGTAACATTTTAGATAATCAAATATAAGTCATTTACGTCGATTTAACCAAATATAATCTACAAAATATGATTCTTGGGGATTTGTTTCAACAACTTTGTATAATTAACCGCCTTACTATAAACGTCCATAAGCGTCTTTGTTTAAAGAATACTTAAATCATTTCGTGTCGTATTTTTAACATAAAGATCCTTTTTAATCTCAAGGACTAAATTTAAGATCAGTGTACATAATGCCTGCGATTCACTTTGCGAGTAAGATGTTTAAATTACTTGATGCACGTTACATAACTCGTATTGCACGGTTCATGATTAACAAAAATCTTAACAACATTGTGTTTTAGAAACTTAAAAAATTAAAATACTGTGTATGGCGTGGTTTAAAACATTTAAAACTTACAAAGGTGGTAACGGTGTACATTATAATAAAGCCATATGATATTTACCAGAACTATAAACAATGACATTCATACATTCATAGAAAGTGTAAATGTGTCAAAATTAGATATAACACACAAACACACACACACACTCAGCGACCAGAGAGAGAGAGAGAGAGAGAGAGAGAGAGAGAGAGAGAGAGAGAGAGAGAGAGTTACTGCCGTGGAAAGGACACTCGGCAAAAAGACATACTGTTGAGCTTTAAAATGCTTTACAAACATCGAAATACGATAACGTATAGAAAACCCCTTCAAAAAAAGTAAAAAAAGATGGTAAATACTATTATTGCTTTTTATAATGAACTATCAACATAGGTACAATATATAAAGGAGACAAAAGGAGATAAAACCTCGGTGACTTAACATTTTATAAGATGATAATACTTTGAAATAAAACATCTAGGCAAGCTGATGGTGTCATAGGAAAAAGCTGCAGTGACATCATTTCAAATTAAAATATGTCATTTAAAAAAACAAGTATGTTATTATCGAATTTTAGAAAACAAATTATGTTTTCCAACTTTCTTTCAGCCATTCCTCCTACTACAAGTAAGTACAAATATTTTATGTTCAACATTTTGAATTTTATGTTTTCTGTCAAAATTTCGATAATCAAATATAAGTCATATACGTCGATTTAACAAGATATAATCTACAAAATATTAATATTTCAAACACTCTGTATAATCATTTCATGCCGTATTTTTAACATTAAGATAATTTTGGAAATGCAATGACTAAGTTTTAAGATATAGTTACATAATGCATGTGATAGGAAGTTGGCCAAATTGTCGAAGTTTTATTTACAAATTCGTTTAATCTATTTTGTCAATTAATTCATCCTATAAGGATTGTTACGTGTATTTTCTTTAATGGACATTGAACTTTGCTTCCTCAATTCCATCTTCACATGAACAGGATGCTACAACCATTTATTCTTCTCTGGTCATATTTGTTCTTGATTCAAAAAGTTAAATTCAATTACAATCAACCATTTTTGTGTGGACAATAGTTTTCAATGATGTCACTTCTTTCGTCATAACTTATCAGCATCAGCGCTAGGACATTTTGTATTCAAATAGATCGGTTTTCTTTTCATTGCTTGCATTTGAGAAACCCATCAGGAAGTGCGAGGTTAGAGCTCTGTAAAACCGGTTTAAGCACCCCAGTCGGCCCATATTGCCGACTGACCGTTCCAAGGCGGTAACTGTCGGGTTTGCTCTTTTCGTTAAATGACTCATCACAAATTTGTTCTGACGTTTCACTTGGCTTGCATTTGAAATTACCATTGTCCTGTACCTTTTCAGAGTTTAGTATATGTTGCAATGCTCATAGGACTTTGTCATATATTCTTATTGCGAGTAAGATGTTTAATTTACGTACTTGATGCACGTTATTTAACCCGTTGCAGGGTTCATGATTAACAAAAATCTTAGCAACATTGTGTTTTAGAAACTTAAAATTAAAATCTACTGTGCATGGCTTGGTTAAAAACATTTAATACTTACAAAGGTCTTAAAAGTGTAATATTACCATGTTCGCGTGGAACGTCGTAGGTATTGGCAATAGGCTTGTCTAAATCGCGTTTTAAATTTAGAATACTGTTTTTAAAGAAACGACCGCTTAAATCCCCGATATTTATACAAACGTAAGCTATTTTTGAATGAATATATTCTGAGTAAGTAGATCTGCTCATCTAATATCCACTGTGTTGATATTGTTACTTGACAGATAAAGAAAATATACCTCACTTTAAGGATTTTCTTATGAAGATATTATAACATTTTTAGCAACAGGTGAATAAATGCTATTGTAGTGGGGGGGGGGGGGGGGCGGGGTTCCAATTTATGCGTAAACTGTAAAACAGTGAGCTGGAGTGTAAACAACTGGAGGATCATATCTAAAACTTTCCATTTTGAGAGAAAAATCATAAAAATCATACTAGTCTGGTAATGGGGTCCTACCGATATACGTAGTTATCCCTGATTTCGCTACGTATTTACCTCCCTTGAACGAGGTGGCGCTTCTTTGGGTAGTTCCGGTTTCGGTTATATACAGTAAACTATATTGAGAGTACGCCGATTTTATGTTGAAAATAGATGTGGATTAGGAAAAAGCGTGGTCACATGTAAGGTTTTATGGCCTGAAATATATGTATTGGAATTTCATGTAACCCGGATGTAAACACAATGAATTAATTATGTCGAGACAAAGAAAAACGGCGATGTACCTTACTGTTAGCTTTAAAATTCCTATTTATACGCACTTGTATCGGCGGATATGTGGAATTACCTATGTCAGATCCAATTATAATATAATTGCAAATATCAAAAGATCATAAGACAAAAGCTAACGCTTGGAAATAGCGGAAGTTTTCAGTCAATTATGAAGTTTAAGAGCGTTATTTTTTCAAACTACCGGTAAATCGCAACTTTCAATCAAAGACGGCCGACTGTTTTAAAGTTACTCCTTATATATATTTTTTTTTTAAATAAAGCAGTGTTATTTACGTTATAAACATAAGAAAACTTGATGAGGTCAATTATATCTTATTTTAATCATTTAAATTGTGTTAATTTTGATATTATTAATTTTACTTGTTCTTCGGATTTCAGTCATTTTCTTTCTTTTCTGAAGTATTTCTTTTCTTACAGTGTTAAAAATTACACGGTTGTGTAAAGCACTTTCTGTGCTGCAAGTATGTGAAAATATACTTTTAGAGTATATCCAAAATGACATGTTTATTGTGTTGTGTATACATCCACCCACAATATCTTACACCGGTAATCCACACCAGATGTGTCACCAGGCATGAGGGGCAGATAAGACCCCCACCAGGTGTAGAGGGTGACTGGAGAAATGCCTCTAGGGGATGACTGGTTAATTGGCTGTAGGGCTCAATGAGTTAATGAAAATAGGATAAAAGAGCAAAAAAATACACACACCAAAATAGGTTGCATATATTGCCAACTCCCTACATGCCACACATTTAATTTCAATCATGACTAGTATAAAAATGCATTACTATAGTCGAATTGCTTCAATTACCACTTCACTTCCAGCACATTTACATTAAAAGCTTACACAAATTATCTGCAGCTCATCAATAACGAAAAAGACAACTAAAATAGCGAAATTAATCGCAACACGCCAGTATTACGGGACGATCTGTCGAGATTAAGTACCAGCTTATTTTACCCCACCTATACAGTTTCTTGATAAACTGTTCCGACTTTAACAGTTTTACTCTATCATACATAATTTCCTTCTTAGCTTTGGCTGTACTGCTGTTCTGCATCAGTTTCCTACGTTGAATATAGAGCGAACATTGAAATTCTTTTAAGAACACAGGGATAAATCTCGATATTTTATCTGATCGTCGTTTTTCTCAACAAACCGGAACTACCCAATACCAAAGGGAAATCACTCTTAACTGACTTCGCAAGGGAGATAACTGTGGATATCGGTAGGACCCCATTGTTACCTACTTGTATGTACGTTTTTTTCTTAAAGGTTTTCTTGCGACGACTCTGTTACCAAATCTGTATCTGATTGAATTAGTGTTTATTTTCATTCCGCGAAAATCAGTTAGAATCTGTAGAGTACATTTTATGCCTTTTTGTTTGCCTTTCCTGCACTTTACTTTACCAACCTTTTTGAAGTACCCCCATTATAGAAGTGACCCACATTATTGATAAGTTAATGTCTGTACAGTAGTAGCCAGTACCTGTCCAAACTTTCCGAGACTACCATCAATGAATGTATAACAAAACCATATCGTCGTTTCTATCTAAAACAGCTCTAGCTATATGTACACACATTAAAAAGTAATTCTAAAAATACGATGAACAGGTTTGGTTTATGTCTTTCACAATATGAATCTTGTGTTTAAAGGACACTGGCTATATGTGACACTGTCATCTTTTATCTCTGATTAGTCTAAATACAAATACAAGTGTATGTATGCTTTTGTATTTGCAAATTTAGAGTGTATGCTAATAATCGACATGAAAAATATAGAGTACCTTTTTTGTTTGCAGATCCTTGGCTGTGGGTTGGCATTACTCTTACATGCGCCTGCTTAGTGTGCATTGGTGGATGTGCGGTTTATTTTGTCTGTAAGGAACAGGTATGTGAACTTGTGTTAATGCACTTCTCTTTCTCTCTGAAAGAGGCCATAATTGCCCTGACACTTAGCATTGGAGCAGTAGATAACCTTGCACATTTTAATCCGTACTGACGAGCACAAGCTTTTGGTCAATGTCATACTACAATGTCCTTTCAAACTGAGTGCTAATTTCTAATTCCGAGTATTAAGTACCTACGAAATAACATTACATTTTCAAATAGTTTGACACAAACGCTGGCTTTTTTAAGGTAGACCGCTTTGAGCAAGATCCAGTTGGCTATCTTGAAGGTTATTGTCATACAATTTAGTTAATGTAAATGACTGGAAGTTTGATTGATTGCCATCACAAATGTTCCAGATTTTCACTTTTACACACTAGAAAACGGCACACTAGTATAGGTGTAATCATTTTAAGTTTTAATAAGGTATTAAAAACCACCACATGAAATAACAACTAAAAAGTGCAATATGGAAACATTTTATTAAATGGCTGAGTTAAACCTTCAGTATGTTACTATTAAAAGACTATGTTTCCGTAAAGATTTTATAGACATTTACAAAACATGCCATTTTAACCAAAATGTGTCAGGCTCGTTTGTCTTGATGACTACCAGGTTTTACTTCTTATTGTTAGTAAATGATAAAACAACTTTTATTTATCTATCCTTACATAAAAGTTGCATACGTGCTAAGCTGGTTTATGTCGATCCCATCCACTTCCACTTCATTAGATTTACCAATGTCACATGCTTATACATTTGTAGACCACGTGACTATGTCACATCATTAGTATCAAATAAGATTGGTTACAAATTTCAACCTAGAAAGATATGCTGTACACATTTAAGTAATTTAATTCATGAAATAGACTAATAGACTTATTACATAAAGTTTATCTTAAATGATAACAGTTAAACGTAAATATTTCTAGCTTACTTTAAATAAAATCAATTGCAGTTGCTAAATTTAATTTAGTTCATTCAGTTTATCTAAGAAAACTTATATTTAAATAAAAATAAAGCATAAACTGCCCAATAACACTCAATCAAGAAAGACCCTTTATATTGACAAGAATATTTTCCGTTTGACTATTAGAACAATAAATGTCAGTGTCAGGACCTATAACCCTGTGGGGTCGGTTGAGTTAATATATCAGCTGTATTCCGTTCTTTTTTATGTACATATTTCAGAAAAAGAAGGACAAGGGCAAATGCTCCCAAGACAGTATTCACATGCATGAAAGGATGTAAATAATGCCAGTCCATGTTTACGGTTTTTGGTCAGGTATCAGAAAATCGAAAATGATAAATGATAAATGGTTTATTTTCTAGTTATCATAAACAACTAGATTTGTAACAAGTTTTGTTACAAGTTTCTCACAAAGTATGTGCCCATTTAAAAGTTACAGAATAATCTGCTGCAGAGACTCGGAAACATTATCCATAAATGAAGCTAAACTGCTTGTAGTGTCCATCATCCACTAGCTTTTTACGCTATACGTAGCGGTGAAAATGAGGAACTTATAAGTGACAAGTCATATTTCAATGTAAATATAACAGTTCATAGGGACTTCTGTCGGAATTTTACACTGTTTACTGCTCTTTAATCAATGTTGCCCTGTTACTGAAGAAACTCTTGCTTCTAACGCTATAGTACAAGATCAATGGAGGCAAGGACTAGGATGGAACTATATAATTACACAGAAAAATCGTGATTTATGGCAGTCATGGGTAACTTCCTTGCCTTATCTCGGAAACATACCCGTAAAACGTTGTTTTACCCGAGTACTTTAAAGGATCACAAAATACACATGTTCATATTTGTAGTGACAAATCGGAAATCTGCTAGGACTTATACGCATACTTGCCTTTCGAAGATGAGGAAAAACATATAACATGCTATCTTGTTGTCGGTCAATCCTTCTTAGAGCATTTCAATCAAATATCCATGCTGAGCCTTGAGCTGTCGGGAGCTGTCGTGGCTTATTGACTGTACCAATAGGTTCAGGAAGAACTTTAACTGCAAAAAAGATCAAGCAAGGTTTTGGGCAAATTCATATATCCTTTTAGAATACACCGAGAAATAATCACGGAGATTTAAGACAAAAGCAGCAGCATATTTAGTGTTACAGCCGTGGGGGTCATCTGGACCAGTTCTTACCTGTGTTAACGGACGGTCGTTGTTTTTTCTCAGCTTCGGTCATTAAGGCTTGTAGTTGTTCTTCATTGGCGAGTCATTCACGAATTTGTGTCTTAATGATAGATCGTGCATATCAAATTAGTCTTTTCCATTCTCCGCACATGTGAGAGGCAAGTGTTCGGTTCAAATGCCAATGTCTCTTTGGATCATGTACTGGTTCAGTTTGAATTGGTTTCACTCCAAGATTCACAACAGAAGTTCTCGGTCGGTGCCTACCAAATTGGATCCATTAACAATAAACAGTTTTTCTGGGACTCTTCGTCTGCAAGTGAACCGCTGGAACAAGTCTTTTAAAGAACCTGCAGTTAGACTTTGAGCAACTTCTATATGTACAACTCGTGTTGTGAGGCTTGTGAAGAAGAACCCGTATCGTTTGACATGTAAACATGTGATGCAAAGCATCAAAGGTCGCCATCGACGTCCTGCTTAACAATGGCACACTTTTGCCTAACAACAAACCGACCAGGAAACAGCAAAACTTAGTTAACATTAAAAGATTTTTACTAATTTATGCCGACAAATTTTAAGTAACAATTATATGCACTAACGAAGTGTCTTTGGACGAATGGGTAGCAGTCCGAATACAAACAACGGAATGGAGCATAACATTTTAATTGTTCATACTACATCGTCGTAACAAATGCAATTTTAAAAATATCATACATACACATGTGGACCATTAACAATTTCATGTGACAGACAATGATGTAGCAACATTTTAACAACAATTTAATTTAAATCTGATATTAAACAAACTTGAAGAATATCCGAAATTCATTGCATGGATGCACCGCACTTCACTTGTATATAGAACAACATTGCGCTATCCATAGGAAGGATTACGTATATATGCAGCGTACAATAACTGGTCGGAAAGGAGTCCATCATAACGAATGTAAATGGCAGGTGGTCGGGCGTCGTCTGTTCCGGAAATTGGGGGTGGAGCATTTGCTGAGTACTAAGTGCTTCATTCAAACTTTTAAGTTGAAATTTTGTCTAACTTTTATAATAATGCTGCGTAGATGCATAAAAGATGTGCGTTTCGTTATAACTTTTCAATTAGATATTATCTATTTACATTATAATACACTTTTTATTAATCTGAGCACGGACATTTTGCATGTGTAAGTGTATTTATTATTTGTTAACTAAAAACATGCACGGGACGCCCTGGGTTCGAACTCGGGTCAACAAAATGGAAATACTCTTTACTCAAATATTGTATATGTATGTTGTTGCGGGCATAATATTATTTTCAGATAATATATTCCAGACATACAATGTATAGATTATTTCATAATCTATAAATACCGGCTGCATAAGCTCAATTGGTAGAGCGTCGGCTTGCGGATCGGGAGGTCGTGGGTTCAAATCCCGGCCGGGTCAAACCAAAGACTTTAAAGTTGGTAGTAGTCGCTTCCCTCCTAACGCTCGGGGCTAAGGGGCAGCATTACGCCTGACTCGTCAGTGTCAGTATAATGGACCGGCCGGGTTCAGTCCCTGGGCACCTCATAAGTTCCCCTGTGCTATAATGATACAGATGTCGCTGCACCGTATCTTCAAAAATGCCGGCTAATCCCATCCCATCCCTAATCTATAACTGTAATATATCTTGGTAGCATCATGCATTTTAATGATATTTATCTGTGTATTGATATATCAATTTACAGTTCAGCCTAATTGTCGGCGTTTGTCAAACAATCTATGAATGCAAGTACAAATGTCATTGGAATTGAGCTGCACGTGCAAAACATTCCTGAAATAAAAAGATAATATAAAAAAAAGATTTGAACCAACGACCCTGTACCTTTGCTTTATAAGTAGCAATGACTGAACTATCTTTTCTATCAATTGTCACCTTTATTCCCTATCATGTATGCATCAAATCGAAATAAAAATCGGTCAATTTGTTTGAATAAACTGCTTACGGAATCTTACGAATCGAACATGTGTACCATTCTAATAATGCCAAATAATAAATGCTTATAAATAAAATTATGTAAATAATAAACCGTAACATTGCTTAATATATTTTATATTAAATTTATATATAATCAAATTATGTCATTTTTCAATCCTGTTGTTATTAATAATAGAGTTTGTAGTATATCATATGAATTGATATTGTATTAAACAGTTTTTTTAATCGTCGCAGCGTGATGTTTTAATTGTTTATTGCATCAAGCATTGATTTAAATGCAAATCTTAATTCACAGTAACTTGTTTAAAGTCTTAATCGATAATTGTAACGAAATGTGGTTTTAAGACACTAAGAAGTCATATACATGTATATTTCTTAATTAAGAACAACAACCTAATCGTTCTGATCTCCAAATGTCCAGGGCCAAGCACGACCAACTGATTTTATCGCTATCGAGGTCGTTCACGATCTGCCTAAACATAATTATCCCACCGAACCTGGTAACACAGTCGGTGGTAGAGCGTCAGCTATAGGTACGGGACGCCCTGGGTTCGAACTCGGGTCAAGACATACCAAAGTCGTTAACAATGGTAGTGGTATAGCTCCATTGCTAACGTTCAAACAAATATAAGGGTAGTTCCACAACTGAATGGCCCAGTGTCGGGAAAATGTGATCGGGTGTGATATCATTCCAGGTGTTCACGACATGCTATCCACAATGATGGCAGCACTATATTTGCCTCAAGTGGACACCTTCTCCAGTTAACTGAAATACTGATAAACCTGATAAACAATTATCCCACTTGTTACGACCGGTGTCGCTATTTAAGACTTATTTATAAAATGGCACGTTTATTACACACGAAATGGTGTTACAGAAAGAACAAGCCAGTAACAAACTAGTACAATAATGTTTTATTTTAATAAACAATTAAATCCATGGCGTAACAAAATAATAAAAAATATATCAGACAAAATTTGAGAATACAAAATTATTGCTAGCTTACAGTTTGTCCCTTTAGGAGATGTCCCTTTAATAATCCAATTTATAATCCAACGTTGAATAATCCTGCAGAGTTTTCGGTAGAATGTCCTCGTAGATAGGCACAGTTGAAATGATCCAAAGGTAGAACAATACACGAATGTAACGTTTAATACAGAAGCTGCATGTATTTCAAAACTATATGTCCAAATTTCATATCCAAACTCCATGTCCAAACTTCCCACGTAAATCGGCTAAAAAGCCCTTATATAGGCCCAAAGAATTTCTAGAGCGCCGAAGTCTCTAGAACATTCACGAAACCCGGAACATTCTCTAAACCCAGTTAAAAATAAACAAATGAATTTTATAGCATGATCCTTTTCTTTCTAGCAGTTACGCGAATGCTACGTCATGCGAAATACGTCATTAATACTACAACGATAAACACCCCCTTAACCTGACTAGAGTAACCTTAAACGCTGGTGTACTACTGTGCATAATAGCACACTACTTCAATTTGACCACTTCTTCGACCAGTATTGCGATTGTAACACAAAATCAGTCTTGCCCAGTTTAGTCAAATGAATATCCCCCAAATCCTTCAACAATATTTTCCCCGAACAAGACACAACCAGGTCGCTCTGGTCGCCCGTAGGACTCAAGAAAGTGTGCTTGTTTTACAAGTAAATCAGTAACATTATAAGGACCTTCATTAACGGTCTCTGTTTACCTTCATTGTTTCAACTTCAAAGTTTATTGACCAATCAGGTTTTCTGTAGTTTGTCATTACAAGAAATAAAAATCGCCAAAACGTATGACTACACAAAAGATTTTGGTTATTAATTATATGATAAACAATTACAGTAATTCCAAAACCTTCACTTATCTGCAGCCTTGCATAATGTCATATTCGTTAAAAGGCTATTTCGGTATTCGTCCTTTGGATTTAGTGCAATTTTATGATAAACGGATATGTTTTTGCATTTGAAAGTAATAAAATTCGACATTATACTTGATGGGCCGGTTACTTTTAATTTTAAAGTTTAACTTTTTATCTGCATTATATTCTCTAAACAATTAGTAAAATAGAATAAACTAATTAATGAACTACTTTACATTTGTATAAGGGTCTTAAGATAAAATTTTACATACTGAAGGTCTTGGTTTGGTTACAGCCTGTCTATATTATACTGTCTGAGAGAGTAAAACGACTACTTAAATGCAATGTATATCGAATAAAACATGAAAAATAGCGTAATTAAATTAACAGCTACAGTCGTATGCTATTTCATTTCTTTGCAAACTTTTATGTGATTTATAGACATGGACCAGTAATGTCCCATTTTGAAAAAATGAAACCCCTTTGGAAATATTGAATAATTGAAAACGGAATTACTCGAAGATTTTCGGTCTTTTTTATGTTTCGTAGTTGAAAACAGTTTATTTAAACAAATCTTGTTAATTATTTTGGAAGATGAAAAACTCAAAATGAAACTGAAAAATAGAGAAGGCTACACGATGAAACGGAACTGAGGCACACGACTGGGAAGAAACCCCAAAGGAACTACACACCAATGACTTGTCCAGCAACAGTATACAAGATACTTACTAAAGAAAACATATTTCTACCACGTGGAAAAAAGATGCAAAAAGAGGAAGTTATAGCTGCCGAGATCTGTACTTAGTTAGCAAAATGAAAATGGAAGGCGGTAGAACACGTAAGAAAAGAAATCATAGAAGTATTACAGAAATGTTAGTTTTAGTTTAAAATGTAGTATTAATTTAGTTTAGTTTTTTTGGTACATCGCACCAACACAGAAGATCCCAGAAAAAGTATGGGTAGAACCACCGGCGCACCGCAGGTTAGCTGGAAAACCTTCCCACACCAAAGTTCTCGCCCTGACCGGCAGTCGAACCCACGCGATGAGGGGTTGAGGATTTTCAAGTCAGCGACTCTAACCGCTCGGCCACAGACGCACCCTTAAATGGTAGTACATATGTTCAAAAACACGAAGCGTAACTATGAATTGATTGCATGCAAATCAATAACGTTGTCTATGTTACGACCTAGAATGTATGTTTATTGGTCGTATCATCAGACTTACAGTATTTCAGTGATCTAGGCGGTGACCACTTGAAGTCGATATAGGTCTGCCGTCACTGTGTATAGCATGCCGTAAACACCTGACATGTTACCAAGCCCATTCATATTATCCTGACGCCACCGGACCAACCAATCGTGGAACTACCCTTATACTTACCATTGCCATTTTAACGACTTGGGATATGATGATGAATAAATGGCAAAGAGAAGGAAAGATATATTACCATCAATGGTGATCAAAACTAAGAATATATGAAGTTTACTTGATAGTCACGACAGAAAGATAGTAACAAATATTAAATGGAAATATCAGTGATGTGGCGTATATAAAAGCATTAATGTTTCGACAGTTGAAAGGTAACGCGGACTTATAATGAAGGCGATTATAAAATGACATTGCAGAATCTTAGTAAGAACCTTGACAAGATTGAGTTCTCTGGATATTCGCAAATAAATCACAGGAACGTTGCCACTGCATTATCTTTTTAGGAATTAGGACCCTGGAATAGCCTCAGCCAATATAGGATATAAAAATTAAACATCTACATCTAACTACTACTACTACTACTACTACTACTACTACTACTACTACTACTACTACTACTTCTACTACTACTATTACTACTACTACTACTGCAACTACTACTACTGCTACTAATAATTTTACTACTACTACTACTACTACTACTACTACTACTATAACTACTACTACTACTACTACTACTACTACTACCATTACTTCTACTACTACTATTACTACTGCTACTACTACAACTACTACTACTACTATAACTACTACTACTACTACTAATACTTTTACTACTACTACTACTATAACTACTACTACTACTACTACTACTACTACTACTACTACTACTACAACTACTACTACTACTACTACTATGACTACGTCTGCTAACATATCTTAATTCTTAATTGTGTCTGTTAACCTTCATCCTTCAGGTAAACTTTATTTTAGTAAAATCGTACCACGGATATTTGTATTCTATGGAGATTAAAATCCAAAGTTTCTTAATAGGTAAGTATCACAATTACATGTATTTCATCTTTTTTTTATATTTACATGCTGTGTGTTTTTCCACATATTCGGTGTTGAATATGTTTGCAAACAAACTTCTCGCGCTACAAGTTGAATTTAATTTAGTGCTGTTTTTAAACCAATTAAATTGCATACACTAACACAAAATTTATTCCAAATTTCTCAAACACAGAGAAGGAAACTAGCGTATTGCATCCTACATTTACATTAAGAGAAATCTATCTATCTATCTATCTATCTATATATTACAAAGGTCCAATAAAATTATCACATGAATTTATAAAATTGTAATTAGACTGGACAAATTTACACACACAGTTACAAAAAGCACAGCGACAAAAACACCTAGATGAGACAGTATACACATACAAATCAACCGAATGCCAACGCTTAGAAGTAAATAATGGCAAACTGAGAGACCAAGTGCTGTAACCTTGTTGATAGTGTTCAGAAACGTCTTTACTTATACATATGTATAAGCTTAAGCAGAAATTATTCCTAAATTGCCATCATCATCGTCGTCTTCTGCGGCGTTATTATTATTATTAGTATTAGTAGTAGTAGTAGTAGTAGTAGTGGTAGCAGTTGTAGTAGTAGTAGTAGTAGTAGTAGCAGCAGCAGTAGTATCATCATCATCATTATCATCATTATCATCATTATTATCATCATAAGGATTAATAAATACGTTATTATGATGCGATGGTGATAAAATGATAATTCCAGTGTCTGAGGGCCAGCTGGTCTTTGACAAATCGCCACTTTGAAGGAGCGAACATAACTTCCCCGAGAACGCGCCTCCGAGAACGCGCCACCCGGTACCATTTTAAATAGCATTCCTGCTACTTACCCTTGGGACAATACGCCGATTGTCGATATCGCCAGCAAGCTGTGTGTAACACCTCCGAACAATTCAACAGCATACTTCACTATCAACACTCTTGATCAACTGGTACCTGCAGGGAGACTTAACGACTAGATGACTAGATTTGCACCCAGTACCAAATAGTTTTAAACTTAATATATGCACTAAATTTTATTTAAAATTGATTTGTATGTTGTTTTGTTTTTGTTTTGTTTTTTCTTTTTGTAGTCTTCTGTAATTAAAACATTTACCTTGTATATCTTTTCGAGACTATCACACTTCGTCAGTCGATTGGCTATCACGCGACTTATTCAAATGGTGTTCCATCAATAATTTAGATATATAATATATAAAAAGGAAATGTTGCAATTGTAATAATTGATATTTTATGAGGTATTCTACATACTTTCTGATAAAATCGCGCATATGGGTTCTTTTAACGCCATGTATCAACCCATTGTTACCACACCCCATTCCAATATTGGTATATGTCTATGATATGATACAAGGGCAACGATTACAAATACAACGAAGATAAGTTCACCAACACATCATTTCTGAACAAAAAAAAATCTAAGGCAATTCCATCCTTAGATACGTTGTATTTGTTTAAAATATGATGATTTAAAAAGTTATAGTGTAAAATGGAAACAATACAGTAATCAACGAATGCACTGTTATTCCATTAAAACAATGGGCTGTTGATTAGAATATATTGCCTTGAGAAAATTATCTTGAAATGACATAAAAAAGGATAAAGAAATGGAAAAGTAACCTTTAAAGAAATGACGTCTATCAGAAGTTGGGTTAAGAATGTAAATATCATACTTTTAAATGAAAGAAATATGGTGCATATACCAGACCTAGTGAAGGCAAATAAATCACAGGAACGTTGCCACTGCATTATCTTTTTAGGAATTAGGACCCTGGAATAGCCTCAGCCAATATAGGATATAAAAATTAAACATCTACATCTAACTACTACTACTACTACTACTACTACTACTACTACTACTACTACTTCTACTACTACTATTACTACTACTACTACTGCAACTACTACTACTGCTACTAATAATTTTACTACTACTACTACTACTACTACTACTACTACTATAACTACTACTACTACTACTACTACTACTACTACTACCATTACTTCTACTACTACTATTACTACTGCTACTACTACAACTACTACTACTACTATAACTACTACTACTACTACTAATACTTTTACTACTACTACTACTATAACTACTACTACTACTACTACTACTACTACTACTACTACTACTACTACTACTACTACAACTACTACTACTACTACTACTATGACTACGTCTGCTAACATATCTTAATTCTTAATTGTGTCTGTTAACCTTCATCCTTCAGGTAAACTTTATTTTAGTAAAATCGTACCACGGATATTTGTATTCTATGGAGATTAAAATCCAAAGTTTCTTAATAGGTAAGTATCACAATTACATGTATTTCATCTTTTTTTATATTTACATGCTGTGTGTTTTTCCACATATTCGGTGTTGAATATGTTTGCAAACAAACTTCTCGCGCTACAAGTTGAATTTAATTTAGTGCTGTTTTTAAACCAATTAAATTGCATACACTAACACAAAATTTATTCCAAATTTCTCAAACACAGAGAAGGAAACTAGCGTATTGCATCCTACATTTACATTAAGAGAAATCTATCTATCTATCTATCTATCTATCTATATATTACAAAGGTCCAATAAAATTATCACATGAATTTATAAAATTGTAATTAGACTGGACAAATTTACACACACAGTTACAAAAAGCACAGCGACAAAAACACCTAGATGAGACAGTATACACATACAAATCAACCGAATGCCAACGCTTAGAAGTAAATAATGGCAAACTGAGAGACCAAGTGCTGTAACCTTGTTGATAGTGTTCAGAAACGTCTTTACTTATACATACGTATAAGCTTAAGCAGAAATTATTCCTAAATTGCCATCATCATCGTCGTCTTCTGCGGCGTTATTATTATTATTAGTATTAGTAGTAGTAGTAGTAGTAGTAGTGGTAGCAGTTGTAGTAGTAGTAGTAGTAGTAGTAGCAGCAGCAGTAGTATCATCATCATCATTATCATCATTATCATCATTATTATCATCATAAGGATTAATAAATACGTTATTATGATGCGATGGTGATAAAATGATAATTCCAGTGTCTGAGGGCCAGCTGGTCTTTGACAAATCGCCACTTTGAAGGAGCGAACATAACTTCCCCGAGAACGCGCCTCCGAGAACGCGCCACCCGGTACCATTTTAAATAGCATTCCTGCTACTTACCCTTGGGACAATACGCCGATTGTCGATATCGCCAGCAAGCTGTGTGTAACACCTCCGAACAATTCAACAGCATACTTCACTATCAACACTCTTGATCAACTGGTACCTGCAGGGAGACTTAACGACTAGATGACTAGATTTGCACCCAGTACCAAATAGTTTTAAACTTAATATATGCACTAAATTTTATTTAAAATTGATTTGTATGTTGTTTTGTTTTTGTTTTGTTTTTTCTTTTTGTAGTCTTCTGTAATTAAAACATTTACCTTGTATATCTTTTCGAGACTATCACACTTCGTCAGTCGATTGGCTATCACGCGACTTATTCAAATGGTGTTCCATCAATAATTTAGATATATAATATATAAAAAGGAAATGTTGCAATTGTAATAATTGATATTTTATGAGGTATTCTACATACTTTCTGATAAAATCGCGCATATGGGTTCTTTTAACGCCATGTATCAACCCATTGTTACCACACCCCATTCCAATATTGGTATATGTCTATGATATGATACAAGGGCAACGATTACAAATACAACGAAGATAAGTTCACCAACACATCATTTCTGAACAAAAAAAAATCTAAGGCAATTCCATCCTTAGATACGTTGTATTTGTTTAAAATATGATGATTTAAAAAGTTATGGTGTAAAATGGAAACAATACAGTAATCAACGAATGCACTGTTATTCCATTAAAACAATGGGCTGTTGATTAGAATATATTGCCTGGAGAAAATTATCTTGAAATGACATAAAAAAGGATAAAGAAATGGAAAAGTAACCTTTAAAGAAATGACGTCTATCAGAAGTTGGGTTAAGAATGTAAATATCATACTTTTAAATGAAAGAAATATGGTGCATATACCAGACCTAGTGAAGGCAAATAAATCACAGGAACGTTGCCACTGCATTATCTTTTTAGGAATTAGGACCCTGGAATAGCCTCAGCCAATATAGGATATAAAAATTAAACATCTACATCTAACTACTACTACTACTACTACTACTACTACTACTACTACTACTACTACTTCTACTACTACTATTACTACTACTACTACTGCAACTACTACTACTGCTACTAATAATTTTACTACTACTACTACTACTACTACTACTACTACTATAACTACTACTACTACTACTACTACTACTACTACCATTACTTCTACTACTACTATTACTACTGCTACTACTACAACTACTACTACTACTTTAACTACTACTACTACTACTAATACTTTTACTACTACTACTACTATAACTACTACTACTACTACTACTACTACTACTACTACTACTACTACTACTACTACAACTACTACTACTACTACTACTATGACTACGTCTGCTAACATATCTTAATTCTTAATTGTGTCTGTTAACCTTCATCCTTCAGGTAAACTTTATTTTAGTAAAATCGTACCACGGATATTTGTATTCTATGGAGATTAAAATCCAAAGTTTCTTAATAGGTAAGTATCACAATTACATGTATTTCATCTTTTTTTATATTTACATGCTGTGTGTTTTTCCACATATTCGGTGTTGAATATGTTTGCAAACAAACTTCTCGCGCTACAAGTTGAATTTAATTTAGTGCTGTTTTTAAACCAATTAAATTGCATACACTAACACAAAATTTATTCCAAATTTCTCAAACACAGAGAAGGAAACTAGCGTATTGCATCCTACATTTACATTAAGAGAAATCTATCTATCTATCTATCTATCTATCTATATATTACAAAGGTCCAATAAAATTATCACATGAATTTATAAAATTGTAATTAGACTGGACAAATTTACACACACAGTTACAAAAAGCACAGCGACAAAAACACCTAGATGAGACAGTATACACATACAAATCAACCGAATGCCAACGCTTAGAAGTAAATAATGGCAAACTGAGAGACCAAGTGCTGTAACCTTGTTGATAGTGTTCAGAAACGTCTTTACTTATACATACGTATAAGCTTAAGCAGAAATTATTCCTAAATTGCCATCATCATCGTCGTCTTCTGCGGCGTTATTATTATTATTAGTATTAGTAGTAGTAGTAGTAGTAGTAGTGGTAGCAGTTGTAGTAGTAGTAGTAGTAGTAGCAGCAGCAGCAGTAGTATCATCATCATCATTATCATCATTATCATCATTATTATCATCATAAGGATTAATAAATACGTTATTATGATGCGATGGTGATAAAATGATAATTCCAGTGTCTGAGGGCCAGCTGGTCTTTGACAAATCGCCACTTTGAAGGAGCGAACATAACTTCCCCGAGAACGCGCCTCCGAGAACGCGCCACCCGGTACCATTTTAAATAGCATTCCTGCTACTTACCCTTGGGACAATACGCCGATTGTCGATATCGCCAGCAAGCTGTGTGTAACACCTCCGAACAATTCAACAGCATACTTCACTATCAACACTCTTGATCAACTGGTACCTGCAGGGAGACTTAACGACTAGATGACTAGATTTGCACCCAGTACCAAATAGTTTTAAACTTAATATATGCACTAAATTTTATTTAAAATTGATTTGTATGTTGTTTTGTTTTTGTTTTGTTTTTTCTTTTTGTAGTCTTCTGTAATTAAAACATTTACCTTGTATATCTTTTCGAGACTATCACACTTCGTCAGTCGATTGGCTATCACGCGACTTATTCAAATGGTGTTCCATCAATAATTTAGATATATAATATATAAAAAGGAAATGTTGCAATTGTAATAATTGATATTTTATGAGGTATTCTACATACTTTCTGATAAAATCGCGCATATGGGTTCTTTTAACGCCATGTATCAACCCATTGTTACCACACCCCATTCCAATATTGGTATATGTCTATGATATGATACAAGGGCAACGATTACAAATACAACGAAGATAAGTTCACCAACACATCATTTCTGAACAAAAAAAAATCTAAGGCAATTCCATCCTTAGATACGTTGTATTTGTTTAAAATATGATGATTTAAAAAGTTATGGTGTAAAATGGAAACAATACAGTAATCAACGAATGCACTGTTATTCCATTAAAACAATGGGCTGTTGATTAGAATATATTGCCTGGAGAAAATTATCTTGAAATGACATAAAAAAGGATAAAGAAATGGAAAAGTAACCTTTAAAGAAATGACGTCTATCAGAAGTTGGGTTAAGAATGTAAATATCATACTTTTAAATGAAAGAAATATGGTGCATATACCAGACCTAGTGAAGGAGTTGTAAGGATTGATGCTTCTGGGAAATAGTCATATCTTTAGAGACGAGGATAAAGGAACTCTTCCATAATATGATAATACTTGTTGTTTGAAGTGTGTATAACATCCATTATACTGTAAATTTAAATTTCCTACATCTTGCAGAGTGACAGCCGGTACTAACACGGTTACCAGTGGCCCACTGATAATAAATGTCTTAGATATCAATGACACCCCAACACAGTTTGGCAAATCATCATACACGGGAAAGGTCTGGAAGAATTATAGAAAAATGAAAGGACAGTCGAGGCTGGTGTCATCTCGTTTATTGGACCATTGCTTTAACGGCAAATTAGTCAAATATCAATTTAAATATAATACATTTTAGGCACACACGTGTCTGTGCATATAACAAATTGCACCGGTGTAAATAAACTGAACTTACTCTTCATACAAGGTAAACTTAAACTATGTTTAACCCCAGCAATAACATCAATATTATTACATTAAAAGTATAATGGGGGAAATCGGTCAGTTGCGTCTCCTGATATGCTAGAAGCGCTTTTGCCGAATTGGTCCTTTGTTAACTTTCGTTTGACTGACAGATATTACAGATAACACACAAATTTAGAGATTAAATTTTACTGAATTTAACCTGTGATGGCTTCGAAATTCAGCTCGTAATCACTAGGACAACTTAGATCTAATTACGCAAGCGAAAACGCAAAGCTATCTGGGCGAAAGAAAGAGTAAATTGAAAGGTAAACAGCGCATTTATACTTAACGTACTGTCTTTGTTTATCGGTAAATATTTTCGCGCACATGTCTCCTTTTCTTAGTCCGATTTTCTGTCAACAGCTAAATCATGAATTTAGAAAACGTTAATGAGTGTGTCAGCTGATAGAGACAATGTATTTTGCAAGTTCTGTCTGGGTGATATTATTTTTATTTGGATTAAATATTATCGATATTGCGGTGGGTGGGGTATATTTATCGTATATTTGTTTTGATTTCTGTTGTGATATCGGGGTGTTGTGTTTTCTTTGTAAAATCTTAAGCTGCGTAACGTATTTCGAGTAAGACTATCGTTTATAAAGATGTTTTAATCTATCATTTTGTGTATATCAACTGGTGATTGTGTATTGTTATTATATAGAGGGGTCATAAGGGGGTGTTGTGTGAGGCGGGGCGGGATTATTTTTCCAGTTTTATTAAACAGCTTTTCATTGGCTTGAGGCGTATGAGCGGACCCAGAAATTTGGTGCAATTGATGAATAGTTTCCAGAATTCTGCATGACACTTCCAAAATCTTGCGAATACAAAGATGTTCATGCCGAAGTAAAGATGCATCATATCACATTTGATACTGCTACGGAGTTCCTAAGCCAGTTTCAGGTTGAATTCGACCAGACTGTTATTAATCTTTACAATGAAAAAATCCTAATGTAATTACGGATTTGCTCAACTGATGAACTGGACTATATTAGAAGTTCGTGCAAGGCAGAAATGAAGAAAAAAGATACATTATTTAGTGGATGTTTCGTTTACAAAAAAGGTCAGCTTCTAGATTTCTTTGTACAAAAAACAGTTTCCACTTGTACCTCCCTTGTTGTCGAGCCACACGTGTTCACCTGTTGCATAATAATTATGAATACCATAAAGTACATGTAAAATCCATGCTTTCAGTAAAGTTAAAATATTCTTCGGTCACATTTTATTATATTGTAAAATGCTGTTTGGCATGTTGGGCCATGTATGTACAGTTATGTTTGTATTTGTGTAAGTCTGTGTAAATATGTTTGTAACATATCACAGTTTACAGTGCTTTATTCTATGGTTTTAAAAGTCGCGGGTACTTACTTTGAATTAAAATAAAATATTGTGTTTAAACACGTGTATGTCAATTCATTTATTCCATATTTTTTTGACAAAATGCATGTTTGCATTCGAATGCGCTTTAATTTCAAAATAAATTTCATATGGTTTCACACCCACTTTTTATGTAGGTAGTTATGCAGACAAGCAATAAAAACAAGCACAGAAAGTATCACATTATTCCATTCATTTGATCAGAAAGATAAGAGACAGTTAAGCATACGAGGGAACAATATTATTTCTTAAGTTACAAAGCATAAAACATGTAAAGACAATCTGAATTGATAACTTGGTCTCAGTTGCTGTCATTGGTTCAGTAAACATATTGTATGTCTTGGCAAGTCCAAGTATTTTTTCAATATGCACACGTTTACTTGATATTTTTCTGTCTGTCATCACAGTCTCTTCTGACATGGGATTATTTTTCTTAAAAATGGTGGAGCAATCAGGAGGAGCAAAATATCCTGCACGTTAAAGCTCTTGTCCGCCATGATACTGTCTTTCTTACTAAACTTGTGCATAAGTGCACTTCTTTCCACTATTTGTCTGTCACTTGTTGAGCCCCTGTAAAAACAGAACTATACGATACCAAACCATCCGGCGTAGCACCGACTTATACTTCCACTGTATTTCTATTTTTATAGGTTGAGAAAGTTGCTTGCTCAGCCGTTGGATTTTTCGGCTTTTTAATTGGACATTCGGTGGCATCAATAATTACCCGTGTACTTGGGTAATGTCTTTTAAAACTTGAAGGTGCAAAATGCTTAACAAGATGTTGTCTTGGTCATATGTTAAGTTCACTCCACTGTTTATACATAAAGATAATCCATGTAACAAATATATTTGACACAACACACTTTGCAATACCAAACATTCTCGAAAGCTCAAAGTTTGTTGTGTGTCTTCTCAGTTTTATCAATACAAGAAAGAATTGATCAGGTACATATATGTTGGTGACAGCATGATAACATAATTCAAACAATATGCAGCTGGCCCTAAAGTATTCAGTAGAAAAAAGAATTTTATTTAATTTTCTTATCCAGTATAAAAATGCACTGCCACTGCATCTTTCTCAAAATTAAAGATTGCGTATGCCTGACATTTTGGTGTCTGTACCTCGGCATCTACTAATTTACAGTCAAACACCACATTTTTCTCTTCTTGGGATTCAAACACAACTTTTGATGAAACTTCCGCACTTGCACCGACATCAAGTTCACCGTAAAAGTCTCCAGTTTATACGCGACATACTCTGGCTCCATATCAGGTGTATCGTCAACATTAGAAATGTCTTCAAAAAGTTTCCGTTTTATTGTTTCGCGGCCTTATGACTGTCTCTGCGCTGGCGAGAACACACCACAGTGCTAGGGGAAGTCCAGTTAAAAATGCTCGGCGCTGCTGATCGTTTCAAGGTACGCTTTTCCCTCCCAGTGTCAAAATACACAAACAAACTGTCTATTGATGTCAGTTTTATGTACCTATTCAGTCTGTATATACACATATTTAAAACACATATGCAAAAATAATAATAGTATTATTAATAATTATTATTAAACATAAGATAAAGAACGTTCCTATGGAACTTTAAAAATCTTCAAGATAAGATCTTATTCACAAATATATATATATTTTATTTGTATGTACATGTCATTTCTAGTTAACTGTATTGAATAGCAATTGTTTTTTAAAAGTATTAAGGGAACGTACATATCACTGACTAGGGTATTAAATTCACTAATCTTATAGCAGATAGATCGGAACGAATTCCGAGACGTCCCTGGGCCAAACCGCTATCGCAATACTTTATTTACGTCAGTTTTAGAGTTTAGGGCCCGCGTAACGAGCAAAATAATTTGACCTTAAAATAGCTCATATCAATCGACGATAAATTGTGAAAACTGATTTAAAATTTTACCTGAATATGTTAAATCATGGTAGTCTTCCTCCGTGAAGTGTCGTTCGCAAACGTACGCATACTTGCTGGGCTATTTTTTCCAGCTTGCTTTTTGCCCTTCGAATAGCATGCTTTCAAGCTTTTCTTCGATGTTCATCTTTCAGAAAGATATGTCTCCCTTTGTGTGAACAGTTTGGTACAACACAACACGTTTCAGGCATGATTTAACACGTAAACTGTCAACTGTCAAACGCTTCGCTAGTTGTATTTGTTAGTTTTGTTTGGCAGTTGCGTGAGGCACCAACTTGCCCGACGCGCCCCCTATGTTACCAATTGGGGAGATAACTGACCGAAGTCTGCAATTATCGCATCGTGAGTTAAACATATACTTTTTGTTTAAATATTTGTTGGATCTTGTATTGATATTTTTTTTTCGAAATAAGTCTATCGACAGACTTTTGTAATAAAAATGGTTTTATAGAAAGCTCTACGTTTGATTAATTATCCTTAGGTGAATACCCCATTGCTTGAATAAATATATAAGCATATAAAGGAAAATCAGATCAAGCACGTCTTGATTTACATTATATTTCTTGGTAGTTGTGAACAAATCGTAATTACTAAAACGATAACAAAACTTATGTCCATAGGCCATTGCAGAGTATAGGTGGACTTTTTAATCCTACTGTTACATGTATTTGATATCTTGATATCGATATAATTGTGGATACTTTCAATAAACACCTAAGCAAGAATCTGGATTAAATCGTGTTTAGCCGTGAAATACAACGTGTTAAATTGATATGTAAATTCAGTTACATTTCTGAAAAAATAATTTGTCTCAGGAATAGTATCTAAGCAATCAAACAAGCAAATTAAGCAATCAGTGCAGCAGATTCTAATATATCGCCATTGTCAGTCACTTTAGGTATATTACTGACGAATGTCTTAGATCAGATTTTTAAACTATTTTCTCTTATCAGTCAAAAATATAAAGCAAAGTGACTACCGATAGGGAATGGGATTGGGATTAGCCGGCATTTTGGCCGATACTGCGCAGCGACATTTCTATCATTATAGCACATGAGGCACTTATGAGGTGCCCAGGGACTGAACCCGGCCGGTCCATTATACTGATACCGACGAGCCAGATGTAATGCTGTCCCCTTAGCCCCGAGCGTTAGGAGGGAAGCCACTACTACCAACTTTAAAGTATTTGGTATGACCCCGCCGGGGATCGAACCCCGATCCGCAAGACGACGCTCTACCACCTGAGCTATTGCGGCCGGTAAACTACCGATAGCATCGTAACAAAACAGAAATAACTTTTACAATATGCGGCAGTGATGTGCTATTGCAAAAATTCAATATCATGATCGAATCAAAACAAGAAAAACTTCCTTCATTATAACGGATTCCTAAGCTTCACATACACCCTGGTAAATGTCACTCAAATCTAGAACCCCACAGCTTGTGCGTGTATTGGTGATTACACAAGTAAGATCTGTGAACGACGTAATTAAATCCATCCTTATAATATTTTCTACTTTAATCTAATAAATAACATATTATGTATTTGTAGTTGACAATCCGTATCAATTCTAATAACAGAAACAAATAACTTTTTTTACATTCTATAGTTAAACCCTGCTTATAACATTAGAAAGATGAACATAGCTTATAATCGGTAAAACGATGTTTTTCACATACTTGTCTATTTGGACAACAACGATTTTGAAGCAGATAGACAAAGACCTTGTAAAAATATATCCATAGTTAGGACATAAGACTACTTAATTGTAGAGAATTTAACACAGAATTAATGTCGGATAACTCTTTAATCTGAGTGAAACTCCAAAGAATAAAAATCAAAGGAAACATTTATGGTATACTTCATTTCCAAGTTTTCCAATAATAAATCCACTTGAACAATCTACTTTTACCATATTTAATGATGAATATTGGCAGACATCTGGTGAAAACTGTTATACGTTCAGTTAATTACTGCTTCAATAACTTTGCAAAATAACGGTAGCTGCGATAACAGAGCAAGTAGGTTCATCTGCCGTTTATTTTATTCTTATGCCAGTAAGCATAGCTAGAAAGAATGTAAGTAAACGTTATCGAGTAACGAGTTATTAATTACTTTATCAGTACATGTTCAATGCATTCATTTCTATGCATAACTGTCAATTAATTATGTACAATGTTTATATGTTCGAAAACGAAAAGGATCGGAATGGCACAGTTATCAAGGTTTGGGATCGCAGCAGTTGTAGTGCCTTGGTAATTATTGTCTCCTCTCTGTTCAATGTAAATGTGCATTTTTCTTGTCATAATATGACAATGCGTTTATAGTTAACTGGCTATCTGCTATGGCTCTCTCGATAAAAGTGAGAACATGTCCAAACTGTTTAAAACAAGCCAAACTGCTGAAGTTCTTTCGATAAAGACGAAGTGCGGTTGTTGTTGTTGATTTCTTTTAATTCAACCTTCTAAAATATAGTCAAATCGTATTTGAAATAATATCAATATGAATTCGATGGCATTGTTACAACTTTTAAATATGTTTAATGTTGGCAATTATTTTGTGTTCGCATTTGTTGTTAAATGAATAAATAAGACGCGCTGAATTAATTTGTATACAATTAAAAGCCTAAATGAACACGATTTATATATTTAAAATATGCGTTTCTATCGACAGTGGATTAATGTTTCCCGAATCAATGTAAAAATGCGCAACATATATAAATGGCATAGGTGGCTTCAACCATCAAAATGTTTCATTTCTCTTTTCATCCAGCTATATCACCTAACTCTTCTCCATGTAAATACACAATGAATATAATTGTTTAGCCATTGTATTTAGATATTGTATGTCGCATGCTCGCAAAGAACACAAATAAAACAAAAAGTATTGATTTTTCTTCTAATGAAATATGTTGTTGACAACTCATTCTTTTTTTTCGGAAACACGATTTGCTTGAAGTTACAGTGTATTTCAAAATGCATAGTTTTTTTTTAATAAACGATTGTTATTACGAAGGTTTTGCAAAATATTCAAAAAGTAAGGCTTATCATTTTATTATTCGTGTGTATTGATACTTCATACACACACCCTAAATATACACATATAAGTGCATATATGCTATTGTCTAAACAACTGTCTGTTTTGGTGTGAAACAATTCGTTTGTTAAAAGAATAATATGTTGTTTTTGTCTGTTTTGTGTTAAGATTGGGCCTTTTACCTTGATATTATAACTACTTTCGTTGCGGTGTTATTTATCGCTGGAGTTGCAACATGCTTTGCTTGCACGAACAGGGTATGTGGCTAAAGTCTTGTTGTTTTATTATGTTTTTTATCATTACATCCATATTTCTTGTTTAATGTTCTTGTTTATTATATACAGTTTGTCAAAGGCCTACTTTAAGAGTCATAGCTTGTTTTAAGTTTAATAAAACATTATGTTGACACATTTCTTGAAAGAAGATCAAACAAAGCAAAACAAGAAGTAATGGCACATCATACAGACCAGTAGTTATCCTTTACTTAAGCCCATATTAAATCCGGATAATTCTTATATAGACGGTCGAACACCGTGAGAAATATACTACGTTTGTTTACATTTCGGAAAACGGGGTAAAGATCAATGACCGAGCTGCCAAAGAAGACGAAGTCAAGGATTTACAAGAAAATGTGGCCTTTCGACCAAACGCTTATGTGTTCCATACATTTTTCGATACCTCCATATAACTCTAATACGATCGATAAAGAATTATTACCTTACATTGACAGGACATCGTCGAAAACCCACGTTCACGCATACCGCTGTGATGTAGGGTAGTCGTGAGATACTAGGCTGGTAGACTGGTAGTTTGTTTTCAGACCAGCGGTCCAATGATATTGCACGTAGCATCGAAGCTTTTCTTCAATTGAAGTTAAAAAACCTCTTATTCAATAACAAGATGACCGCACTAACCTGCGACGCCTGTTGTAAACAAATTCTAATCATTTCATACCTGAATGTCCGTGCCGTTGTCGACACGGAGACATTCAAATGCTTCGTTAGAAATAAATTCTGTGGCTACGTAACCCACGGTATACGTATGAAGTGAAAACGGCTTTGTGTTGGTGTTTCCATAATTCTTATACAGACTGTTTATGACGTCATTCAGTTTGTTTGACTGTTTAAACGCGACTTTCACGACGTGTGAATTTTACGACAACACAAACAGACGATATTGTCAAACATTCAAAATAGCTAAGCGATTCGCCTCTTTATCGGAGACAGATTTAGTTAAACTCAGCGAAGCTATGGACTCAAAAATCACCAAAACCGCGACAAAACTGAAGCTCTTCCGAACTTATCTAGCAGAAAAAGGCTACGATTCTTCCTTTGAAACCTACACGAACGAATTTTTTAAAGTCCAGGTCTTTTGCGACAGGACGTATGTGGAGAGTTCTGACACCTACTCAAAGGTTGACCCCGGATGTGCAGACCAGTTTCAACAGAAAAATATTCTCCCCGGTTACAAGAAGGAATAAGAATTATGCCAAAGACTTTTCATAAAACTTTCTAAAGGATGAGTATGCATTTGATGTCACTGAATTTACAAATGATTATTTTGAGCATGAACACTGACAAACATATTATTGTAAAATGCAGGCTTAAAAATATTCAGTTTTGAAAAGAAATTTTTAGTAGTGATATCGTATGAGATGTAATAGAAAATGGGTATAAAATTCCTTTGTATTCAATTCCACCAGTTACCGTTCACAAAAACAATCGTTCCGGAATACTAGAGTCTGAGTTTGTCAGTTTAGCTATTCACTATATTTTAAACAAAAATTTAATTCAACATTTTAATTCTATTCCATATATTGTTAATCCGTTAATGGTCTCTATGTATAGTTCTGGCAAGGCTTATTTCCGATCTAACGGTTGTGAGTAAGCATATTTGAAAAACATAAGACATCAAAACTGTATTATCTTAATATATGTGTGGTTATTACATGATTAAGGATGATTTGACTAGAGCATATCAATTCATAGATATAATTATATTAACCTCATACTAACTTTTCAGGATTTGCATGGCCTGATTTTAATGGTACATTATATTATTATAATTTTTATTGTTGCCATTTGGGTTGTCAAATATCAGTATTTACCAAAGTTACAAGAAGTCACATTGCTAAATGACGATCTGAGGAAAAACCTGTATGTATGTATCTGGATGACGGTTTCGCATGTTCACGAAATGTTGTCTAACGTAAACAATAGCATCAGTAATTAAGCAAGATATTTTGTCTTCTGGATATGTACCTAATACCAATACGTCAATGTTGGAGCCTAATCACACATATTTAGATGTTGTGTTTGATTCTCAGAAATGTTCGCTCTGTATACCGGAACGCAGACTGACTAATGTGGTTAATAACATATCCTGATAGTGTGTCACATAACAAGGTTCACATACAAATAAAGGTTAGACAGCTAGTTTGTATAATGGGCTAAGTGATCCCTAAGTCTGTAGTTATGGGGCATCCTTCTCAAATTATGACTAAACATTTGAGTATAGATATAAACACAGCACATAAATAAGGGCTGACTATTGATTGCATAGATCTGTTACACTTTTGCAAAATAATCTTAAATCTGACATGTTTTGTTCTCTTAATGAAATTGCATCTTGTTAAAAATAATGTATTCAGAAGCAATTTGCACCGGATATGCAGGCTATGAAGTGTGTACAATTAATGGTGTTTTTTATTGGTTATGGGTTATGGACTAAGGCATAGTTATCAGATTATTTATCTTGGACACTTGATCATGATGAGTGGGGGTTAACCTGGCAAACGTTTAATATTATAATAGAGAGATAATGAGGTTTTACATGTAGCCTGGTTTGCATTATAATGCAAAGCATATGGTGTTTTATTCACGTTTTTTGGTGTCCGTCGTCCGCAGGGGTCGATGCATTTACAGCAACATGGGATAACCATAATAGTTTATTTGTGCCACCTATTTCATTATTTCATAGGGTTTTACCCAAAATGGATAATGACAAAGCAACTTGAGTCTTTTTTTATTCCTTTATGGAAATTATCAGTTTTTTGGTCCTTAATTTGCCCAGATGGAAACTGTATTAGGAATGTGGTCAGTTGGATCTTCCAACGGGTGAAGTCCAGGGTAAAAGTAGGTCCAATATGTTTGGTAAACGCGATTTGCCCTTCAGAATGCGTGCTGTGTACATAGATTTAAAGGGAAACTAATCAATTTAGCATTTGCCAGTCTGCTACCCTAATTATCCCCCTTTATATATTTGTTGTAAAGTGGCATTACCTAATTTTATCTTTCAAGTACTTTTTATTACGTTAATGTCTTTAAATGTTTCACATATTGATGCAAGTTACATAGATGAACATTTATCTATTTGTTAATATAATCTGCACATCTTTCTATGTTGTATAGGCAACGATATTGTGTATTGGCGACATCGACAGAATATAAATGGAGTTGTAAAAGCTATGAAATAGCGGATAGTTTGAACATATGTATTTAAAGTACTTTGGTGTTTAAAGGCGACTTCGCATTATATTTATATATATTTGCAACAGTTTTGTGTGTTAAATGGGGCATCGTCTGATATATAAATTATATTATTATAGAAGTCTGGTGGTATAGAGCGGCATCGCCTGGTATATGTATTTACAATAGTATGGTGTAAAAAGATTGCATTATATACAGACATATGGCTGTTGGATAGAGGTATCATATGGCATATGCATATCAACGAACATTGAATGAGAGACTGGCATGTATTGATAATGAGTTTTATTAAGTATGCGTAAGTCCAGTTTCTTAGTTCAGCGGTTGATCTGTGGTTTTGGATTAAATTAAGGCTGTATATCTATATTACCGCCAATCGTGAAATTGAACAGGTTGTATATGCAACCATTAAAAAAAAATTGTTACACGTTTATAGTTGTACAAGTCTGAGGTCGAGTGCTTGCCAGATGCCTTAGCAGACAAGGTGGACATTCTCCCGGAAGTGTTGTTTAAGTACAAGTAGCAATAGGTAAATTAGAAAAGGTCCTATTAACGTTTCTACAGATGTTTAAATTTAATCTACCTCTAGGCAAAAGCAAACAGGGTAAATGTAAATGTGAAAAAACACAGAGACAAGATACAACACACAAAAGAAAGGCCATTAGTTACAGCCTTGGAACGAAAACTGTTTTTACGGTAGGAAAGTTGGGCTTTAAATAGCGGTTTAGGAAGAAGTGATATTTTGGCCGCTAAGTCATTTCATACTGCCATCTTCAGATATTCTTCTTAATTTATATAATCGTACATATACATGTGGTGATATTAAAAGTCAGTGTATGATTTGTGCATGTTTTGGAGCTTTTTGCTGGTTTTATGAGAAGTTCAGAACTGTTGAACATACACGTTTCAATTATAGTAGTTTATGATACTTACGTGACTATATTCATAGAGAGTTCAAAACCAGACAGATACAGAGAGGGTTCATGGATTGCAATTGCTATGATTGGAACATGTTTATGTCCGTTTAGTAATGTAGTGAAGTTAGTCCAGCTGTCTGGATTTAAGAGCAATGACTTTTTATTTTATAATTTGTCTAAAGGTAAACATGGTCGTTCTGTGCGTGAAAATAATAAAAAAAAAATGTCATATTCAAACTTAAAGATGAATTTATAAGGGTATCGTCACCTTTTGTTTCCGACATAAAGAGGTAGTGTCTACATTCATTGAGTAGTGGGGGTGCTACGTGTGCAGCCAATAGTGGTGTGAAGGACAGAATGTTAAAACGACATGGACGCTGGTTAAGTGAGGCTGCCAAAGACGGTTATGTTAAAGATTATGTAGAAGAAAAAATGGAGGTTTCGTTATCACTTGGGCATTAAGTTTTATGTTGAAAATAATAATATATTGTTGTTTCAGTTCATTAATAATCGTTCATAACCGTTCTTTTAGTTCATCGATTACCCAAGTGCTAGCCATTAAGGATAAATTATAAGTAGTATATTGCATATGTTGTTGTTTTTGGTTTATCCGGTTACGTAATGGTTAACAGGGAACATTAGCTTCCGTAAAGAATCAGCTGTCTTACCGGGGCCGCCAACAGTCACTTCGTTTCATACAGATAAATGAATATGTTTAATAACGTTTGACAGCTACGATTAGCTGTGCATGATCTGGAAGTTCTAAATACGTTGAAGTACCTGAAGATATATTTTATTAGCAATTTCTTTAATGTTATTATTATCTAAAATATCGTATGTTAATAAAACAATACAAACTTCTTGATGCTGTTTTATTCTGTATTTCTATTTTGCTACTCTTTCTCTCTTCTGTTCTATTTATTGTCTTGTTAAGTCTCCTTTATAAGATTGATTCTACGTCAATTTAAAACGAGTGTAACGTCTTTTCAATAAAGGTGTTAACCTTGTTCTCTGAATGATGCTTAAAATATTCAAACATGGTAAGCTAATCTCTGAAATAGAAATGTTTCCATTTTTCTGTATCATAGTGAGTGAAAAACGGAATGCATAGAAATGTTGAGTTTAAAACTAGGAATGCATAAACATTTATTGCACTCGGGCAATATGGTGTGAGTACACATCCAACTGTTACTTGTTAGAGGAAGAACCCAGACATGTGTCTGATATGAGCCACGAAAATAAAACTCTTGTGTAAAAGAAAAAATAAAACAATAAAATGCAATGGTTTATTTGAAAGAAATACTTTTATTTTAAATAGAAAAGGATGAAAACCTACCAGGGCAATATATGCTAAAGGGTGTTGTTTTGTGTTGTTGTTTTGTTGCAGTTCTTGGTGTTTTTTGTGTTGTTTTTTTTCTTTCACTGGAAATTAACATGTTAACATGTTAATACGAATACACCAAAAATGAACGCCACCGACCCTCCTCGCCCAAGTACAAGGTCCGATGTGTGCTGCATAGAATTTGAAAAATGGTACAGGACAATGTATTCACATTTCAGTCAAATGTTAAATCTACAACAAACAGAGACGAGACATTAAATAAAATGGTGAAAACCCAACAGTTGCCACCTTGGAACGGCCAGTCGCAAAAAGGGTGCCTGAATAGGTTTTACAGAGCTCTAACTTCGCATAAAAGACAGTAGTGACGTAATTGAAAATAATGTCCACACTCTGTTTGAAGAAGGGATCTTGTATTATCTCTATTCGAAGAACTACACAAAAGTATTGACTGTCAATAGAAATCAAGTATTTGAGGTAGTGAAAATGACAAGATTATGTTTCTTCTTTATGTCGTGTAAACGTTGTCAAATGTACAGGTGTTTTTATTGTTTTGGTAAGAGTTTATTCCTTTTTAAGTCACTTAAACTTTCCCCTGGGAGCTATTAATTTAATAACAATTGTATTTAACATACATGGAATCAAATACAACATTTACGGTCCCATATAAGCCATAGCAGGGTTCCACTACAGAAAACAATTTAAAAATAAAGCATAATTGACAAATAAAATGAAACGACATTGTATATAAGTGAACTTTATAGTTTAGTAGAACTTGATAGTCCAGTGTTGTAATAATAAAACCGAGTGTGGTGTTTCAATTGGTTGAAGCAAACTCAGTCACGTGCATATTCCAACTGAACTTAATCAATGTCAATAATCTCAATCAAGTTTTACAAAATAAAACGTTTTGTTACAACTTGCACACATTGTGGTCCGTTTAAATAACTAACTTGATCGTTCCGACCACCGCATTTCCCCGACCAATCGGGACAAACTATATTTCTCTTTATTGTCTCCATTTGTCTGAACATTTATAAAGACATATAAAGCAAAAAGGAGCAAAACGGTGATTAAGAGTTGAAATCGGCGTTAAACAGACCCAATCAAAGTAAATATGATAAGGTAATGATAGTAAAAATACAACGTGTAATAACATAATATATAACTATAGATTCACATTTTACAAAAAACTTGACGAAACGAAATGTAAGATTCTGTTTATAAGAGATTATAATTAAGTACTATTTACAGAACAAAAATATAATCATTATCATCATCATCACCGTCCAATCATCTTTACTAGCAGCAGCACCATCATGATTATGATCATTATCATCATCAACATATCAGAAGTATCAGCGCATGTACAAATAAAGACAGCACGCTCATTTATCAATTTATAAGCTTGGAAATCCTTACTTTTTGTGTTTGTGAAGCTTCGATATATAATTATAAACACATATGATACGGTTCTATCTGCCGAAAATATGCTGTAGCTGATATCTTTACGTTTAATTTGAATCTACTACTTGTCAATTTATTTCAGCAGCGCTGATATTTTATTTTCAAGTTGTGGTTACAAATGTCCAACATTTTTCATACCACAAAATTCAAAATAGTTGTTGTTGTTGTTATCCCCTATTTTTATATAAAAAAAAGATTAAAACAATGTGCAATTCTTATTGTTCCAAACTGAGGAAACACAAACTTTGTATTAGAATAAGGTTATACGTGTTTGTTGTTGTTTTTTCAAGAAGAAATATACATAATTTGCATGCACTGATATTGAAGTGTGCGCTGAAGTGACGGCTGCCCTTCAGATTTGCTCTTGATTAAACTATGCTTTGTTTTTGTGACTGTTCCTGGCTCGCGGCGACTCTAGTTTGGTGTGGATTACTCCAACTGAGAGGTAGCCATTTGATATTGATTTCTTAACCCAATTCTGATGCTTACTGGGAAGCTATTTCCATTGGTGTGTGTGCACAAGCAATTATGTGTGTTATCCAGTACGCGCTGGGTTTAATGTTGTGAAGCAGATTCAACCATGTGTGACCCATCCCAATTCAAGGAGTTTTACTGTAACGAACACCGTCAACCCTCTAACGCTTACTGAGTCAGATCTTCATGCATCTAAGGGATAGAAACAACAGCAACCTTGTTCGGGTCAACTGTGTCAACCATGGTCACCCTAGACAGGCACACCGCAAGTTTCTAAAGGTATGCTGTGCAAATGTCCGTTCTCTAAAAAACAAGAAATCTACTTAAAATTTTGTCACCAGTAATGACTTTGACATCGTAGCAATAACGGAGACGTGGCTTGGCTCATCTATTGATGATGCCTGTCTGAGAGAACTTGTCCCAACGGGGATACCAACTCCAACATGTTGCTCGTCAGAATGGTAGAGTTGGCGGAGGTGTGTCGAGTCACTTGAGATATGTGGACTTCATCAACTTGTCATGGATGCTTCTCATCAGAAAGGCCACATCCTGGGCGTTGTTATTACGAAGGACACTGGTACAGTCGTATCTAACGTCAGTGTGTTCGATCCAGATATCTGGGATAACAGTGGCCACTCTTGTACGGATCACTTGGCAGGGCAGTTCGAAACGGTGTTTGAAACGCCTGCCAACCCCGTCAAATCCATATCCTGCCGTAAATATCGCTCGATCGATCTGACTGGATTACGTTATGATATGAGGACATCCCCTGAGTTCAACAGCATGCAAGGAATCTAACATCAACTTCTTGATGCTTACAATATCGGTGTAAGGAGACTAGTCGACAAGCATGCTCCGTTACATCATATGACCAACACTACTACCACATGCTCCATGGTTGTCCGACGAGCTTAATGATGCGAAACGGGAGAAACGTTGTATTGAGCTTAGTGGCTCAATTCTAAGTTGGAAGTTCATCGTTAGATGTACCGCAATCAGTGCAGTAGACTCAACAGAATTTGACACCAAGTTTGGTTCGACTGAAACGGCATTCCTTGGCGTTCAGTCTAATATATTAAAATCATTGGATCGGGGTGATGCGGCTGTTTTGTCAATGTTCGACTTATCAGCAGCCTTCGATACTTTGGACCACACCACACTTATTGACCACTTAAGATAAGATTTAGGTATTTCCGGAATAACCTTAGAGTGGTTCGCTTCGTACCTTAGTGGTGATCGTCATTAGTCAGTGTATATATCAGAAAACGGCTCAAAGTCCCATGAGCTCAGATTTGGTGTATCCCAGTGGTCTGTTCTGGGGCATAAACTCTACACCCTGTACACACGAGCTCTTGGTGATCTGATCAGGCAACATGGCCTGGACTACCACATGTATGCTGACGATACACAATTGTAGTCTTCCTTAAGCACAAATGTGTTGCGAATCGCGAACAAGATGTCCAGCGCTAAGAAGCATGTCTGAAGGACGTCCGCACATGGATGGATACCAACTTTCCTTTGACCAATAGCGATAAAACCGAAGTGTTGCCTTTTGCACCTAAGACGTCATCACCGGATTTATTCGATATGTCTATCACCATCAACAGCATTTCTGTCAGTTCCATTGAATCTGTAAGAAATCTTGGTGTTGTGTTTGATCGCACAATGTCCATGGACCGCCAAGTTAAATCAGTTGCAGGGTCTTGCTTCATGCATTTAAGGAAATAGGTCGTCTGAGACGCTGCTTGTCTGAAAGCGCACTTAAAGCACTGGTTCATGGACTCATTACTTCACACTTGGACTGTTGTAACGCAATGTTAACTGGCCTTCCAAATAACCTCATCCACTGTTTACAGATTTCAACAATCGGCAGCTCGTCTTATCATCGGCGCAAAGCGGTCTGGCCACATTTCTCCAATTCTTGTGGGTTAACAATGGTTACAAGAAAGTAACCGAATCGACTACAAGGTTTTAGTGCACACTTTCCATGGAATCAAAGGCACTGCACCAGACTACATAACAGATATGATCAATATCGATAAACCGAGCAGACCTCTTCGCTCCGGTGATCAAGGACGCCTGGTCACATACATGTCGAAGTCACGCCTCGGGGAACGATCTTTTTATTCTGCTGCTCCGAGGCTATGTAAATGCCTTCCTTTTAACCTCAGGGCCCTTTCAACACTGACAAGCTTTAAGAGGGCTCTGCAAACAGATTAAAGCTCATTTTCACTAATTTCTTTTATATTCTTATCTAAATGTTTTTATATATCATTACCAATTGCTACACACGTTTTATTTCTTATCAATGATTTTAGTTACAATTTTATATTTTGTTTGCCTTTCAGCACTTGTGTGATAAAGGCACCTTAATGTGTAATAATAATAATAATAATAATTATAATAATAATAATCACGTGTACAGATCTCGATATGATCAGATCCGTCAGATCATACTGTGGACCAAAACATCGTTCTACAAAATAGTAAAGTATTTGCCATTTAAGGTTCATTTTAATCAGCGCCCAAGACATCTCAGAAACTTTATACTATTATCGTCATTAAGGCTGAGCTTTTGAATAAGTGGAAGTAGTTGTTAGAGACGTGTTATAAAAGCAAAGACATGAGTGGTCGCGGAGCATAGTTAAGACACAGCCGATGAATGCTTGTGTGTGTTCCATAAATGAAAACGATATAACAGAATAAAATTGTATATAATAAAAATATATTATACAATATATAGTTTTAATAATGCCTTAATGAATTATTTAAGGTTTGTTATCAAACGCGACTTTTTATTGCAACGTTTCTTTTTCTATTTGGGGTTAATGCACACAAGGAGCAGTAGCTTTTGTCTGGACTTATCTATTTTTGCCAAAAATGTTACTTCCAAACAAACTAGATTTCTACAGAACTGTCTCTCACTTCAACTCCATCTCATTTAGACCGCTTCTTGTGTGTGTTGCTTCACTGACATGTAAAGGTTTACCAGAAAGTAACTTAGGCTGGGACGGTCGGAGAGTCTTGACAAATTTTACCAAGCAAACCTGACCATTTCACTGACGCAGTTGAGATTGTATTGATATGATTTTTAATAGGAACGCAGCTTTACCGTTATATATTTGACGTTGTCGTTTAGGCTTTCTAAACAGCAGACCCACATATTCAACTTACTTAACGTAATGATATTTTGATACCAATTTCCTAGAGCTTTTAAGATATACTTCGTAATGACAAAAGTGGAGACTTACGGCATAGCTGTTTTTTCCATTCGACAAGCAGTTTAAGCAATTCGCCTTATTCATACCTTAGCATATAATATACATGTTCATAGCCACAAACAATAAACATTATATAAGTGCACAAAGAGTGCAAGACCTAAAATATGATTACCAAAGAAGAAGTAAGCTGTTGAGTTAATGTATAATATTAGTTTGCATATAAAATACTAATTAAATAAACTGAAAAGCAAAATTCTTAGGCAGTTATTTCAGTGAATTCTTTAGCTTAAACGCGTTATTGATAAATTTTGGCAAGTTGTTCAGACGGTTTGTATTACATGTTGACATTATAGTTTTGAATTTCGCCAGAGTAGACCAGTTACAGTAATATCTGGGTAAAATGTTCTTCGTAGGGTATTGTATTTTGGACAAACTAACAAAAGGTGGTACTCTGTTTCTACTACATTCATGTTGCAATTTTGACATATTCGGTCATTTCTTGGTATGTTATGATGTCTGCCAGTTTCTATAGCTATATCATGTTACGATATTCTATACTTGTTAACATGTATGCTGTTTAGTTAATTTTCCATTTTAAATTGCTGTTTGTATTTCCTGTATGATTCAAGCCTATTAGAGTTGCTTATATTACCTACCGTGCCATGTTTGGATAAATTGATCAATTAGTTTTTTGTTTTATTATTATTAAAATGTGTCTTATGTTTATGTTGTTTTGATTAATCCATATATCTGTCATTCCTAGTTCGTGCAATAAAAACTTCAACTTTGAAGCCCAATTTAAACCATTATTTTGTTTGTTATTATCAGCGTCGCTGCGTACTAAATTATGAGTATTTTTACTAAGGAATTATTTTCGCCCTGTAACACTTTATACCGGTTTTTAAGAAGCATACTTTTCCTTCTAATAATCATAGGATATCTGCTGGATTCTCCGTACAATCCGTCAAGATGTGTACATTTCTGGACACTTATTACCTTACACAAATGACAATGTATTTGTTCAAACCTTTAGCAATGAAAATAACCAAAAACTTCTGCGCCATAATATAGTATTGATGCCACTAAACTATCAAATAATACTCATTTGTCTTTTGTTGGCATGTCAATTTGGTTTTATACTATTAATATGTTTTGTATAACAGATAACCCTTTATCCGCGATGGATGTTTCAGTTCGGGTCCTTTTTCCATTTTTATTACAATTACTCCGAAATATTAAAAATTTTAAACTATATATCATGTGATGTTATTTAGTCTGAAATCATATTTTATTTGTCGTCCCCATTTAAAAGTCATTATTTTTGTCTTTCTTGTTTTAACTGTCAAATTCCAAGTATTGCAGTATCTCTCTACGTTTATTTAACACGGACTGGAGAGCTTGTGATGTATGGGCAAATAGGCCAGCGTCATTCGCAAACAATATTATGAATAACGTTTGCTGATTAATGTAAAATAAGTAATCAATATTTTGATAGAAACTTGATAAAATATCATTTATGAAAAATAAAAAAAGTGAACTGGAGCATTGACCAACTTGCTTTCGTCTGATATGTGATTCGAAAAAGTCGACAAAGGCACAGTATAATTTCTTATTTGTTAGAGAATTTGCGATTATTGAATGTAAGACAAAGATGCAATGTATTGGTGATTTACTTCTTTTTTTGAAACCAAACTGATTTTCAATTATTTTATCATGCTTAATACTCCATTTTGTTAATTAAATTAAGAATATATTTTGGAAATGCTATTTACAAGAGTAATTCCCCTATAGTTTTAGGGTCTTCATTGTCACCGCCTTTGAAAATTGGGGAGATAATACCTTCACCACATTTTTCTGGATACTCTCCCTTTGAGGGTAGTCTATTTAATAATCGCAATAGAAATTGTGACAATTCATCAAATGCGTATTTGTATACTTCCGCGTGTATTTGGTCAATTCCACAGCTTGTATTGTTATTGTGTGAATATACGGCATTACTTAATTCAGTATAAGGAATTTCTGTGTCAAGGTCTTCATCTTATATGGTAACAACAACTTCAATGTGTTTTGATAAAGCGTCTTTATAGTAAATTGATAAACCGCTGCTGACACGGCAACGGTTTACATTATATGATTTGTTACCAAATATATTAATTGACTTATAATTATTTATTTTAAGTTTTACAAACGTATTCTTTGAAATCCATTTCTCTGTAAGATATATAATATCACTTCGTTGTATGTATTAGATAATGTCCGGGTCATTTATTTTCCTTGCTAGCTCGTTTACATCCCATGATTTAATAGTTATACAATTCTCACGACTGTAATTCATATTGGTGCTTACGTCATACACATTGCCGTTAACGTATCTCGTCTTAGGTACATTATTAATAGACAGTTTGTTTCCCACAATTTTTGTTTGATTTCCATATTGTTCGTGTTTTGCTATAGGGAATAATACTCGGCGTGTGTCTCTGTATTCTTGTGGAGTTTGTGGTCCTATTCGCATTTGTTTGTTCTTCAGTTTAGTTCTAATGGTCTGGTCTACGGTTTTAGATCTGATCTGTTCTCGGTCGTTGTAGCTATGGTATTTTACTACGACAGAGCGTGACTTGCGTGCATTTCGTCCTCCTAATCTATGTGCCCTATCGAATGTCATATTGGATGGGTCGATTTCAAGCTGTGTACGTATCAAGTCTTTTACAAGGCTCTCACAATTTTCGGTTTCGTATGGGCCCTCTTGTACACCATAGAAAACCAGATCTTCGCGCATTGAGCTTGATTGTATATCCAATACTGCGTCATTCTGTTGTTGAAATATTACATTATATTTCTTTGTGATTTCCTCGAGATTCGAACACTTTTTTAGTCATGTCGGTTTTTGGCATCGAGCTTCTTTAGGATATTGGGTTTGCTGATCTGTTGGGCTACTGATGAAAGTGCATGATGTTTCAATAACATTATCTTTAGTCTCTAGGCTTGATACTCTTGTTTCCACTTCAGATACTTGGATTTTTATTTTATTAACGTTTGTTTCTATGCTATCTAGTTTTAATAAGGCCTGTTTGAGGATATCCTCAATTAGTGTGGATGCCGGTGGTTGATTAAATAATGGTTGTTGAGCCTGAGTCTGAATGTTACCATGAATTGTTTACATAGCAGGATTCTGGGTCTGAAAGCCGTACGGCGTTTGTTGAGGGAAATTAAAAAAAACAGGCTGCGATGATGTGTTCATTATACCGGACACAAACCCAGCACTGTGTATACCAAACGTATTAGCTGTATTGTTTTGCTCCGTGCTCTTCCCGCTCTGCAAACCACTGGTCACTAACTGTGTACATGTGACTATATCGTTCAAATCTGGCGACTTACTTGCCTTTCTTTTAAGACTCTTACTCTGTTTTGATACAACTTCTACACGGAAGACATGTATGCTATCCACTGTTCACAATTTTTTTACAACACACACTTAAAATGCACCGTTTAACCGTTTATTAAAATCCATATTTCATCTGTGACAAAAATAAAAAAAAAACACGTCCACACTTCTCGCGCATGCGCACACACCTTGTGACACAACGTATTAATTCATGAACGGTCGGTTATGTCATGCTTATTATTCACCCGCTGTATTATATGTGATATACACTCTTGACAATTGTTGACGCCGTAAGTTAAACCCAATTTAGTAGGTCAGATAGCTTTCTAAAAATAAGCAGGTTTTTTATTAGTTAAAAGCCAAGCTGTAAATGAAGACAGTACAGCTTTGATATGCACTGACGTTAAGACTTATCAAAGAAAGCTCATGTCAGTTACATAACACGATAAGTGCTCGTCTTGATATAAATGTTACACTAATTAAGTGATTATGGTCGCCTGTGGCCAAGCGGTGTCCACGATTTGTAACTTCTCAGTTCCTCGTCTAATGGTTCGAGTCATGTTGTGATGTTTTTCAGCTAACCTGAGGTGCTCCGGTGGTTTTACCCACACATCAGTAATAACTTCCTAATTAAGAATTCTTTAGCGCCGAAAGTTAGTTTTTTACTATAAAACACTATCCATTGTGTTCAAACGCGACTGCTTAGTCAAATGTAACTCAAAGACAATGATGGAGACAGTTGTGTGAGGGTATAGAGTGGATCAGAACACAAAGATTATTCATGCATCTGATATCTCTGCAAATACCGTGTGGTTGTATAATCCCTGTATTAAATTATTAAAAGCATACGACTAACGCAAGTCCAACTACTGCAGAAACACAAACCTATATCTAAATAGTTAACATGTACACGTCGGATAATTTTAGTGAGTCCTTAACATAATGATATTCTTAACAGGGATACTTCTTAAACGTTAAACTAAGCTATGTACTCATATACCATTTAAACGTGAAATAAAGGAAACAAGACGTGTTTCCGGAAACTTACGGAATCACACGAATAGTAGTGTGTAGTGAATATTGCTTCCTCTCTATCAGCAATGAAAATCCTCTGTTAAAATCAATGATTTGCTTCATGATAAAAGAAATGCTAATGACGTGGTCGTAGAATATAACACGTAAATGTGTGTATTGTGAAGCTTAAAGTTTGTGTTTTAAGATTCTTTTCATGAACATATTCAACAATTACATAATGCAACATCCGTGTTATCGTCTGTACTAAACAACTACGCAATAGATGTATACAATTACCTGTGAATCATTATTAACGTGTCGTTGTGTTAAATCCGTTTAAACTGCAGCAGATCCACTAACTTAACGCAGGTAAGGACTTACATAATTAGTTTGATATTTACTGGTTTAATGTAAAATTCATTGTTAGACGTGGTGTGTTTGTAATTGCGTCGAATTAAGGGTGATTGTTTGCAAACATAATTGTCTTCTATTTCACTTCAGGCAGAAGTCGGTTTAAATAAGATTATGCTCAGTTGTTCATTTATACATTTTCATTTATGTCTCTACCTTGCGGTATACGAATATAACCTTATGAAATGAAGAATGAAATAGCACACATTCTAATGGTACCGGTATCGGTATCATATAGCGATATAAGTGGGTGGAGTTGCAAAAGTACAAATTAGCGGAAGGTTAAGGGTCTGTTGGCGTGACATATTGCAAGCTGTCATATCCCTTTTCTCTCTTGCTGAGACAGCTACACGCAAATTAAGTATATCCCAAGGGGCAGCAGTTTATTCATGTTTCGTAAAAGAAGGAATTAATCATGAGGACAATAAGTACATCTATTTTTAGTTCTAACCTTCCTCAAAAGGTTAATGTGATACCTAATCTGTTTCCAGTTTACACAATAATTTTTTTATTGTAACTTAAAACAGGAAAAAAAACACAAGAAAACTGAAACACTATTTGCTTCCTATTATTAGCAACATTTACCCTTGCACCTGCACAGAATAGTAGTGGTAGGGCGTACAACCTCACTTTTCATCCTTGCAATCAAGACTTACAGGTAGACATAAAGGTAAACTGGGTTAAATTTCACCTGCTGTATCTTGGTGATAACATATTGCGTAACTAATCAACATATGTATGCTACATATAAACGTTGACTATTACACAGCCCATAGGGCAAACACTTTGTAATGTTAACGATCAATGATTAAGATGAAGAAGACGGGGAGAAGGCGGAGGAGGAGACTGGGGAGAGACGAGGTAAACAAAACAGGGTTTGAAAGTTTATTGGTGAAAGTTGTGTTTATAATAATGAGTGGATAGAGTGATAGATCAGTGATAATAGAGGTAATATTATAATAATGACGGGATGCGGCTCATAATAAAGGTGCTGTGATTATGGTAGTGGTGTTTAAGGATGATGGTGATGAGGATGCTGATGATTATGATGCTGATGCTGCTAATACTGCTGAGTCTGCTAAGGCTGAATCATAGCTGCAGGTGATGATGATGGTGGAAATAATTACACTGGTGTGTTTTCAGAACCAACTTGTTGTTCAAGGTTTGTGTTTCTTCTTATAGATCCATCCTGAAAACGAATCATGATTAGTAAGTACAAACATGTTTTGGTCTATTTTCCATATCAGCGTTTAGTATCAAGTTTATTGATAAGTTCTTAAAACTTTTGATGTTTTAGATTTATAAAACTTAATAAGGACGAGACTATATCAGATCAATGTAGTTTTGTATTGTCAAGTGTGTATAGAAATGTAAATCTCACAAGTCATTTTTATTTAACATTATTTGTAATCATCCACAAATCTCTTTTAACTGAGAGTTTGGAAATTTATAGGGTTTTCTCGTCAAAACTCCTTTATTCTTTTCTAAAATAAAGATGAAATTTTATATTTTTCATTTACTTAATAATACAAACGTCGTTGTGTTTTCAGGTGTTCGGTTACAATCATTCTTGATAGTTGCACTTTTCTCAGGTAAGAATTTTGTTTTACCAGGTGGTATTATGCAATCTCATGATTGATTGTACAAACGGCGGTCTCGTTATTAATTTATCGTTTACACAATTAATTTCTGAACATTTAGTTTTTTATAATCACTACATGTAAAATGGTAGTTGACAATGCCGAGTGACCGTGTAACGATGTATGTAAGTCCTTCCTGATTTTGCATTTGACAGTTAACCTTACTATATTGACCAAGGGAAGATAAACAGAGTCACGCATGTTAAAAGTCAAAAAGTCAACCGTATACCATTGCATTCCTTACAATATCTCCTATTGGTTTTTCTACCAGGCTTCTCTTGCTTTTATGTTTCTGTTCTATTTGGCATTCCATCATAAAGTTGCGTTCATTTATACGTCGGACAACAGCATGTACTTAAAGCCATCTCACAAAGTTACATTGACGTCCCATTAAAATCATTACAGGCAAATTATCTTAAGCTTTACAACCGAAAGTATTTAATGTGCCGATCTGCTGAATCAAATTGACGCTATACCTTTCCCGTTGTAATTTACTTGTGGTAGACATTATTTCGAACATTACGAGTTTATCTTGAGAAAGACCTAAGGGCCGAAAATTAAATCTTAAAAGTGATATTTAGTTTAAATGTATGTAGTCTCTCTTGCTCATCGATCTTAATTTCGTTTACATGTGAATAAAACACTATTTGATAATCGACTTAACTTTTTGGTGAGTTGCTATCTTCTGGAAAAGAACGCGCCTTATTTTACGAAAAGAAAGTTTTTTTTCAAAAGTACAAAATGCCTGATATCTGGCATGCAGAATCGTCATAGCAATGTTTATTGTAGCATATAACTGAAAACCAACGTGCAAGGTGTGTGAAGCAAAAAGAAAAAGGTACCTTTCAGAACCAATATCTGAATATTTGGATAACTATCATTTACTGTGTGCTAACACCAGACGACCGTCATTACTGACAAAGAAGGTTTTGATATCAAGCCTCAACCCCTTACTGCATGGGATAGAGTTCCAGTTGGGGAAAGAACTTTCACGCGAGAAGGAAATAATAAGCAAAAGTAGTAGTAGTTGTCGTAGTAGTTGTTTTCGTGGTACTAGTAGTAGTTGTTGTTGTAGAAGAAATAGTTGTTGGAAAAGGAGTAGAAGCATTGGAAGCAGAAGCAGCAGTAGTAGAAGCCATAGTAGTAGGAGGAAGACTAACATTAGTATTTATAGGAGTAGAAGAAGTAGTAGTAGGAGTATTGGTAGCAGTAGTAGTAGTTATAAGTAGTATTAGGAGAAGGAGCAGTAGCAGTACTAATAGCAGCAATAGTAGTAGTAGTGTGAATAGAAGTAGGAGTAAGATTGGTAACAGAAGATGTATTAGATGTATTTTATAGATGTAGAAGTGCTAGTAGCAGCAGCAATAATGGTGGTAGAAGCAGTTTCAGTAGTTATAGTATTGTATGGCTATATGATGTTTATAACGGTAATTTCAGAGTCTGTGGCACAGCTGTCCTTTGTGACCCCACCACATATAGGAGCCACGGTGTCATTCTCAGAGAACCAACCAGTCGGAACTGCATTATATACTATACAGGCAAATGATCCTGCTGGAAATCCGCCAATCTACACTGTACTAAACTCCACATGCGAGTCAAGTCAAGTGACACCCGTTTTTAACATCAGTTCGACTGATCAACTAGTCGTGCCCGCAGAGGGTCTAGATGCCGAGGAGTGTAGCAAGTATACATTTACCTTCAGGTAAAGCCTAAAACAAAGCATCCTGCTGATTTTCTTCAGAATTATATAATAATGTCTGATTTTTAAAAGCCGATATATAGTATCAGCAATGTGGCCTTATCTTTGGTGATAATGAATTACCCAATATGAAAACAGTTGATGGTAAATTTATAACAATACTGTGCTAGTATACTGTTACAGACTACCAGGTCGGGATTCACATAACATTCACGGGAAGGTTTGGTCCTGAGACTTAGTGAATCTCTGTATCTGCACACAATGACGAGATGACTATATTGTGTTATAGTGACGGGTAGTTGTGGGAATCAAATTCATTTGATAACTAGTCCGTACAAGGTTTAAAGACTTTTTATTTGTTTATGCTCTACGAAGAAAAAACCTACGAATAACAAATAACACAATAAATAAATACTGCCGCATTATCAATTGGCGGAGCTATAACAAATTAGAATTTAGCAATACAAATATTCGCAGTTAGCAAACAGACATGAACCAATTCAAACAATACATGTAAAATACAGAAATACTCCCATTGCAATATCAATACTACCAACACTTACCAAACAGAACTGGTCATATACCAATAATGTAAATACAGCTAAACCGTAAGTTAAACTATAGTTATGATGTATCGCAGGTTCTACATTAATTAACTACATTCTCTTTCGAGAATTATCTAAGCATTAATATGAACGTAGAGTAAATGAGCTGTTGTCGGTAGGTGAGTGGCAGTTGCAAAGTTTGATAGTAAGGACTGTGGTAAAGAAGAAAATGTTCAACTCTCGTACAAAAGCTATCTCTCACGAGAACATATATCTAGACAGTCATGACAAAAACAGGTTTGAAAAGTATCGTGCATTATGCAGACAAGACGCAAACAACCACGCCCACTTGCATGGACCTTACAGAAAAAGAACCACAGACTATAAGTCACAAGCTGCCCGACACTAACAAAACGGACAATAACAAACTGACTATAGCACAACGTACATTTAAACAGAACATGAATGCACTGGTGACATATTCCCCCACTTAGAGGAAATGTCTCCTGACATTAAATAAACACGTCCCTCTTTGAGAAAAAAAAAGAAGAAAAACAATGATATTAAAAATGACTAATATCCTATACAGATATTTATCACAAATATGTGATAAAACTAGACAACAGAACCACATTTTTAAACACAAGAAAACTGGTTCTACTCCAGAAGACTATGATAAATACTGAATGTAATGGCTGCTGGAAAAATTACTTATATAATTCTCACTCTAGCTGAAAATTTTAAAACTTGGTGAAATAAATTCTGAAATATGTAAAAAAAACAATTAGAAATGTCGCAATAACTAAAATAACTGCGACTACATGAAAATAAGCTGCAAAATAATGCAATAGGTTACTAAACCTGAAATATCAAAATAATTTGACATGATTATACACAGTATTCAACATTTTGAGAATGCATCCACTGTCCATATCTATCAGGTGACTTTCTTATCCTGGTAGATTGTCTAACAACATGACTTTGTAGTAACCCTGGGGACAGATTAGTGTAAGTGGGCACAGTAGAAGGGTCGGGTTGAGCAGAAAGGCTCTGATCTTTGACTGTAGAGGGAACAGGGTTGTCAATAGAAAGAATTTCAGACTGAGAAATACTAGGCATGAGTATACCTGTTGAACTACTAGTGTTCTGTATTAAGTCAGTACTGGCCATTTGAGAAGACACATACTTTGCCTGAACCCTTTGATTTCGTCTAGCCGGATATAATATAATATACACACGCCTACATTCAGACTCATCCTCTGAACTAGAGGATTCAGATGACTGTCTGTGATAGACTGGCGATTGTGGTCTTTGAGGCTGCTTGGGATGTGATTTACTAGACTTCGAATGCATAGGCGGGACAAAAGAGATAGGCAGGAGCATATTTCTATACAGGGTTCGAATCCCCGACTTGCCATTTTCTCATTTCGCATCATAAACTGGCATATCTTGGTCGTGGACAGACACTACCAAGTATGGGGTCCATATATCAGCCAGCGTAGCCTTGCCCTTAATGCCAACATTTAGAGTAAGAACTCGGTCTCCCAGTTCCAGCTAAACCTGTCTTACTTTTCTGTCATATAGGGACTTGTTCTTTGCAGAACTTTTCTAAGCTTGAGAAAAAGCCTGCTTATAAGCAAAGGATAGTTTTTCTCTTAGCTTGCTGACATATAAATGAGGCTCTGCAGATGCCCCACAGTCAGGGGATGTCCCTAGATACGCATCAACAGGAAGACGAGGATGCCACCCAAACATCAGAAAAAGAGGTGAATAACATGTTGATTCAGACTTAGTACAGTTGTAGGCCTGCACAAGAGGTGCAATGTATGTCTCCCAGTCTGATTTCTGATTTTCTTCAAGAGTACCGAGCATCTTCAACAGCGTCCAAGTCCCATTGAAGCACTCACATGACCCATTGCCCTGGGGGTGATAAGGGGTCGTTTTCCTACGGACACTTCTCGGGCAGTTAGCAAGTTTTGATCTAATATCCTGCTCTAAACCTGGCCAATAAAGCCGTTGCCTGGCCAACCATAGAGTCTTGTCTACACCTTGATGTCCCATATTGTCATGGATTCCTTGTAAGGCAAGATTTCTGTACGACTCTAAGATGACCAGCGGCTTGACCGAGTGACTATCGAGAATTGAGTTTCTGTAAAGAATACCATCCTCTACTTTGAGATTTTTCCAGTCACGGAGATAACTTTGAACCTGCTTTCGTTCTCTCTGGAGTTTATGGCTTCTCACTCTAAACCCATCAGACTTGAGGTGTACTATCCTTGCGATAGCATTGTGTGTCCGCTGTTCTGCACTCCAATTTATCTTGTTGAACATTTCAGGAGATGGATTGCACTCAGTGGCCAGTTGAGGTGCTACTTCCTCTGAGACACAAGAAACAAAAGGGACTGAAGTTAAAGCCGAACTGCATATAGCATGCACAGAGTCGGGCTGCATCTCGTTTAACCGAGGCAGGCTTTCAGCATCAGCATTTTTATTGCCTGCTCTGTATCTAATAGAAAAATTGTAATTTGCTAACGCAGCTACCCCTCTGTGCCCTGGAGCATCTAGCTTTGCTGAGGTAAGCACATAGGTGAGTGGGTTGTTATCGGTTACCACTTTGAAGGTAGAACCAAAGAGGTAATCGTGAAACTTTTCCGTAACAGCCTACAAGAGAGCCAAAAACTCGAGCTTATGAGCGGGATACCGGCGTTCGTCTGGTCTCAGACCGCAACTAGCATAAGCTATCACTCTCAGTAAAATGCCTTGTTCTTGATAAAGCACAGCTCCAAGACATGAACAACTGGCATTAGTGTGCAACTCAAAAACCTTGCTGTAGTCAGCATAAGCCAAGATTGGGACAGTAGTGAGATTTTCCTTGAGAGAGTTAAAAGCTTCTACTTGAGAAGGATCCTATAACCAAGGTGACTGCTTTAAGGTTTTGACATTCTTTGAGTTTTTGCGCTTGGCTTTTGCATTTGTGTTATGCCCCTGTAACAGAGAGTACAATGGACTTGTTATCTGAGAAAAGTTTATGGCTGACATGTTAGACAGTTTATGTTGCAGTGTAGTACATGCTGTCTGTGAATCTACTCTTACAACTTCGGGACAAACCATAAATTTGTCATTATTACTGAGGTTTTTAGTAATAACATCAGAAACAGTTGGTGGCATATTTCTAACAACACCTTTGACAATAACCGTTTCATATGGTTTGACTTCAACAACATGCTTATTTGTAGATCTAACAACAAATGAGTTGCATTTGACACTGTCAAAAGGCGTTTCCTAAGTTTCAGGAACATTGTGTACTGGGTATTGTGTTAAGTGATTTCTACACAACCTGATAATGTTTGTGCCAATAATTACTGGACAAAACTTAAGGTACACAACATGTGAATTGACCAAGATTAGGGATTCCTATGTCACATGCCACTGCACCTTCATATTGTAATGTAGACCCATTTGCAATATTAACTTGCAAACCAAGGGAGTCTATAGAATAGAGAGAAGGCTGATATCTGAGAGACAGATAACAGGAGTGGGAAATAGTTGAGATCTTGAACCACTGTCAATAAGAGCAGGTACTCTTGTTTTGTTGACAAAAACTGTTGTTTCATTTCATGGTCCAATCAAGTTGGATGTCATAGAGGGTTGGTCTTTGAGGAGAGGAGGCACCTCTGGACGTCCTATGTCAGAGGTGGAAGTTAGTTTAAAGGACCGCCTCTACCTCGTTCTCGAAAGTTCTGACCTGAAGACTTATTTGATCTAAAATTGTTGTTGCCATTGTTGCTGTTGTTGCTGTTGTAGGATTGGTGTCGTCTATTCCCTAGTTTCCAGACGGTCTAACTTGCTGACAATTGTAGCTAGTTGCTCCCCAAGTCTCGCCCAGGAGCAGCAATCTTAGCATCACAGAACCTTTCTACCTGGTCTAGAGTGACAGAACATCTAGAATCAACCTGGGAAGGGTTGTGAGTGACCTTTCTATCATAAGAAGTAGAGAAAGTAACTGGTTTGACTTGGACTGATGCTGATCTCTGTATATCTAGCTGCTTTTCAACACGCCTCACTTCGAGAAGGAGTCTGTCAAAGTCTGAATTACTGTCATACAGATGTTTGGTGTAACTTTGGAGTGTCTCGCTCCGCAATGATGTCCAGAACTTCTCACGAAGGTGATCATTCTTCTGTATCTCATCAAAGTGTCAAGCTTCTATGGCTGTCTGAAGCAATGTTTCCAGACGACTGCTAAAAGCTGTGATGGACTCATTTTCCTTCTGGTACGCATTGAAAAATTGTTGCATCAACATCCCCTTGTACTAGACTCCCCATACTTAACATACATCTTTCTGAGTATGAAACAGACTGTAGCAGTTTTCCTAAAGCCCTGAGCGTATGCATAGCCTCACCTCTCAAAGCTCGTCTAATAGCCTGCACCATAACAGACTGAGAGTAATCCGCCTCAAGGCACTGAACCTCAAACCGCCATTCATCATAACTGACATCACCCTTCTGTGGTGAGTCTCCACCTGAAAAAGGAGGTATTTTTGGAAGTTGAGTGGACTGTTTGGGTGTAGGACATATATTCATCCTTAACATGGGCAGGACCTGGGATAGGTTTGTTGAATAGGGCTGAGGGGGGTGGAGGGACTATGGGCATACCAAGACCTAGACCAAGGGGAACCTTCAATGGGGAACTTATGTTAGTGGGTGTACTATGGTCAACAGTCAACAGGGGTAACTAACTACTTGCCTGTGGGAGATAATGCCTTTACCATGTCATCCTCTGTCATGGTCACGCCACCAGTTGCCATGCTGTTTTTTTAAACAAACTATCTTAATACCAAAACATCTGAAAAATGGATAATGCAAGGCTGTAATCAATATATAGTAAAATTGCAGCTCTACTCCACACCAGGGATGAATATGAAGCTTACTTAAGAAAATATCAATAGGTAAATAAGAAAACGTCCTATCAAAATTTCCACAGAAATTTAAATTTTATCTACCAACAGACAAAGGCAAACAAGGTTAATGTAAATGTGACAAAAACACAGAGACGAGACAGAACACACATAAAGAAACACCATCAGTAACCGTCTTGGAACGGTGAATCGGCAAAAGGGCCGACTGGGTTGCTTAAACTTGGTTTGTGGAGCACTCCAACCTCGCACTTCCTGGAGGTTTTTCTAGCAAACAAACAGTGTAAATAACAATAATCAAAGTGAAACAACTAACAGTAAGCACCTGCATCGGGAGTTAAAAGAGATACAATGAACTCATATACATACATAATAACTAGTAATAAAATAAATTATAAACATATGTACAGTATGTACAGTAGATAAAAACCTCGGCAACGTAAAAATAAAAATTCCAAACGAGAGATTAGTTTCAAATAAAACAGTCCAAGCGCTGATATATTATAAGAACAAATAAAACAGCCCAAGCGCTGATATCAATTTAAATATGGCATATAATGCCATGGCATCATATGCCAAAAGTGTCAAAGTGAAATGTAAAAATACGAAAGAAAACATCGAATTTTATAAAACAACCTACCAACAAAATAAAATGTAGTATTGTTAAGAGCTAATAACCAGTTCATAAAAAGCCGAGGATTTATCCTTATTTGGCATATTATATATAAGAAAGGTACTAAAAATCCCGATGTTATACCTACTGTGCAATCTCACGTAAAGGTAATGGAGACTGCTCAAGTTGTCTCACCTATATAGGGCACGACTGGAGAGATGAAGAGACAAGAATACCAGCAGTAACTGTCCAATTATGGCTTTAAGTCACTGTTTTCATAAAGTCTCAACGACCTGTCCTGTCATCGTGTAATTGAAAAGCAATGCAAGTTCTTGACTGTCAAAGGGTCAATTGCAAGCAATGCAGTACAACGAAGGATTCCCGGGTTGTAACCGTCTGCAATACATTTTCTGATACGTTTTGTAAACTGATCAGAAAAGTTATTGAGACCCTTGATTTCCTTTAACTTGTATAAAACATTTCCATAAAATGCAGGATGGCTTATGCCTTTCTGCATAAGTGTTTTCATACTGCTATTATACTTAGAAGCAATATAACCATTGCGGTGAAAGAATTTTGAAAACGCCTTTCTTAATCTATAAAAACGAAAGCCTTGCTGTAACAGTTTAGAAGAAATAAACGGTTTCTAGCATTGAAATCTTCTACTTTAGTACAAACTTGTGCAAACCTTGTAAGTTGTGATATGTAAATACCATAAGAGGTAGCATGAGGTGAATCACCCTCAAGGTATGGATAATTGACAATACTAAAGTTGAAATCATCTCTCTTGTCATAGATTTTAGTAGAGACGTTGTCATTAGAAATAGCGATCTCGATGTCTTGAAATGATGCATTTAAATGTCAGTTATTTGCTTTATTAAGGGTAAGTTCTGGGGGGTAAATAAGATGGATCATTTGAGAAAAGGAAGGATTATCTATAGTAAGATTATCGTCAAGATAGCGTGACGTTAAATTGAAAGCCTCTATAATGTGGCTTTGGTTAGAAGGGGATAAAGTTAACATGAAATCACGTTCAAAGCAGTATAAAAACAAATCTGCAATCAATGGTGCACAGTTGGTTCCCATAGGAATACCAATTACTTGTCTAAATATAGTGTCACCGCATTTTATGTAAATATTGTCTAGTAGGAAACGTAGAGCTTCACAAACATCCGAACGAGTCCACATAGTAAACTTTTCTAAGAAAATGTTGGTAAAAATACATTTCTCTATGACATGCAATATATAGACGTTGCTCTCGAGCAAATGTTTTCTCAATAAGAGCAATCAATTTGGTCTTAATTAAATCATGAGGTAAAGAGGTGTACAGCGTAGAGAAATCGTAAGTATTAACTGCAGAGCAATGAAAGTTTAAAGTAGTTATTACATAAAACATTGAGCAAATATGTAAACAATGAACACATATACATGACACAAATATGTAGATATATAGCAAACATAAAACAATGACTAACATACACTCTTTCACCCAAATAAGAAGAAAATCAGAAAAAAACGTGTGTGTATGTGATGGGTGGTTCAGATGGCAAATGTATATGAAAGTATAAAACACTAGATACAGAATAAGATGACTAACTTCTACAACATTATAACTACTAGCTAGGCTAATGGAAGTGAAAACTACATATTATACTATGATCACTATAGTCAGTCATCCTGATGAATACCACACACTACCTAAAAATCTACTGCTAATGATTTGCACTTCCCAATATGAGTGTGAGAAAATATACATTTATGTATACGATTAATCACTTTTTAACACAATATATGACCAAATGTAATAATTCTCTGTTTGCAAAATGATAAAAGTACAGAAAAATAAGAACAATTAAGAACCACAAAATATAAACAGGCTTTCACTGTTAAAATCACAGTAAAATATCAGTATAACAATGACAAAGTAAATTTGACACTTGTTTATAATAAAGCACAAACACAGAGAAAGGATGCTTTTAACTGATGGGAGTCCTGGATTAACAAGATGGTTTACAATTATTAACCTAACCTTTATTTAAAATAAGATCCACGTGAAACAGGTAATGAATGCAAATACTATCACTGTTTATATTCTTTCTACACGCTGAACTCAATATGACTTAGATAGCGTGGGAAATTTCTGAAAATAGGATCAAAACATTGGAATGCCGAGAGGATGTAGCCAATTTAAAAGAAGGATTTTGTTACTTAGAGAATAACACTGGTAACAAAACGTGTATTACATGGCAAAATTTGTAATAGTATGGAGTAGGAACATCAGAAAAAATAGTTGTCAGTACTTATATAGCATCCTATTCTGTCACAAAAATATATATTAAACACACAGTTTTATAAACCATGCACTTCACTACACAGATTCCTCCGCGGCCAATGTCATGGTTGTACCAGCGACGAGTCAGCTGCACAATTTCCAGTTACCACGTGGTGGGTCTCTCGCGAGATTTTCACTATCGGCCGAATGAAAAATACACACCCCGGGGTAAAAAGATGGCACTTTAAAAGTGAAAGCACAAAACACTTTAACACTTAAAAATCACTGCACTCTTTCGTGTTGGCGAAACGTGCGACCAAATCACTGTTTGGTTCTTTGTAGAGTTATTGCTGTTTGGGTGAACGACATTTATTCGTTCGAACTGACGTGGTGACGTCTATAACACAAGGAACGTTGGGCGCAATTTGTGACGGGTCGTGGTGGGAATCAAATTTATTTGATAACCATTCCGTACAAGGTTTAGAGACTTTTTATTTGTTTATGCTCTACGAAGAAAAACCTGCGAATAACAAATAACACAATAAATAAATACTGCCGCATTATCAATTGGCGGAACTATAACAAATTAGAATTTAGCAAAACAAATATTTGCAGTTACAAACAGACATAAAAACAATACAAGTCAAATACAGATATACACCCATTGCAATGTCAATACTACAATCAATCAACAGAACTAGTCATATACCAATGATGTTAATACAGCTATAGTGTAAGTTAAATTATACTTATGCTGTATCGCAAGTTCTACATTATTTAACTACATTCTCTTTCGAGAATTATCTAAGCATAAAAATGAACGTAGAGTAAATGAGCTGTTGTCGGTAGGTGAGTGGCAGTTGCAATTTTTGATAGTAAGGACTGTGGTAAAAAAGAAAACTTCCCACTTTCGTACAACATCTATCTCTCTTGAGAACATATATCTAGCCAGACATGACAAAAACAGGTTTGACAAGTCCCGTGCATAATGCAGACAAAACGCAAACAAACACGCCCGCATGCACGGACCTTACAGAAAAATACACAGACTATAAGTCACAAGCTGCCCGACACTAACAAAACGGACAATAACAAAACTGACTATTGACTATAGCACAACGTACATTTAAACAGAAAATAAATCACTGGTGACATCATGTATAAAAGACATACAGTAACGCAGTAACGCATGATTAAACATGAGAATTAACATAGCACCTAGACGTAGATAACGAAAACACGTTGACTGAATGGTAATACATTTTATTATGCATGATAAATTAGCGCAAAAAAGTTTTACACATACAAAAATAGTCATATAATTTATAGTGTTTTTAGGACCTTTAGGCTAAAAGTATTATATTAGCGTAATTAAAAGTAGTATATATAAACAACACAAATAGCTCACATATAATCACACAATAGGTCCAACCTGACTACCCGCATGACAATAAAGATGAATGCATATATATTGAAATTCATATGTATCAAACGTAACGTTAATGTGCCTGGCAGATTGTTTTCTTTTCAAAGTATAAATATATAAGTTTAGTATTATATACATATACAACATACGTAACTGTAGAAGCAGTGTTCTCTTAAACTTGAGAAAGTAAAGTTACTAAGTATTGAAATGCCTAAAACCCAAAATGGCTTCAACGGCATTGTAAGAATGGAAAAATCTGTTTTTGTTTTCAGGTTTAATTGCGCGTGTGTCTTAATTATTCTACTAAAATGCAGCTGCTGAACTCTATCGCTTTAAATTAAGAGTCACCCAAGATTTATCTTACATGGCGTCTCAGTGAGTGCCGCTTTGAGCATTTTATAGTTCACATCACTTCTTTGGTTAATTATGCCTACTATACTTTTTGAATTTAAAAATGTTATATTAAGACATCACCGTAAGGTTAGATTCATTTGTTTTCATTCCCCATCATAACTTAAACAGTGAAAACAGCTATAATCAAGAAATTCAAATCACATTATACATTTAAGGCTGCTTCAGTCCACAAACGTATTACTTACTAACAGGTATAGACGTTGTAACTATTGTCGATTTTGTATAAAGAATATACATATCTTTTACAGGGTAAGTGCCGGTACTTCTACACTGGACAGTGGCCCTTTAACGATACTAGTCACCGACATTAACGATAACGCACCAACCTTCAACATATCGTCATACAGTGGAGAAGTCTGGAAGACTGATAAGAAAGGTAATATCGGTTGGGTCATCCTTTTTTAAATATTGGTTCAACAGAAGAAGTAAAATTGTAAATATTTATAACATACCATGTATTTTTTATGTACTATACACAAGAAAAAGGAAAGTGTGTGCCAAATAAGTTCAAGCTAGAAGGTCCCAAATATTTGAGCCCATTTTAAAACATCACAGTTGATCATAGAATCGTCATTAAAATATTTTGTGGCTTTACAACAATAGGGAGATAATTGAAAAGAAACAAAGCAAGCTTTGGCTATTGTAATCAATTCCGTTGGACCAAATGTACCAGGATATGGCGCTATCTTTAATTAATAAATAAACCTAAATAAACAAATCTTGCATGACGAGGACGTTAAACGTACTACAAAATTAATGTATATGGTATTGGTTTAGAACTTTGTAAAATATGCCTGGACATATCATGCCCTTATCGTCACCTAGATCATTGTCAATCGCCTTGTTAAATGGAATGAATAATATGATAAAATAGACGAATCCCAATTCGGATCATTTTGTTCTGGTTATTCTACATAAGGTTAAAGAGCCAGTTTCATGCAGAAATATATCGTTAGAAAACGTGGACGACTGTTTATGTTGTATGTTGATTTCCATGAGGTTTTGAGGTTAGACTTCATCCTAAAATATCTGAAATTCTTGAGAAAATTGGTGTTCGAGGAAAGTGCTGTGTTTTATTTAAGTTCGCCTAGCAAATAGTAAACCGCCTTCTTTGTAATAAGGACACGGGCATTGAACAGTTCCAGAGCTGAATGTGTATGCGTTAAGGAGACGTAACCAGCATCAATGAACCAACGTCATATTTTATTTCAAAAGGACATGATGGTATCTTTAAATAGTAACACCAGTAATGCGTTAATAACAGTGGATAATAGACTGATTTGTATAGCTGCTGTGTTAGGTATTTAATATATGAAAAAATGGAATGCCCACAACTTTGCTTAAAAGCTAGTTCAATCACCATTCGAGCTATTTAATTTCTGCTCAAAGTGATATCATTATAACCAAAAGATAAGAAACGTTGTATGATATTATCCAGATATAATGACGTCACATATTTGTACTTGTTTATTTATCTTCTTAGTGAGAGTAAAATCAGTAGTTATAATGAAATGTGAACAAATCTTTGATTCAATGGTTTAGTATATGATTTGGCATCAAAATTGGCATGCATTGTTCTTTAACCATTCATTAAAATACCTCATTCAAACTGCAAAAAAGTATTTTATTTTATTGACATAATGATCTTTGTAACAAACAAACAAAAACATGAGCCTACACCTAAATGAATGTTTAAACGTTTGGATGTATAGCCAGCACACTTTTACCTTTATATTGTACAAAACGACGTCATATTCAGTGCCGTTATTATGAAATAATGTCATTTTTCCAAAACAATGTTTGATCCAGTTATGGAATTCGATTTTAGCGTGACATTAATGTTCTTGAAATATGTTCAATAATAAAATTATTTTGATTTGAGGTGTATGCGATGAATAGAAATATTGGACATGCATGATTTATAATTGCCTGTGAGTGCTATATGTACTTTATACATAAACACAAACCATCATAATTATTCTTACTGATTTTTGTGCATCCTTACCGCGATCATAAAGACATTAATATCGACAAACCGGACCCGTAGCGCCATCGATAGAGCGTCAAATTCAGATGCTGAAGGCCCCTAGATCGATCCCGTGCCGCGACATACCAAAGTCCTTAAAATGGTGGTATAACTTTAGTATTCTGACGCTTACGCAAATATAAGGGTAGTTACATGACTTGTTGGCCGGGTATCAGGATAAGGTAACTGGGTGTGGTATTTCATGTATGCAAGGTGTTCACAGCAAGCTAAACACAGTGAAGGAAACTCTATATATATATGCGCTTTAGGTTGATACCGTCTCCAAATAACTGCAATAGTGCTGGTGGGACGATACACCCAAAAATCATATCGACAATTTTGCACCGAATAGGTTACATTTAAAAACGCGTTATAACTGAAAATTCAGGTATTTTGCCTTTATAATTTACATCGCTCGTTGTTTTATGTATATATCTTGTATTTTATCACCTTACGACCTTCGAAATTTTATTTCTATAAGCCTGACTGCAACGATGTGCCTTATTTTGAAATATATCACGCAAAACCAAAATCTATATTCTATATAAAGTTTGTCATTAGCACAAAAAAACTAGTTAGGCAAAGAAAGGAAATGAACACATTTTCTTAGCAGAATAATCAAATTAAAACTTGCCGTTAAAACTAAATGATTATGTAGTTATAACTTTTTTCATAATACATTCGGTGTGCCAAAAGGTATGTCATTTGTTAAAGTATAAATCTAGATTATTTGCAATGTTTCTGTTTATTAATGATGCCTAAGATGAACATAATTAGAATATATGACAAAGTCCTATGAGCATTGAAACATTTACCAAACGCCGAAAAGGCACAGAACAAAACTTTTAAAATTCCACTGATAATTTCTTCTTTAAAATGTTAATTAACGCATTAAAAATTGAGTACCTATCTAGCAAATTAATTTCAGGTCAGATAGTGAACAATGACGCCATCATTGCAACAGACCGTGATGTATCGAAATTACCTGTGATTTTAAGTATTTCAGGTAGGTCATTTCTGACAAATGTCTCATAATATAATTTCAAATACGCTTTAAATTGAAGTACACAAACATGCTTATCTATAATACAAGATTTCTACTCTTGTCCAATGTTATATTCGAAGCTTACTTTGTTTATTCATTCAAATAACTGGCACAAAGGGAACAACATAGATTTCCATAGGGAATAAAATAAAGAAGGTTTAGACCTGGGTTTGCCACTGCTTCTACAACCTGATTAGGCAGCGTACAACTAAGGAATTTCATGAATGATTTGTGCTAACTATCTACACTGGTTAGAAAGCTGCTTTCACTATAATAAAAAAAGATAGACTAACAAAAACTGAATTTTCCAATTCCTTAATTAGAATAATTTCCTTTCAGGTGCCCAGACAACATTTGCCATTTATCAAAATGGCTCCGTGTATGTGAATGACCTGTCTGGATTGGCATCACTTGCCTCTCCAACGGTTCTGACCATACAGGCATCTGATGGCGGCTTGACGTCCACTGCACCTCTTTCAATCATTGTACATGGTAAAAGTTCATCACTTGATACTGATGTTAATGTATATATTACTTAAATGATATATTAGAATTCCGTTATCACCTTTTTATTTATGTACCGCTCTTTGAAAATAAATATATAAGAATATACTGCTTTTAATATTACTTTACTGAATGTCAACCGCTCAGATACTATAGCAAATGGCAGCTCTGAATCTCTTATAAAAATGTCAGTATAAATGACGGTGCATTGGTCTCCAAAGCTTCTCTGACTGGTATATGTTAACATCGAACGAATGAATGTAGTATTCATGGTCGTTTTGAAAAGAATAAGATCAAACTTCAACAGTTCTTTTTTCTTCTTTTTTTATTTATGTTTTCATCTTTGCAAAACAAAGACCACCAACAAGTTTCAGTTAAGAATGAGAGTATTTTAAACAGCTGCATTTATGTTTAAATCTTACGTCGCATTATTAATTGGGAAAAGACACCTCTTCTAAAATATAGATTAAAGATAAGGTCGGGCAAAAGCTACATCAGAGTCGCTAGCATAGTTATGATAATAGAAATACCTTTATCATACATTAATTACTTTCTATATGATTTTGCATTTTTATTTAAATAAGGTCTAAAATAAACGCTCATTTCGATTCGACCAAAGTACTCTGAGTTTGAATTAACTTCTACCTCTTACATCCCTGTTATCTGAATCTAAAAGTCTCAAGTGCGCCATTTCTCTCCGAACATGTGCGGTCCATTTCGGTTCTTCCTGAGTAATAATCCTACTCGTAGTTAATTCATAAATCTATATTTCATGTATATCCGAATTACACAATATAATGACTTTCCTGTTTAAACACACAATAATATTTATGTTACCATTTGAAGTATGCATTGATACATTTGACGCGTCTTGTCCTTTTAGACATACATATCTGTACGCGCACTACTTCTTCCCAGGTTCTTCAAGGTTATGCAGGGCCTGTGTGCTTCTGCAATACATCTTTTTCCTTACCGCCCAACAACTAAGCCAGCAATTAACCAGTCAATAAAATAGTATGAATAAAGCACCCTTGTCGCAACTCTGCTTGCAAAAGAAATTCATTGGTAGGAATGGTGTCAGGATACATATAATGTGCCTAGATGCAGTATTATGTCTGGTATATTCTTATCATGTTTTCATTGTTAAGACACCACAATATCTGCATCGCACAAAACTAGTCTGGATGTTTTGACGTGTAGAATCTCCCCAATTACAATCTTTCACTTAAGAAGAGACAGTGTCCATTTGAAGGAGATAGAGTTGCATTCACTAAATTAACATTCTGGACAGTCTGGTGTTTGTGCTTAGAATGCAATGCACAGTAAAGGCAATACTTGCCTTCTTTAAGTGGACACTTTTTGAAGGTTAGTGAAAATTTCTTGGTGGATGCTTAACACAATACTTAACTTGTGCGATCTTTAATTCTATACCAATTTAGAACCAATCAGTGTATTGTTTAGGAGGGGTTTATAAACATGACGTATAAGCACAAAAATAAAAACACAAGCATGACCAAATTGCTTTATTATACAAACACATTTTATTTTCATACTAATACACCTGGGGCAGTTATAATTAAAATATCATGCGATACTTTTGTTTAACTCTCTCTGGTGAAATTGTTTTCTTATTGAACAGACATAATACACCGAAAATTCTGGGTAAATGACACGCATATGCAAGTTATATTAGATATTGTCTATTTAATGTGAGACAATTAAGAACATACACAGACATAGAGAATGCATTGATTATAGAAACACGTCCTTTTATTTTTATAGAAAAAAAATGGCAGCGATGCAATGATGGTCATTATGGTGATGTCCAGCTTTTTATTAAGGATGACCCAAGAGATTTAATAGGACATCTCTGGACAGATCAGCCAGAATATCTTACCTATTCTTTGTTCTGACCGGGGCTTGAACCTTAGTGGTGAAAGGCTGCATGAGTCAGAGGAGATACAAGTTCGAGACTTTACCCCTCTACCAGAGGCCATGTGTACACATTATTACATAGTTTAGTATGCTAAATCATTTTTCAAGAGACAATCCATTGTTTTTTGCAATGTGCTGTTAATTTCTTCATGTAGTCAAATATTGATTATTCAAATTTTTATAGCATTGTTGGGAACTATCTCATGTTGCTACGATAAGTGTTATGTCCAAACACAAAAATGCATATCAACTATAATAACCTTCGGATTAATGAGATAGAACAATCGATATATTAAAGGGAATAAACATATTTAATAACAGTGTTGAAATGAGTTTATAATAACTTAAGTCCTTACATTTTCTAATGATCTTTGTACACGTAAGGCCTACCTGATAAAGTATAAGCTGGGCTAAATCTCTGCCCGCTTTCAATTCACTTTCTACTGTCATTGTCGTTCAATACAAGTGTTTAGAGAAAGAAATATTCTGATATATCAAGTCTTCTTCTTTCTCTTTCTAGTTTATTTTGATTTTTATTTACTTATGGGCTACATTCCTTATTTGGGTGTTACAGATGCTTACCGTTCACATTACATCAAAATAATTTCCCGTTTTAACGTACCTTTATGTATTGCGGCTCCAGCTATATATAAACAGTTTTCCTTTAAAGTCCTTTCTTTTAAGGTTGTTAGACAATGTCGAAGCCAATCATGTTTCTTTTGAGTGGGTCCGTTGCTGTTCACATGATTATTATTAATACATTATGTGACGGCTTTTCCGCCCTTTTCCGATCAAAAACCAGCAAATATTAGGTGATAAAGAAAATGTCTGAATATTCGCAACCTTCTTCAATTTGGAAAGGGTGTTGCATTCGCAAACATCAACCAATCCTAACGCCATCATGTGCCTGTATTTTCAAGAAGTCTTAGTTTAAGGTTCGATTAGGACTTTATTTTGACGATTTTTTTAATTTAAAACGGTCAGCATGGCAACTATAACTCTATAATGACTATTACTTGTGTTAAGAACTACGACTCGCAGCGTCATTGCTTGAAACATGTAACCTTGTGACCTTTGAAACCGTTTAACAACTAAAAGGCAAATCATACGGGACATCGTTTAGAATGTTCGGACATAGTTTACTGATAAGGTGACTTGAACATTGCGGGAGATCGGATATTTCTTGAACAATTTGCATGCAGGACTTGTAGGGAGCATTGATACAAAAGCAAAGCGAAAGAATTTATATTGTTTTTGTCAATTCAATCAATTAACGGCTTAGGAGGGTAATAAAAAAGTTGGCTTCTTAGAATATATTTCTAGAGTCCCCATTAAAAACCCTAAAACAAATTTCGTTTGCTAGCTTTTTATAAAAGTTGTCTTCTTGCATAGAACAGCTATACGCAAAAAGAAGCTGTTAGCAATAAGAAGAAAAAAGAGTGTGTTAATTCAATGCAATATTTTTTTTTCAGAGAATCCTTGTAATATCTCACCATGTCAGAACGGTGGTAGCTGTACACTAATCGAACACAATACTTCGTGCTCATGCTTGCCTGGATACACGGGTGATAAGTGTCAAAATGGTGAGTAAGTAAGTGCAGTCGGCCTTTTTGCCGACTGATCTTTCCATTGTGTTAACTGTTTGGTTTGCATTATATTGTATATTGTCATGTCACAATCATGTTGATTGTATATTGACTGCATGTAAATACCTCTGCCATGTGCCTTTTTAAGTTTTAATATGCATTGCAATATGTAACTGACTAGTCAAGTTTCTGTATAGTTTCAAGAAAGATTTTGCGTTTATCTGAGGTTGGAATACATCGTTCATATCTGGTTTTTGAGAGTAGCGCTTGAAAAATGATTTACAGGACAAGTATTTGCTTAAGTCTATATGAGTATTGTGTATAACGACAGATCTTAATCATCAGTACACATATACACGGCCGTATCACTCATCACTTTAAACTGAAGTGTTCCTTTAATTTTTAAAAAGGTTTTTTGTCAGTAGTAAATTGTTGTGGAAACGATGAATTGGTACCAATAGAGTTTATTCTCCTAACATATTTTAATGTTTGTGTTATATAAATAAATTAATGGGTTGGCGTTGAATGCCCGTGCGATTTAATATTCTAACCTATTTAAATGCATTTTATTTAAAATAGTGGCTTTATCTTTTAACTTTAAATTGTTTTGTGACATACATTTTGTCCATTATATCAAACATAGAACAGGTAATGTCACTAAGCAAACCATTTGTACTGCACTCATCCGTTTAATTCTAAAACGTTTTTCACCAAATTTGAATATGAACTAATAATAACTAATAATAATAAAATAATTTACGTTTCCTAATGTTAAACTGTAGGATGATCGTTACAGTTTCTGCAATTCTAATGTGATAATGTGACGTAATGTCGTGTTTGTCTATTTACATATAAATAATGCCTAGTAACACTGCATAGCCTAGTGGTAGAAATTTACGTAGAAGAAATTATTTTTAAGTAAAAGTCTGTATCTTACAAATTGGAAATAATAGTGTTCAATCATTTTACCATATAGAAATCAATTTAAATAAGTACAGTATTTTATTACATGCATTTTATATGCCAGAGACAAGGTTTCTGCAAGCAATCATACCAAGGCCAAGAAACCCCGGCTCGGTCAAAGTTATTTCAAGTTTACTCATTAACACTCAAAACGTAGTCTAGTTATTTCTTCCTACAAATTTATACAGATGTAAATTTACAACGGTCTTCCATTAATAGAAATACAATAAAAACAGATAAGGTCACGTAGTTTCTTTTGATAATACAATACACAAGTAATATTGTCATAATATTAGATTATGTCATGAATAAATTGTACATCTGGTGTTGTTGTGTGATATAGTTAATTCCCTTTTCCAGTGAATTACTGCCTGGTAAACCCATGTAATGATGGAACCTGCATAAATCAACCTACCAACTACTCCTGTGACTGTACAGGAACATGCTTCAGTGGTATAAATTGCACAGGTGAGTAGGAACATTTGCTTGTTTTATAACTTGAAATGTTCAAACATGTAAAACGAAATTGACAGACGTTGTTTATGTTTTATTGCCCGATAACGATTTTTAACCGGGTTTTCAACGAAAGTTCTGATTATTAGATTCGGGTATGGCGGAGGGGTTGGGAGGAGGCGGGGGAGGGGGGATTCTTCGTCAAACATAGGGTTTCCGGTTAATAACTTCAGTTTGGATCAATCAATCTTGCTTAAACTTTGGATATAGTAAGCTTGCATGAACACCTAGCTTGAGATTGGATTAGTTAAATTGTTGAAAAGTTGGTTTCTTGGCCTAGCAAAGTTTCTTGTTGTTTATACAATAAGTCCGATGCAGTTAACGAATGTTAATTTGCGACCCTTTGGTGGGATTTGTAGTAACTCTGTCTTGGATAAAAGCCTTTCCATGTGCGTTGACTGACTGATCCTTTTAAGGCGGTAACTGCCCTTTTTCTGCCGTATTATGTTTTATTCCAGTGTTTCCTTCTTACATTCTTTTTATGTGTTTACCTCCATTAAACGTAGTCCTTATGCTGATAAATGTGAATTATAAACGAGCCATGTCGTATTTGTATTAATAGTAGAGTACACAAGTAGTTGTTAAATTTGCTGCTATGGATAGATGCAAACAATGGGTCAGTTGATAATGGGATTAACTGGGCATATCATATAAAGCAAATACTTGAAAGATCAGGTTTCTCTAATTTATGGCCATACCAGAATAGGCAAGACATAAATATGAACATAATTCAACATAGAATAAAAGATATTTTCATACAAAATTTGAACAATACATATAGGTTGTCAACATATGCACTTACTGAATAAAAACAAAATATGGAAAGATACCTTCATTAAACATTGAATGTAAACTACAAATAGAGATTACAAAATTTAGACTCAATGCACACAATCGAAATATACAAACAGGTAGATATGCAAATATAGAAAGGCAACAACGACTGTGTGAACGATGCTATATGAACTTGATAGAATATTGTTACCATTGTTTATTAGTATGCCCAAAATATAAAGCAAGAAGGCAAAAGGACTTTAAACTATGGGTAACAAATAATAAATTTATATCCCTCATGACAAATGAAAATAAGAAACTAGTAATATATATATATATATATATATATATATATATATATATATATATATATATATATATATATATATATATATATATATATAATAGTAGAGTACACAAGTAGAAAATAGTCGTTAGCATTACTTGTGTTTATTTTTTTAAGTATTTTATCACTTACCACAATCTGATGTAAATTCCAACGTGGTTGTAGTTATTTCATTATAATGAGGTCAACAGTAAAACATATTTATTAAAGTCCGAGGACTACTGATTTTAAATTAGTTCATACCCATTTTCACACCAGCATATACACGACCGTTACAACTTCATCAAGACCCTGTTAAAAACAGTATATTTCCCGCCGGTTGGTGCTTGTTTGAAGAAAGGGTAAAGTCAGAACGTGCATATAAAGAAAATCAGAAGAAATCAGTAATAGTTTTTTTTTCAATAATTAACTTGATGACAGAAAAAATGTGCAATTGCAAAAAGTAATGATATGTGTGGTAGTAAATGTGGATTAGTCATTTCAGTGGAAATAATACGATTCAGCACCATTTAAGGAATAAATTGCAGGTATTGAGTTTCAACGTTGTATGGGTTACAGTTGTAAATAATTCAGTAGTTGCCGAGAAATGTGCGGAAATGAAATACTATTTATTACCCTGTGTTAAATGATCAGACAGGAATATTCCAATGATGTGTACATCTTTATTTTGGAATTGGTGGTTCCCATTAAGTCGTTTCCGAGAAATAGGACGGAAACAAATGCTAGTCTGTATACATACTGCATAACTAATCAAGGTCTATAACTCTTTGTTGAAAGGTCCTTGGAACATGCCATGGGTATGCGCATTTTCTTTTTGCATTGAAATTTCCCACGAAGTTTCACTGAAACTCAGTCAGCAGTTGTCAAGAAATAGGGCTGAAACAAAATAATATTCTGGGGTCATAACCTTGTATTAAATAGTCCGACCGAAGTATGCTGATGAAGTGCGTATCTCCTTTTAGTAGTAATAGTTCCCATGAAGTTTCAATGAAATTCAATATGCCGTTACCAAGAAATAGCACAAAAACGAATGTTATTTTGCATACATACTGCTTAAATAATCAAGGGACACAGAACTCTTTGTTGAAGGAGCCAACCAGAACATGTCGGCGATATGCGCATCTCTTTTGAGTATTGTAAGTTCCCCACAGATTTTCATTGTTTCATTGAAATGCAGTACGTAGTTGCTGAGAAATAGTACGGAAAGGAAATACTACTCAGGGGCCATATCTACGTGTTAAACGGTCAGACAGGAACATGCCAATGATATAAACATTTCCTTTTGGTAATGATGGTTCCCATAAAGTTTCGTTGAAATCCAATAAACCGTTGCTTAGAAAAAACGCGAAAACGATATCCGGATATTCATTTTACTGTTGTTCTTAATGTTGTTCTGTTTTTTAACTTCAGGCAATCGTTTATATTTTATCTGATTTTCCAGTTCAAGGAGGACCACGCATAATTATGTGTTAAATGGTCACGCAGAAACATGCCAGAGATATGCACTTTTCCTTTTGGTATTGATGGTTCCCATAAAGTTTCGATAAAAACAACTAAACCGTTGCCTAGACATAACACGGAAACGATATTCGGATATTTCTTTTACTGTTGTTCTTAATGTTGTTCTTTTTTAACTTCAGGCAATCGTATAAGTTTATTTTTATCTGATTTTCCTGTTCCAGACACAAACTGTACTACATCTACAGGTAGGTACTATTACATACAAAGACTTTCAAGCTACAAGCTAGTTAAGTACACATAATGTGTATATACAATTATATTCCGCTTCTTTCTTTTTGCCAGTAATAATTATACAATATATTTAATATGACGTTAATATGCGGTCATATTTTTATTTATTGTTAAGATTACAGAGGTCGGTCGCTACTAGATAGCGAAAAGAACGTGTTTTTCCTATTGCTGCGGACATACAATTAAGATGCATTTATTATGTTTAAGAAGCCAAGAAGCCATCTACATGTTATATATTATCTAAACTACGCATAAAATGTTGTATGCCTTGTCAGAACTATTTATCCACCGTTAGTCGCGGAAATAACAAATAAGGATCAATAATCTCGTAGTTGTGACGTCATATTATATGTCAACAAGTTTGAGGTATCAATGTTTAGATAAATAAATGATGCATATAAAAGCAGGTGACGTAAAACTGCATGATATTAAATTACTTTATTTTAGCCATTTTTGTTACTAACAGACTCATATGAATACGGTAAGCAAATGGCCCATATTAGTAAGACAAGCACATTGACCTCCTGAATATTGTAAGCTTATTGAAGGTCAAATACGAATAAAGTAAACCCGCACGAATTCATATTTCCAATTTTTTTTACCTTTTGTTAAAAATATTAACCATAACAAATAAACATATTATTGCAAAAGTGCAACATGCATCACTTTACAACGTATGTACCTCTGTTTCCAGTCTAAGTACTGTGTGAAGGTCGAATCTCTCCCGTCGTTGACCGTTGTTCACGACTCACGTTGTTAAATTTGCTGCTATGGATAGATGCAAACAATGGGTCAGTTGATAATGGGATAAACTGGGCATATCATATAAAGCAGATACTTGAAAGATCAGGTTTCTCTAATTTATGGCCATACCAGAATAGGCAAGACATAAATATGAACATAATTCAACATAGAATAAAAGATACTTTCATACAAAATTTGAACAATACATATAGGTTGTCAACATATGCACTTACTGAATAAAAACAAAATATGGAAAGATACCTTCATTACATTGAATGTAAACTGCAAATAGGGATTACAAAATTTAGACTCAAAGCACACAATCGAAATATACAAACAGGCAGATATGCAAATATAGAAAGGCAACAACGACTATGTAAACAATGCACTATGAACTTGATAGAATATTTTTACCATTGTTTATTAGTATGCCCAAAATATAAAGCAAGAAGGCAAAAGGACTTTAAACTATGGGTAACAAACAATAAATTTATATCCCTCATGACAAATGAAAACAAGAAACTAGTAATATATATATATATATATATATATATATATATATATATATATATATATATATATATATATATATATATATATATATATATATATATATATATATATATATATATATATATATATATATATAATAGCTGCATGGCAACTGCGACAAACACAAAAAAGTAACAGACATATGAGTACATAGGACATAGTGTTCAAACATCATTATATATAACGCTTATATTCAAACAAAAAGGATACCTTAAGGCCAGCATACAAAACTTCATGGAAGACTGTTCTGACATCTGTATTATTATAGTTGTTTTTTTTTTATTATTATTAATTTCACTTCTGACCCATTTTGGCATATGACGTCATGACCTTGTATGGCGTCATGAAATTGTTCATATTGTAAGTCAATACTTAGGCTGTTTTATCTCAAATTACTCACTCATTCGGAACTTCTAGATTGCCAAGGCATTTATCTACTGTACATATTGTAGATATGAGTATTTTATTACTAGTTATTTTGTCTATACATTAGTTCATTTTATCAGTTTTAATCCCGATGCAGGTGCTTACAGTTAGTAGTTTCACTTTGACGGGATATTCCTATTTATCCTGCGTTCACGCGTAAATCTGCTGGATAAAGACTTGCCGGATAAACTTAATGATATCCAGTCAATAGATCACGTGACCAAAACCACGCGTATGAATACACTGTTTACATTAGTTATGTTCACGCGATCTTAATGAAACGTGTAACGCTTTTTCGTTTCTCGCTTACCAGATAAACTTTCTCATTCTCGGCACCAACCATGTACTCTCTATTTACCTATAGATGATGTGGATGCTTCTGAATGTTATACTAGTCCATTTGAAAACCCTAATAAACTGTTATGACCCTACTCAAATTTGAAATGACAACATTTCAATTAAGATAGGTAACATGAGCTCTTAACATAATTGTACAAACATAGCAATCATCTTATAGCACATATATACAAAAGGAAAAAAAACTAATAAACATTAAAGGCAGCAAGACGCCACATAAAAAAAAACAGAAGAACAATGTACGTGTGGTTTATAGTGTTGAGAGCACACTATCAGCAATCCATTTGTGCCAGTATGTCGCGTATTTTACCTTCAGTATTCCTATAAAATTAAAATCTAAATATAAAATCTGATGAAGCTTCACGCGCAATAAAAAAACAACAAAAATAACACACGGTTAAACTATTGTTAATAAACAGAAAATATGAAGGCGTAGAACAACTTTTTATCATTTATGTATTTATGATGTCAACTAGATTTATATGAATTTTATAATTTAGTTTACTGCGACAGTATGCATATACAAACATTTGACGTGAGACTATACGAGCTTAAACAGCATGAAACTACACAAAAAGACTATTGAATACACTATTGAATCACTAATCTAAACTATTCACAAATACTGCAGAAACTGAGGTATCAACAAAACATGACTATATATATACACACATCTGTTTATATTGTTACCTGTCATTAATTTGACTTAATCTTACAGTTTATTGTACTGTTCATGCTTTAACATTTAACATTTATTTAATGTCATATTAATATGAGATTGCGTTTGACATCCGTTTATCATTTTTTAAATTAGATTGTCTAGATATATAATGCAGCTGTGTAAAAACCACTTAAGCATTTACATTAAAAGCGACGCTTTAATTTTAAATGGTTTACAATTAGATGGTAACATTCAACGTAAACTCTTTAAAAAACTTTAAACTTGTGTCAAATATTAAAAGTATCATTGAATAATAGACTAAGTGCACTTGTTTATGTTGTCCATAATAGAAAATAAGAAAAGGTCCTATAAGAATTATCACAAATATCTAAATCTGACCTACCTCTAGACGAAGGCAAACAGGGTGAATGTAAACATGTCAAATAAGAATATATGAACAGGTGTTTTAACGTTGCCATCATTATGTACATAGTTAACGATGTACGTTTTGCGCACATGTTTGAATTAGTTTCATAGTGTAGTTTATTATGTCTTATTGTAACTGGTCAGCCATCATAAGGCCAATCATCATACCGAGAACCACTAACGTAAATGTAAAAATGGCATGGATCATTGCTAATAAATTTTTACTGTGTGCTATATATATTCAGACATATATTAATTAATATCTGGGGTTGGTGCTCGGCCACGGCGGTTTGAGTTACCGACTTGTAAGAAATGAATTTATACATATTGTATATAAGTGTGCGTCGTTATTGTTTTTGCTAAAAAGTATGCATATCTCATAGAAATAACATGTTATTGCTGATATCCTAAACCGTTTGAATGTATACACAAGCAAGGATTTACAAGGAAAATAATGTAAGTTGCTTTTTGATGGCACTCTAAAGCTTAATAAGTAAGGTTGTTGAAGTCCAGGGCGAAATATATTAACTTTTTGTAAAGCAATCTTAAATCATTGTATACTTTCTTTTTCAAGTTCCACTGTTACAAAAACAGAGTGTGAAAATTGTCTTAAAGGAGTACCATGATCTACGAAATGGTGTCGCATCTTCTTTCCTCATTGTTTTTTAAGAGTACCAAGCCAATATACTATAGTATAAGTGCAAGGTCGAGGTCTTTGAACTGAATATAAGACATCTACGTACTCCGTAACTTTGGTAAAGACCGTTTGTATATTTCCTTGCCAACTACTTAATAGAAATCAATTACTATTATCAATTAGCATTATCGGTTAAGAAATTATAATAATTCTGAACAAATTGTAGCAAACATTAGCTGTAAATCTACCACTAATGTTAGTAATGTGCGGATTTCTTTGTCTGGTCTGCTTTCACAAGCCATATCTAAAACATGCATATCACTTTTTATCCATAAAGGAAACGAGAAAACAACAAAACAAATCTTTCAGGGAAGGTTATGTCCTAAACAATAATTAGTTTTCTTATTAACAAGAATACAATGAGACCACTATCTTCCGAATGTTGAATCATTTTAACTGCACTGATTAAAAGCAACGCACCTGATTTCCCAATCGTCCAATGTGTTGTAGTAGTAAAATGAATTCTGGCATAAAAATAATGTTTCTCTTGCGTCTTGTTGATTCTGAAATCGAACATCATGATCTTCCTTTAGTCTGACTGAAAGTGTAATGCATCATGCGTCAAGCATCATTATTGCTCTTATTTTCAATAATGTCATGTTTACATTGTTATTGGCCCTAATTCATACTCTTTTTGTTGTATTGGTTTGAATTAGTTAATAAATTAGTTATCACTTATGTAAATTTCCATAACAAACAACTACATTTACATATTATCTTCTTATACTATAAATTAATTAAACTACATTTAATTAACTAATTATAAAAATATACGCTCTTTGTGATCACGCAAAAATATTACTTTAGTGTGATCAGTTTAGTGATAAGCCGCCCAAACTGACATTGAGTTCATTTATTAATCATTTATTAATCATAATATAACAAGAGTAGTCAAGAAATACTGTTTATAACTATGAGAATTCTTCAAAATACAATTTTTGTGCGGTGGAGATTGTAGGGGGGGGGGGGGGGGGGGCAGTTGAGGGTGGTATTTTGCTCGACTTGGAAACTTCACGGGATGGATTCTGTTCGCCTTCCTCCTCTCCTCCTTCTCATCATTATCACCACAACCACCACGACTACCAAGACTGATACCATAATAATAATGATAATCAAAATCATCAAGCTCGTCAGAAGCAAGAGCCGCAGCCGAAACAACCCCATTCTCTACCACCATCCCCAAAACCGCTATCAGCGCAATCACACCCGCCACCACCCCTGCTACCAATGCAACCACCATTACCACCATCCTCCCATCATCACTGACAGAAGCAAGAGCAGCATCAGCAGCATCTCAACACTACTACCAGGACCATGTATGTGTGTATGTGTGTGCGTATGTGCGTGTGTGTGTGTGTGTGTGTGTGTATGTGTGTGTGTGTGTTTGTGTGTGTGTGTATGTGTGTGTGTGTGTGTGTGTGTGTGTGTGTGTGTGTGTGTGTGTGTGTGTGTGTGTGTGTGTTTTGGGGGATATGTAAGTTATGGCGCAAGTTGTGCCGTCATTAAAAAGTGATGTCCACGTCATGTTTAGAAGAGAGAGAGAGGAGTATTATTTCGTTTAGAAGAACGATACAAAAGGAGTTGTTTGTAAATGAAATTAACTGTTTGAACCAAGAAAAAAATACCAGAGAAGAGTAAATAAACATATTACAATTTTATATGGTAGATAAAATCAGCTTAAGAAGTTCCAAACGAGAGAGTAGCTTGATATAAAACTAAGCGATGACGTATAATAAGAAAAATTAATGACGTCATTCGATAAAAAATACCGTTAAATGTCAGATGTGCCAGAATTGGAAATCAAAGATACACGGTAGAAATCATTGATCATTTAGTTAACAATCGAAACTAACAAAACAAAATGTAGTATTGTGATAAGTTAAGTCTTCTCAGTAATAAAAAGTATTCTCAGTAATAGTAATCTATATATTTATAAACCATTGAACATTAAAGGTCCTCTTCAATAAAATGTTGCGCCGTAAAATTTGTGAATACGATTAAATATTCCAGAAAAAAATGTTAGTAAAATGTGTATAAAATCTCGAAATAAAACATAAGATAAAAGTCTAACATAAGTCACAGCATTAATATAAAGTATATTTGTTTACGGTCTTGAAGCCGGTATGCTAACATTGCGATCTTTTTTAACATCGTGTATTCAATATTTAGCATGTATCTTAAAAGCCCATTCCTTATCCTGTATAATGATTACTTACAGTTGGTGTGTTCCATATGAGGTAAAATATCTTAGTAGATAATCCCTATATGTTTTATTAGTATAGCAGAGGCCAATATTTGGATTTCATTTTGGTACTTAGACAATCAATGTTGAATAAATGTGTTTAACAACTTTGAAACAGTATAGTATACTTAATATGGAAGTAAACGAACTGATCGCGCTAGGTCAAGGATTAAATCAGATACCACCAGACGGAAGTATCATCATGAGTGAAAACAGAATAATAAATATGTAAAAAAATAAATACCAGATCAATTAAATATAAAAATCGAAGCTTTTGCAACTTTTTGTTGGAGGATAAGATTAATTTGTGTGTAATAACAGAAACATTGCTTCAGACTGATGTGGATGATGTAATTAGAGCATAATAAGTCATAATGGATTCTGTGTTAATGATGTCCCATACTAAAATGATGGAGAAATAGCCATATTGTACATAAACACTCTAAGAATTTCACAATAATCATGTCAGAAATTTCATTGCGCTGAATGGAAGATATGCAATGACAATTCTTTTCTTTGTTTGGGGGATATATCGCCCCAAAATATTCTGATATCAATCAGTGATCCAGGCATGTTTTCTTTAAGAGTTGACTAAGGTTTCAGAAGAAGTCAACCCCCAGTCTAACCGTGTAGTAATTCTGGGTGATCTATGTTTATAATATGTCAGCTAGTTATACAAAACATGTTCTACACTGCAAGAAAATATGTCTGTATTCAAAATGTCACAACACACACGCGGACATGTTAGTAAGGTGATACTCACCAGGTAAATGAGTAAAATATCTATGTGTTAGACTCTGTCTGGCTATTAGATATCGGATAATTGTTTTGTAAGCTGGAATACATGTCGCATTCCACTGACAAGTTATAATAAAATAAATAACTGGAAATCTATATGAAATGATTCACTATAATAAGACTATGACAAAATCCACAATGAAAAATCCACAAATTTTAACATACTGAAGATACTTGATAAGACTAGAGAACTTCAAGAAGTCTCTGCGTATGTCCTGATTATCAGTTTCGCCGTATTGGAAATCCCACGTTATACAACGGCATTGTGCAGGTATGATAGTGATAGCTTCTTACGGATGGTAAGCGCATAGTTTGAAAAAGAAAACGCTAGCTTAGAGGGTTAACATCAGATTGGTCAATGATCAACAGGTGATGATTTTGAATGTTGATAAGGCATCATGAAGAACGAACTGGCTTACCTCTCTTCGCTGATTAATGTTTTGAGCGTATTCGAGGGTATCTAGTATTGGAAGCTGTTAATGATATAACCAGTAATTACGCGCATATTTACAATGTTATACTCGGCTGATGAGCCAAACTAAAATTTCGCCCGATGAATTTATCAAAAGCAGAACTACCTTTGGCACCTAACAACATGTGAAAAAGTCACTACATTTAAACAAAAAAACAAACAATTTTTCTTGCAAGAAGGTGTTATTAAGCGGCTAATAAGCTGAAATATTGACGGGATTAATCGACACATGACAGGATTCTAAGAGCAGGGGTCTAAAAACTACCAGTAAACGAAACCATTTGGGTGATCGATATCTTGTGAGGTGGTCATTCTTAGAAATAGGAAAATGAGAATAAAACCCTATGATATTTACCAAAACTATAAACAATCGAACAACCAGTAAACAATGTCAAACTCAGATATCAAACACACACACACATACACACACACGCGCGCGGGCAAACACACACAGAGAGAGAGAGAGAGAGAGAGAGAGAGAGAGAGAGAGTTACTGCCGTGGAACTGTCATTTGGCAAAAAGACATACAGTTGTGCTTTAACCTGTTTACAAACATCGAAAATGCGATAACTGATAGAAATACCCTTCATCGCAAGTCAAAAATGATAGAAAATACTATTATTGATTAATAATGAATCAACATAGGTACACTATATAAAGGAGACAAAAGGAGATAAAACCTCGGTGACTAAACAGTTTATTAGAAGGTAATCCTTTAAAATAAAACACTTAGGCAAGCTGGTGATGTCATAGGATAAAACTACAGTGACACCATTTCAAATCAAAATAGGTCATTAAAAATCAAGAATGATATTATGGAATTTTAGAAAATAATCCTAAACAAACAAATCAGGCAAATCAATTACCAATTGCAGAACAATGCATATTTCAAGTTCGACTCTTGTTAAGACTTTTAAAGGATCGTCTATTGACCAAGACGTAAATAGTTTAGAAATGTTAGTAATGGTGCTACACCTGGCTTTAGCTGTGAATCGCGAATTGTACCGTGATTTGTGAATCCAACGAATGACGTTTTTCATGTTTTGATTAACCTTTTTAATTTGATAGGGTATTTGATATAACAAGTACAGACTAATGTTTCAGTAAATAAACAGTTTTACGGACCTGGCATGAAGGACGGATTGATGTCTAGATTGAAAGCAAATTAGGAAGCTAGGGTTTTTAAGCTTTTATCTGTTGTGCTTGATAGATATAACACATGGCATTATTGTGCAAAAATGTCATTTTCCTTTAATTCAGTATATTATTAAACCCATAATATTACATTTTGTTTCACTTTTCTTCCAGCCACTACTCCTACTACAAGTAAGTTCACATATTTTATGTTAAACATTTTGTATCTTAATATTTTCTGTCACAATTTCGATAATCAAATATAAGTCATATACGTCGATTTAACAAAATATACTCTACAAAATATGACTCTTGGGGAGTTGTTTCAACCACTGTGTATAATTAAGCGCCTAACAATAATCGTCTTTAAGCGTCAATGTTTAGAGAATGCTTAAATCACTTTATGTCGTATTTTTAACATTAAGATAATTTTTAAAAATAGCAAGGACTAAATTTAAGACATATTTACATAATACATGTGATAGGAAGTTTGTCAAATTGTCAAAGTTGAATTTTAAAATTCACTTTGCGAGTAAGATGTTTAATTTACGTACTTGATGCACGTTATTTAACCCGTTGCACGGTTCATTATTAACACAACTTTCACAATACTGTGTATGGCATGGTTTTAAACATTTAATACTTACAAAGGTGTTAACAGTGTAAAAAAAGACCACAGCCCTATGATATTTATCAGAACTATAAACAATCTAACCTTTACTAAACAATGGCATTCATATAAATTGTAAATGTGTCAAAATCAGATATCACACACACACACACAGAGAGAGAGAAAGAA